>JAABKJ010007545.1:158006247-158369906 GCA_011634705.1 Andricus grossulariae
CCCTGGATTATAGGTGGATTTCCCTGGATTGTAGGCAGATTTTCCTGGATCATAGGTGGAGTTTACTTAATTATATGTACGTGAATCTTTCTGGATTGTAGGTGGATTTCCCTGTATCATAGGTGAATTTATCTGGATTATAGGTAGATTTACCTGGATTTTAGGTGGATTTCCCTGTATCATAGGTGGATTTATCTGGATTATAAGTAGATTTACCTGGATTTTAGGTGGATTTTCCTGGATCATAGGTTGAGTTCCCTGGATTTTAGGTAGATTTTCCTGGATTATAGGTGGATCTCTGGATTATAGTTGGATTTCCATAGATTTCAGGTGGATTTTCCATGATCATAGGTGGATTTTCCTGGATCATAGGTCGATTTCCCTACATTTTAATTAGATTTACCTGGATTATGAGTCGATTTTCCTAAATTATAGGTCGATTTTCCTGTATTGCGGGTGGATTTTCCTGGATTTTATTTAAATTTTCTTGGACCATAGGTGGAGTTCCCTGATTTATATGTAGGTAAATTTCTCTGGATTGTAAGTGGATTTTCCTGAAATATAGGTGGGTTTCCCTGTATTTTAGATAGATATTCCTGGATCAGAAGTGAGTTTCTCTGGATTATTTGTAGGTGAATTTTCCGGGATTGTAGGTGGATTACCCTGGATCATAAGTGGATTTATCTGGATTATAGGTGGATTTCCCTGGACTATAGGTGGATTTTCCTGAAATATAGGTGGGTTTCTCTGTATTTTAGATAGATTACCTGGACCATAGGTGGATTTCTCTGGAATATATGTCGGTGAATTTTCCGGGATTGTAGGTGGATTACCCTGGATCATGTATGGATTTTCCTGGATCATAGGTGGAGTTCCCTGAATTATATGTAGGTGGATTTTCCTGGATTGTAGGTTCATTTCCCTGGATTTTAAGTAGATATTCCTGGATCATAGGTGGAGTTTCCTGAATGACAGGCAGGTGAATTTTCCTGGATTGCAGATGGATTTTCCTGAATCGTAGGCGGATTTTCCTGGATTATAGTTGGATTTCCCTGGAGATTAGGTAGATTTTCCTGGATCATAAGTGGAGTTCGCTAAATTATATGTAGGTGAATTTTTCTGGATTTTAGGGCGATATTCCTGGACCGTAGGTGGATTTTGTTGGATCATTCGTGAATTCACCTGGATTACTGGTGGATTTCCCTGGATTTTAGGTAGATTTTCCTTAATCATAGGTGGAGTTTCCTGAATTATATGTAGGTAAATTTCTCTCGACTGTAGTTGCATTTTCCTGGAATATAGGTGGATTTCCCTGGATTATAGGTGGAAATTCCCTGGATTATATGCGCATTTACCTGGATTATAGGTAGAGGTCCCTGGATCATGGGTGGATTTACCTGGATTATAGTTGAATATTCTGGATTGTAGGTGAATTTTCCTGGACCATAGGTGGATTTAACTGGATTAGAGGTGGATTTCCCTGCATTTTAGGTAGATATTCCTGGATTATGGTTGGATTTTTCTAGATCATAAGTGGATTTTTCTGGATTGTAGGTGGAGTTTCCTGGATCATAGGTGGATTTACCTGTATTATATGTAGGTAAATTTCTCTGGATTGTAGGTGGATTTTCCTTTATTATATGTAGGTGAATTTTTCTGGATTGTAGGTGGATTTTCCTGGATCATAGGTGGATTTAGCAAGATTATGGGTGAATATCCCTGGATTTTAGGTAGATTTTTCTGGATCACAGGTGGATTTATTTGGATCGGAGGTGGATTTATCTGGATTATAGGTGGACTTCCCTGAACCATAGGTGGATTTTCCTGAAATATAGGTGGATTTCTCTGGATTATATGTAGGTGGATCACCCTGGATCTAAGGTGGATTCATCTGGATTATAGGTGGATTTCCCTGGATCATAGGTGGATTTACATCGATTATAGGTGGTTTTCCCTAGATTTTAAGTAGGTAATCCTGGGTTATAGGTGGATTTTCCTGGATCATAGGTGGATTTTGTTGGGTCATATGTGGATTTTCCTGGATCATAGGTTGATTTTCCTGGATTGTAGGTGGATTTTCCTTTATTATAGGCCAATTTGCCTGGACCGTAGGTGGATTTTGTTGGATTATTCGTGAATTCACCTGGATTACTGGTGGATTTCCCTGGATTTTAGGTAGATTTTCCTTAATCATAGATGGAGTTCCCTGAATTATATGTTGGTAAATTTCTCTTGACTGTAGTTGCATTTTCCTGGAATATAGGTGGATTTTTCTGGATTATAGGTGAATTTTTGTGGATTATAGGTGGAAATTCCCTGGATTATATGCGCATTTCCCTGGATTATAGGTAGAGGTCCCTGGATCATGGGTGGATTTACCTGGATTATAGTTGAATATTCTGTATTTTAGATAGATTTTCCTGGATCATAGGTGGAGTTCCCTGAACTATATGTAGGTAAATTTCTTCAGATTGTAAGTGGATTTTCCTGTATCATATGTAGGTGAATTTTTCTGGATCGTAGGTGGATTTTCCTGGATCATAGTTGGATGTAACTGGATTGTAGGTGGATTTTCCTGGATCATAGGTGGATTTACCTGTATTATATGTAGGTAAATTTCTCTGGATTGTAGGTGGATTTTCCTTCATTATATGTAGGTGAATTTTTCTGGATTGTAGGTGGATTTTCCTGGATCATAGGTGGATTTACCTAGATTATGGGTGAATATACCTGAATTTTAGGTAGATTTTCCTGGATCATAGGTGGAATTCCCTGAATTATGTGTAGGTAAATTTCTCTGGATTGTAGGTGGATATCCCTGGATTTTAGGTAGATTTTCCTGGATTAAGGGTGGATTCTCCTAGAATTTAGGTCGATTCTTCTGGATCACAGGTGGATTTGTTTGGATCACAGGTGGATTTATCTAGATTATAGGTGGACTTGCCTGGACCGTAGGTGGATTTTCCTGAAATATAGGTGGGTTTCTCTATATTTTAGATAGATTATCCTGGACCATAGGTGGATTCCTCTGGATTATATGTAGGTGAATTTTCCGAGATTGTAGGTAAATTACCCTGAATCATAGGTGGATTTACCTGGATTTTAGGGGGATTTCCCTAAATTTTGAGTAGATTTTTCTGGATTATAGGTGGATTTTCCTAGAATTTAGGTCGATTTTTCTGGATCACAGGTGGATTTGTTTGGAACACAGGTGGATTTATCTAGATTATAGGTGGACTTGCCTGGAACGTAGGTGGATTTTCCTGAAATATAGGTGGGTTTCTCTATATTTTAGATAGATTATCCTGGACCATAGGTGGATTTCTCTGGATTATATGTAGGTGAATTTTCCGAGATTGTAGGTAAATTACCCTGGATCATAGGTGGATTTACCTGGATTATAGGGGGATATCCCTAAATTTTGAGTAGATTTTTCTGGATTATAGGTGGATTTTCCTAGAATTTATGTCGATTTTTCTGGATCACAGGTGGATTTGTTTGGATCACAGGTGGATTTATCTGGATTATAGGTGGACTTGCCTGGACCGTAGGTGGATTTTCCTGAAATATAGGTGGGTTTCTCTATATTTTAGATAGAATATCCTGGACCATGGGTGGATTTCTCTGGATTATACGTAGGTGAATTTTCCGAGATTGTAGGTAAATTACCCTGGATCATAGGTGGATTTACCTGGATGTTAGGTAGATTTTCCTGGATCATAAGTGAAGTTCCCTGAATTATATGTAGGTAAATTTCTTTGGATTGTGGTGGATTTTTCTGTATCATAGGTGGATTTCCCTGGATTTTAGGTGGATGTTCCTGGATCGTAGGTAGATTTCTTTATAATATATGTCGGTGAGCTTTCCTGGATTGTAGGTGGATTTCCCGGCATTATAGGTGGGGTTTCGCTTGATTGTATGTGGATTTTGCTGGACAATATGTGGATTTACCTGGATTATAGGTAAATTTGCCTAGATTTTAGGTGGATTTTCCTGGATTATAGATTAGTTTTTCTGGATCATGTGGAAATTTCCCTGGATTATAAGTGAATTGGCCTGGATTATAGGTGGATTTTTTTGGATGATAGGTGTTTTTCCCTGGATCGTAGGTGGACTTTTCTAGATTGTAGGTGGATTTTCCTGGATCATTGGTAGATTTCCCTGGATTATAGGTGGATTTCCTGTATCATATGTGGATTTCTCTGGATTGTAGGTGAGTTCTCCTAAATTACAAGTAGATTACTCCATATTAAGTGTGGATTACTTCGAAATACTTGTATTACTCTGGATTACAATCAGATTACGCCGGATTAGGACTAAATTAAAACAGTATTACAAGTGGATTACTATGGATTACAAACTTATGTCTTTCTTTGTTTGTAATTGAGGTATAATTTGCTTCACATTTCAATAAAATTACTCGTCCCTTACAAGCGAATATACATACAAATTTCAATAACACAGAGAAATGCTACACCTGATTTACCACGAGTAAATTTTTTTCTGCAACTTCGCGACATGTGTTACGCGGGGCAATTTTCTCCTTTGTCACAAAAGAAAAATAAAGGGCATATATGTCTCTCTCGCATTTTATTTCGATTTGTTTCCCTCTATTTACGGTTTTTTACTACTATTTTTATTTGTTGCGCCATTCAGCCGCCCATGCAATAAATTTCACTCCCATCCGCGCATTCTCAAAAATAAGAACATAGTTTCGCATACATTTACATTTACACGCTCTGTTTGAATTACTCGGAGAGATTTCACAGCTTCCGGAACCAGATGTTAGGGCGTAGATTTCGGAATGCCCTTGGTACGGACAATTAGTGCTTGGTATGAAATGCGTACCGAATTTAATTAAACTCTCGCGAAAGTGGAGATGGGACAAATGGACAATTTCGCGAGTGAACCGCACGGCCACATTTGCCTCGGAAACCTAATCCAAAAACTATTATCAAACAAATCTCTTTCTTTGAGATTCTTTACTCTTTCAAGGTTTACGCAAATTGAAAAAGTCTTCAATTATATAAAGAACTAGCCTCTATTCCATGCCTGATTTTTCAAAATGAAAGTTTAACTATTATATTTTTTGTTAAAATAGGTGTATATATTTGTGCTCATTTTATGAGCATTTTGCTTCCTCATAGAAGGAGGTTTTCCCTAACAAAAGAAATAATTACTTTCAATATTTTTCAAGCTTATGTTTCTGTCTTTCTGAAAATTTTATTTTTAAAAAATCAGACGGCCCACAAAAATATCAATTGATGTGTTCTCTTACGATAGACAACTTTTTACCGTACTATACTCTCATATTTCAAATTTAAACCTCATAGAAACAATGTAACATTTCTTAAAAATTTCTGAGTAGCTATTAATTAATCAATAATAGTCTTCGTAAGTTTGTCAAAAAATCAATCCACGCGTCTCGAGGACGCGAACATTTATATCAAAATCAGAAATTTTATGTTCCCAACATCAAAAAATCCTACTATAAACAACGAAATTAATTTGTTTGAAAATTTCAAAAACGATATTGGTAGATTATGGTAGATCATGACATGTTCTTATTTTGATAAACCGATGCGTCTCGAAGACGCGAACAAATATATTATATACATAATAGTTTATACCCAATATTAAAAAAGTTTTTCTCATATTAACAAGACAAACAACGTGTTTTTTCAATTTATAACTCGGAATTGCTAGATCATAAGAGGTTATAGAAGGTTCATCAATAGGTCATTCAGTGCGTCTCAAGGACGCGAACAAATACTCTACATGTAATATTGTCGTGTTTCAAATATCACAAAGGCTTTTTTTATATGAAAAAAATAAACCATTTTTTTTAGTTCTTTAAATCGGTACTGGTAAGCCATAAAAGGTTCATCAATAGGTCAATCGATAATTCTTAAGAACGCAAACAAATATTCTACATATAATATTGTTGTATTTTAAATATGAAAAAAATCCGATAAAAACAAAGTAAACCATTTTCTCACATTCATAAGTAGGTACTGGTGAGTCATAGAAGGTTTATCAGTAGGTCAATCGATGCATCTCAAGGAGGCGAACATATACGCTGCATATAATATTGTCGTCTTTTGAATATCAAGAAAGTTTTTTTATATAAACAGAAAATAAACCATTTTTTGAAACTTCATAAATCGGTAATGGTGGGTCATAAAAGTTTCGTGAATAGGTCACTCGATGCGTCTCAAGGAGGCGAACAAATACTCTACATGTAATATTGTCTTGTTTCGAATATCAAACAAGTTTTTTTCATATAAACAGAATAAACCATTTTTTCAAATTCCTAAAATCGGTGCTTGTAAGTCATAAAAGGTTCATGAATAGGTCAATCGATGCGTCTCAAGAATGAAAACAAATACTCTACATGTAATATTGTTGTATTTTGAATATAAAAAAAATGTTCTCATACAAACAAAATAAACCAATTTTTCAAATTCATAAATTGGCACTGGTGGGTCATAAAACTTCCACCAATAGGTAACTCGATGCGTTTCAAGGACGCGAACAAATACTCTTCATGTAATATTGTCTTGTTTCGAATATCAAAACTTCTTCATATAAACAAAATAACCCTTTTTTTAATTCTCTGAATCGGTACTGGTGAGTCATAAAAGGTTCATCAATAGGTCAATCAATGCGTCTCAAGAACGCGAACAAATACTCTACATGTAATATTGTCTTGTTTCGAATATCAGAAAAGTTTTTTTCATATAAACAGAATAAACCATTTTTCTTTAATTTCCTAAATCGGTACTTGTAAGTCGTAAAAAGTTCATCAATAGGTCAATCGCTGCACCTCAAGGACACGAACAATTATTCTACATGTAATATTGTTGTATATTGAATATTTAAAAAAAATTTCTCGTATAAGCAAAGTAAACCAGTTTCTCAAATTCATTATTAGGTACTGGTTGGTCACAGAAGGTTTATCAATAGGTCAATCGATGCATCTCAAGGACGCGAACTTATACACTAAATATAATATTGTCGTATTTTGAATATCAAAAAACGTTTTCTTATATAAACAAAATAAACCATTTTTTAATTTCTTAAATCGGTACTGGTAAGTCATAGAATGTATATCAATAGGTCAATTGATGCATCTCAATTAGGCGAACAAATATACTGAATATAATATTGTCGTATTTTGAATATCAAAAAAGTTTTTTTTTCATACATAAACAGAAAATAAACCATTTTTCGAAACATTATAAATCGGTACTGGTTGGTCATAAAAGTTTCGTCAATAAGTCACTCGATGCGTCTCAGGGACGCAAAAAAATACTCTACATGTAATATTGTCGTGTTTTGAATATCAGAAAATTTTTTTTCATATAAACAGAATGAACCATTTTTTTTTAATTCCTTAAATCGGTACTTGTAAGTCATAAGAGGTTCATCAATAGGTCAATCGATGCGTCCCAAGAACGCGAACAAATACTCTACATATAATATTGTTGTATTTTGGATATAAAAAAAATTCTCATATAAACAAAATAAACCGGTTTTTCAAATTCATAAATAGGTACTGGCCCGTCATAGAAGGTTTATCAATAGGTCAATCGATGCATCTTAAGGAGGCAAACACATACTCTGCATATAATATTGTCGTATTTTGAATATCAAACCAGTTTTTCTCGTATAAACAGAAGAAACCATGTTTTGAATCTTCCTAAATCGGTACTGGTGCCTCATTAAAGGTTCGTTAATAGGTCACTTGATGCGTCTCAAGGACGCCAACAAATTCTCGACATGTAATATTGTCTTATTTTGAATGTCAAAAACGTTTTTGTTTTCATATAAAGAAAATGAACCTTTTTTTTAAATTTCTTAAATCGGTACTAGTAAGTCATAAAAGGTTCATCAATCGGTCAATCGATGCATCTCAAGGACGCGAACAATTATTCTAAATGTAATATTGTCGTATATTGAATATTAAAAAAAAAATTCATGTATAAGCAAAGTAAACCAGTTTCTCAAATTCATTAATAGGTACTGGTTGGTCATAGAAGGTTTATCAATAGGTCAATCAATGCCTCGCAAGGAGGCGAACATATACACTGAATATATTATTGTTGTATTTTGAATATCAACAAACTTTTTCTTATATAAGCAAAATAAACCATTTTTTTTTTAAATTTCTTAAATCGGTACCGGTAAGTCATAAAAGGATCATTAATAGGTCAATCGATGTGTCTCAAGAACGCGAACAAATACTCTGCATGTAATATTGTTGTATTTTAAATATTAAAAAAAAGTTCTCATATAAGCAAAATAATCTATTTTTTTGAATTCATAAATAGGTACTGGTGGGTCATAGAAGGTATATCTATAGGTCAATCGATGCATCTCAATTAGGCCAACAAATACACTGAATATAATATTGTCGTATTTTGAATATCAAAAAAGTTTTTTTTTATATATACAGAAAATGAACCATTTCTTGAAACATTATAAATCTTTACTGGCTGGTCATAAAAGTTTCGTCAATAGGTCACTCGATGTGTCTCAAGGACGCGAACAAATATTCTACATGTAACATTTTTGTATTTTGAATATCAAAAAAAAAATTTCATATAAAAAAAATGAATCGTTTTCTCAAATACATAAATAGGTACTGGTGGGTCATAGAAGATTTATCGATAGGTCAATCGATGCATCTCGAGGAGGCGAACAAAACGCTAAATATAATATTGTCGTATTTTGTATAAAAAAAAAGTTTTTTTTATATAAACAGAAGAGACCATTTTTTGAAACATCCTAAATCGGTACTGTTGCCTCATTACAGGTTCGTCAATAGGTCACTTGGTGCATCTCAAGGACGCGAACAAATTCTCGACATGTAATATTGTCTTTTTCTGAATATCAAAGAAGTTTCTTTTCATATAAACAAAATAAACCATTTTTTTTTAATTTCTTGAATCGGTACTGATAAGTCATGAAAGGTTCATCAATAGGTCAATCGATGCATCTCAAGGACGCGAACAATTATTTTACATGTAATATTGTTGTATTTCAATATAAAAAAAAAATTGTCTCACGTATATTTTGACAAAAATTATTTTCTACGTGGAAGCAAAATCAACTATTTAGTTGAAAGTATATCTTTTTAGTTGAAAGTTCAAATAAATTATTGAAATTGTAGAAATTTGGGGGGAGGGGGTCGAGAGAAAATTAATTTTGGTAATAGGTTGTGGGTGGGAAAGGGGGGTATTAGACAGTGTTGGATAAGTTACTTTATTTTAGTAACTAGTTACAGTTACTACATAAAGTAACTTCATCTTACATAAAAAGTTACTTTTTTCACTTGCTTAATTTTATAATTTGAACATCAAAGTAACTAAGATGAGAATTCATAACAACTCACTTTAAAAATAAAAAGGCATTATTTAAAGTCTGATTTTTCAGTCAAATTTTTTAACCAAACATTTGTATTTTCAACCAAAAAAATGTGCAATTTCTTTACCGTAGGAAATGAGTTTTTTTAGGCAGAAGGATCAATTTTCGAAAAAAAGTTACTTTTCAACCAAATTTGCACTTCTTACCAAAGTAGTTGAAGTTTCTACCACTTTTTTGACTTATTTGAAAATTATTTTTTTTTCAAAATCTCGAAAAATATTGATTTTGGAAAAAAGTAGGGTTCATAAAAGTCGTAGATCTCTTAGAAACACATATTTGTTATTTGTATACTTTCTCTCTAAAATTAATATTTTTCGAGAAAAATGGCAAAAATTAATTTAAGTTTTTTGTTGGAAAAGGGGGCGTTGAAAAAGGGATCGGCATGAATGATCGGAGAGGGTGTGAGACATTTAAAATGTCCAAGATGAGGATGCGCATGTTTTTTTTTTTTAAGGGGGTCGGCGTGAGTGGTTTTGAACCACACACTCTCCACTCATTCACGCAGAACCCTTTTTTCAACGCACGACCCCTTTTCCAGCGCCCCCTTTTCCCCAAAAAAATCTGAAAATTCATTTTTGTCCTTTTTCTCGAAAAATATTGAGTTTAGAAAAAAACTATAAATATAAAAACTACGTGTTTGAACGAGACCTGCACTTTTTCTAAACAACTTTTTTCCAAAATCAATATTTTTCGAAATTTAAAAAAAACTAATTTAAAAAAAGTCAAGATTATTAATAATAATTATTATATTGATCGCAGCAAAAAATCATTTCACTGTGTTAAACTAGGGTCTCAAGTTTATATTTTTGGGTGAATTTTTTGGAAGTATATCCCATATTTCTAGTATATATTTCTTGTTTGGATAAAAATTCTACTATTTGGTTGAAAATTGATTTATTTTGTTGAAAATGCAAATGTTTTGTTAGAAAGTCATATTTTTTGGCAAAAAATTCGACTACACGTTGAAAAGTTAAGCTACTGTGTTAAAAATTAATTCTTTTTTATTCAAAGATTTATCTTTTTGCTTGAAAATTTAAACATTTCATTTTTAGAAAATTAATCTTCCAAGCTAAAAAATATTCTTTTGAGTTGAATGTATAACTCTTTAGTTGAAAATTGAACTCTTTGATTGATAATTTAACTATTTTGTTGTAAATACGTTTTTTTGTTTGTTGAGTATTAGGTTTTGTAAATAAAAATGTAAATATTCCATTTTTTGTTTAAAATGGATATTTTAATTTGAAAATTGATCCTTTCTGGTTGAAAATTCAGCAATTTTGTTGATTTAACTTTTTGGTTAAAAAATCAATTATTTGGTTTAAAATAAAACTAGTTTTAAGAAAACTTATTTTTGGTTCTTGGTGAGAATTCGTCTTTTCAGCTTAAAAATTCAACAATTTATTAGAAACTTAAACTATTTGGTTGAAAATTCATTTCTTTTTTAATCAAATTTTTGTTGAAATTTCGACTATTTTGTGAAAAATCAAACTATTTTTATAAAAATTTCACTATTTGGTGAAATATAAACTTTTTAGTTTAAAAATAATTTTTTCGGGTTGCAAATTCAACCCTTTTATAGATATTCGTTTTTATTTCAAAATTCAACAATTCTATCGCTGACTTTTTTCCGTGTGTTGCGTTGTTTGGCTGAAAATGTTAATTTTAGTTTCCTCTTTTGGATTTTGAAAATGCTCTAAGTCTGAACATTTTTATTCTATCAAAAAATGTCATTGCAATAAGATGTTTGAATTTTTGAGTACCATGAACAGGCGCACATATAATTTTCAAATTGTGAAAAAATGGCCTCAAAAATTTTCAAAATGCGCTCACTATTTGAATTTTCATCCAAAATGGCTGGCTAACGTAATTGACCTTTCGTTTATGACACTCAAAGAGTAGACCAAAGGCCAATCCAATAGCTCAATTCTTTCGAAAGTATCGTGCTCACAGACAGACATACATACATACATACAGACAGACACATTCGTAAAATCCTGTTTTTTGTGTTCAGGGGGTCTCAAAACGTGGACATTTGACAAAAAACGGAGGGGGGGTCAAATTTTACACAAATCTAATACCTTCTCTGGACGAGAATGTAAAAAATAATGGTTTAGAGGCATTTTATTATAGACATTATATTCCACACACTTCTAATTCGAATTTTACCAATTTTACAGGGATACTGAAGTGAATCAAAATCATTTATTTGTATGTTTCATAAAAAATACTCACTTAGTGAAAACGAAAATATAACGTTTCCTCTCATCTTGAAGAATTTAGAAGAATTTTTATGAATCTGAATTTGTAGCTAATATGAATGTGCTCGTTGAAATTGTCACGTAGATAAGGAATATAGCCCGCAAGGTAAACATGTGTGATGAGAGTATTATCAAGGCTTAGTTCCAGACAAAAATATTGTTTTATGTTTATTACATGCTGAAAAAAATAATGCAGATAAGAGTCCAGCTGTGAAATCGAAATAATAGATAAAAAGTCGAAATATTGGTTTATCTTCATTAAACTGAAGAATATTAAAACAGGTTATCTGAGCATAGGTACCATCAGATGATTTCATGACAAAACTTTCAGTGAGGCACGATTCGTTACTTCAGAAAGGTCTGTTTCAAATCGTATGAAAAATTCATTTGTTCAAAATGAGAAAACCTAAAACTCAAGAGGTTCAAGATAGAATGATTTGAAATCAAACAATTTAAAATTGAATCAATAAAAAATATTAAATTTCAAATTGTTATAGTTAAAAATTGTACCATTTCAGATAAAAAATTTTTAAAAACGAATGCTTAATATCGAGTGATTTGTATTTCATCAACCAAATGATATTTATGATCAAAAATTGGAAATGTTTCAATTAAAAATTAAAAAACACTTTCTATTTAGATTTGAACAACATTTCAATGTGCACGGAGAAAAAATTGTATTTACTCGTGACATCTAGATGTTCTTCAATTTCTAAACAATTCTGCATAAAGTTTTCAAAATATTCGTAGCTGAACATTTTTTTGAGGTTATGTATTATTATAACTTATTATTTAAACACCGTATCTATGCAGACGTACAGATATCCCTTCCCTTTTCCACTACACATTTTCCAGCACGCTGCGTCAGTACTTTAACCCTCGGCTACTATTAAAATATAAATAGGAAAAAACGTATTTTGTTTGAATCACATGTTATAATTTTATAGATAATGTGTTTTTGTATTCAAATGAGTTAAATTACTTTTTGCTTATGCAGATCAATAAACCATATCAATTGATTTCAATTCAATTGACATGTGAAAACATGTAAGTTGCCCAACTTCAAACTTGTGTACACTCTAATTTCATATGTAAACTTCAAATCTATTTCAGCATTTTCAGTTTGAAAAACTAACAATGTAATAATTTTAAGCTTCTTACGTTTTTTTTTAAATTAAAATCCTTAATAGTTGAACAGTTTAAAATTGTACCACTTCAGATCTCAATGTTTAATAATAAGTGATTCATAAATTATCAACTGTAATTAATATCAATCCTTCAAAAAATTATTGATGTGACTCCTGATCGCAGTGGCGTTTTGATATTTGTTCGGATATTAGACAATGTCGCATTTGCTTTTTGTGTTAATCAATATTCAAGGATAAATTGGTCAATAAACTTTATTGATGATGGTCTCAGGATCGCGAGGGCTATGCTCCGAGTATTAAAAATCCAACGTTGGCGAATTTTTTTTGGAACTTTTTCACATGACACATCATCAAACCTATCGAACAAAATTCATTTGATTTATTTTCATTAAAGTATCTCCCTTATTTGTGTGGGTAGCTCAGTGTAATTCCAACAAAGAAGAGATTTCAATGAAAAAGTAATTTAGTTTTATAATTCCCAAACTTGTTTGACGTATTTAAAAATTAAACTGTGTTATGGCGTGAATTATACTCCATAAAAAACTACTAAACTCGTGATTTCGAAAATTAAATGTCTCGTAAATTAATGCTATTAGAGGGTTATTTTGATTTCAAACGATGATCACAAAAACCCATTCAAGCCCTAGATCATTTTTCATGAATCGTGAGGAGAGGAATTAAAAATATACAACCAGTTCTGAGAAAAAAATGACCAAAAATAAACGTCTTGAGGAAAGAAAACATATGGTGCTTAGGAGGCTTTTATAACCCAGCATTTTATTCCACCCACTCCTAATTTGAATTTCATCGAACCGTTTTATAGACACATGCGTTAGGATCACAGGATAAATATAATGCAGTAAATCTCAGGGATATTTTTTATCTGAAGTTAGGTAAAAACCTTATAAACAATTGACAACTACAATTATCCTACGTCGGATAATTTTTATTCGGCTCCCGATAAAAATTATCCGACATCCGATGATTGTAGGTTGATAATGGTTTGCAATGTCCTTGTCCATCCTCAGATAAAAAATATCTTTGGAGTTTACTGTGAAGCAAAAAAAAAAACGATTTACGAAAATTTTACCATTTGGCAGGTTCTCCCATAACACGCTCCAAATATCAGACATTTTAATGAAATTCTTAATTATGGATAGAAGTGAAGTAAGATTATTCACTTACTCATATGTTTTATAAAGATAACCTTAGTACAAATGCAAATATAACATTTCGCCTTATATTTAGACAATACCAATATCAATTATCAACGTTTAGTATAACCTTTTTAATGTTTATGATGCGAAATCAAAATAGCAGATATTAAATACAAATTGTATGTTATTTTAGTGAAACATTTGACATTCAGCAAACATATAAAAAGAAATAAATGTAAATCTGTATTAGTATGAAAATTCAAGTTTCCAGGTTATACAAACGCAGTAAAATAGCAAAGTGTTTTGGATTCACTGTAAACTAATGTCCTAAATATAAAAATATGTTTGCAAAAAAATATGTACTTGACTTTTCAGGTCATTCTTCTTTTTATAAATTTATTATGCAGGGTACTTTGTTTTTCATTACATTACACAACACACGCTATTGATTCTGGTTTACAAATCCTAAAATCATACATAAGATAAATTGCCTTTAATTTACTTTGAATTTAGATAGATTTAGTTGAATTCTCTTTTATTCTGTGGTATCATTTACTTTGTAATCAGGTAAATTAACTAGCTTATATTTATTATTGATTAAAAATTCGACTTGATTTGGTCGATGTAGGGCCTCTATCTATTTAAATGGAACAAGAAACAAATGAGTAACTCTAACGTTGGTTGAAAATAGAAAATCTAATAGCCTTCTTTCAACTTTGTGTATTCTCTTCCGGCATATTTTTCCAGATTTTAATTTTTTCTTCCGGCCTATTTTTTCTCTGCCGAAGAGATGAGTACCTAACCTAATTTCATGAACAGTAGTCGAAGAATCATATGCAGGAGGGCACAAAGGGATTGTTATATTACTTTCCGGGTCAAATCTCAAACCCTTTTTCCATAAGGAAAAGTAAAGAAGCACCAAAGTAACCGAAAAACTTACTTTCGTTGACGAAATAAGGTAAGATGCGCAATAGCTCAATAGCTCAATAGCGCGAGTTCGGTTCCATTCGTCGCACTTTAAAAGTTTTTCCGGGGTGGGGGGTGGAGGTACAGATATAGAGATGGAATGTAGCGTTCATCTGTCAGTCACAAAGATGAGCCTTTTATTTTCTATTCTGAAATAGTTTGCCGGAGATACATTTTTGAACTTGTTTGAATTAATCTTGGATTTTCTGGAATTGGTCATGAATTATTTAACATTCTTTGGGAGTGAAGCGCGAGTTCGGGTTTCTTTGTGAGATTAAAACTGCATGTTAGATTTTAATTACAAAATGTCAATATCAATATTAATTGACACAGTACTAGAATAAAATACTATTTTATTTTTCCATGTACATTTGTACAATGTAGACTCTTATTTGATTTTTACATATACTACATTTTATATCTTCTTAGTGATACTATTTTATAAACTCGGACTTCGGTACATTTTCCCATGCTTTGTAGTTACAAAAATGACAAGATGTTTACCTCATCCATATCATTACTCGCTTATTCTTGCAACACATTAGGTAAATGATTCTAGTTTTTCCATTTTGAAACAACAACTTGTGAACACGTGATGTTGGTAGAGGTGGCGTAGCCTAATTATGTTTTACAATACTGTATTCTTATTGTTTCAGTAAAGTTGAAAAATATACGCAATAGCGTTCTTTTATTATACTTTTCTGTTCTTCCGAGATTCCTATTCATATCATATTTTTAAATCAATATATACCACCCTAAAAAAATAACATATTGTAGTATTTTTCCTAAAAATATAAAACATAAACTTGAGGAAAATATATTTTTTAAACCTTAATTCTAATAAAGGCGCGGAAAGGAGTTTTCTTATACCAATGATCCATCAGTCGTGTGCAATACATACACTGCCCATTTGATGGCTCTTACATTTTTCGTCCGTCTTCTTTTTAATATCTGGAATAAAGATTAATATTTATTATTATGTTAGTAAATCAAGTAGCAAATTATGGCACACTGAATCCCAAGGTGTCAAATTTTGATCCTAAGGTGGTTTAAATCATTGCACAATGGAAAAACAATTGTCATCTAGGAAGATTTGAATGTTTTTGTTATTTTCAACGTTTAGTTATATATTTCTTGACTGTATCTACATTGTGCAACCTTCTGATACACATTCGGATCAAAATTTGATACCTTCGGGTTTAGTATGAGGGAAAACTGAAGCAAATTCTTTTACTATCCTGTTGCACTAATTTTTTCAAATTCTTTAATTATCATGATCTCCATCTCTGTATGCTGTAATCACACATAAGCACATAAAAAGATCAAATACTCTCCTTGTACTAAGAGGTAATTTCTTGTTTTAAAATATCTATTTTATGTTTCATAAGATTATTTTAAAGAAATAAAAACATTTTCCGTACAACTTACTTATTAGACATATTTTTTTCACACAGTGAAATTCTTCGTGATTGTATGTGCAATCATCATTACCGCAGATTAATTTGGTTCCTTTTTTCTGAAAGCATAACATTTTTTTAATTGATTCACATGTTTCCTATAAGAATCATATTCTGAATGAGCATATTCCGACCGCAGTAATTTTTGTTTCGATAGCATAAACTGCTAAGTTCGGCAGCCAATCAGAAGTCATACTGATCTTTGCTATCGTAAAAAAATTGCTGCGATGTAAATAGGCTGAAAAAGATAAAAAAAAAATTATACTCACATAATAGCAGCCTCTTATGCACATAATTTGGTGATCCTGATATTGACTCTTATCGTCGTGATTGTTTTCAGTAAGAACAGGATATTATATAAGAAATAAGATGTATGTCAGTATGAATAATATGGTAGACCGAAAAAATGGATTTTTTTCGAATTCGGAGGGGGTCTAAAAGCTCGAAATAACGAATAACAACGAAATTTAAGTAAAACGGTAAGAAAAAAGTTTTTTAATAGATAAAAACGGATCTGAACATAAGTATTTACAAACTATAATTATTCTTCAAAAGCTATGCAACAATGAAAAATCCATATACATAGTAAATTGTCATTAGACTTACTAAATTTTTTTATTGGTAGAAAGAGTTCTTAATCTGTAATTATCAACTGTAATTATTATCCAAAAGCCACGCAGTAATAAACAAATTCCTATACAACATGAATTGCCATTAGAATAAAATAAATTATATAAAATCATGATTTTATTCTATATAAGGCTGCTTTTTGTGCACATTTCGGTTGATAATAATTTAAAAATATTTCTGAGTCATTTAATTTTCAATGTGCTCCCAGTAGATTTTAGTGTCGTGAATGATTTCTACTACTACCTGCATATATGGGGCATTATTACTCAATAACCATAATCTTCTACAGAGACTTGAGTTAGGCCAAAACAATGAACTTCAGTCAATAAAGTGCATTTCCTAAATGTTGCTCTTACGCCCTAATGCCCCGAGACCCTCGATTTATTATTTCAAAAAGTTTGAAGAAAAGTTCGTAGATTGTGCTATAAAAACTGTAGTTTTACACATTTAATTATTTTTATTGAAAGAGGTAAAGATAGCCATAACAGGTAGTGTATCTACAAAAAATGAAAAAATGTCACCGTCTCCCCCTCGATAAATATTTGTCCAAGTGGCAAATATTTTTCCCACAAACTGATGTCCAAGAGGACTGCACTTTACCAATGTTTCAGCCTGATCGAAGAACTTTGTTTTTTTTAGTAAGAGCAGTGGATAAATAATGCCCAAAGCATGTAAAAGTAGTCGTAGAAATCATTTATAACAGTGAAATCTACTGATTGCAAATTAAAAGTTAATTGTTTTAGAAACATTGTTTGATGATGTTAAACCTTTGAGTTCAGCTGTAGCATTCGTGTCGGTCAGACGGTTTTGGGCTCCGCTCCCTAAAGTTTGTTTGTCGCTTTTCATACTAAAGCATATATTTCGAATTTAAAGTGAAATTATGACGAGCAATGAAAAGCTGAAAAATTTATTGTTATCCATGCAAGAAGAAGTTAAAATAACGATCGTGAAAGTAAGCTTGGTGATCAAAGATACTAAGAGTTTTCTTTTGGAAAATAAAGTAAGCACCATGGAGAAGTAAAATAGTTTTATAAAAGCTAGAGAAAGAGCCAGAAACATCGTTCTCTATAACGTGAAAGATAATCTTACCAGCAAAAACCGTCTGTCTGAATCTATTAATACCATTTTTGAAAAGGCTAATATTGACATATCAAATGATTGTATCGAAAAGGCCATAAGCATTGGAAAAATTCAATTTTCCAGACCAGTTTTGGTTTCGTTCACTAATTCAAAATACAAAGAGAAGATTTTTGAGAATGCAAAAAACCTGCGGTCTCTGAAGGTGACCTTCTCGAACTATCTCACTCATGAACAGAGAGAAACACGTAAGGAGCTAACACAGAATATCAACTCAAATTGGACCGATTTGGAAAGTCTTCTCTCATCAAGGGAAATCGCCTTCTTACGGACCACGACTACTATGATTTATCATCCATAGAAAAGTTGCTTGCAGGAAATAATGGTTATGGATATCAATTTGCTGGCGGTGACTCAATGGCTTCGACGAGCTCTACAACAGGCAGGAAAAGAGGACGCCCCTCTAAAATCATATCACCTAATATCGACAACAATAAGAAACCTAAACACATTCACAAGGACAAGACACGGATTTTTTACAGAAGGTCCCGAAAGGAGGAGAGCCCAAGATGGTCCCGACAGCATGAGGGATGCTCTATCAAAATCATTGCCAAGAGTTGTTTTCTGGAATGCCAGGCGATTTAAGAATTTGGATGACATCTTTACTCATACTACCACTGAGGTCTACTCATTATCACAAACACGGGTAATTACGAAACAGAAACATCCAGGCTCTAATATTGTAAACTTTTTAAATAATATAAATGAAGTTATTTATGCTATTTCCTCAAAATATCCAAATTGGCCTATAATAATAGGAGGGGATTTCAATTTTAAAGTTGGAGTTTTGAACCAATTACAGGAAGAAATTTTATGTAATAATAGGAGCATATTTAATGTTAGTTCGAATCTGGACCATGAACAAGATAAAAGAGGCGAAATGATGGTTGAATGCTTTGAGAAAATGGTTTGTTTGTTTGGAACGGAAGAACTAGGGGTGATTGTCCTGCTCAATATACCTTCTTCAGAAGGAAAAGTTCTTCGATCATTGATTTGACTTGGATTAGTACAAAGGGTGCTCAACTAGTTGATAATTTTGAAGTTTTAAGGGTCCCGACGGGATCCGATCATTTCCCTATAGCGATAACTATCCAAGCTGACTCGGCATTTAATTGTGTTAACATAAAAAGTGATCCTTATTTCAAATGGAAAAACGAAAAATATAAAGAAACTATTCACTACCGTTCGGATTCTAATTATCAGAATTTGTCGATAAAGGATCTTGAAAAAAATTTAATTAAAACAATCACAGATAACACAATTCAGATAGGAGTGTTTGTCACACCAAGTGAAAAGCTCAGTTTTTCGAAGCCATGGTTTGATGAGGATTGTGAAAACAGCAAAAGAGAATTGAAACAAATGTTTAAAAAAAGTGAACAGGAAAAATTCAAGCCAGATACTTTGTTAATTTATGTAGAATATAAAAAAGAATATACAAAGTTACTGTTATTCAAAAAGAGGAGTATAAAAAATCTCTGTTGGACTGTCTTGCGGTGGCTAAGGATTCTAAGCAGTTTTGGAATGTAGTTAATACTTTCGAACCCAAATTATCAAATAGGGATTTCATAGATCTAGACACGTGGGAAATATACTTCCGATTTATATATCCTGCCCGGGATCCTGATACCTACATATTTTCGATTAACGATTCACGAAATTCCTATCTTGACTCGCATATTACTTTAGAGGAGACTATTTCAAGTTTAAAGAATTGTAAGCATAATAAGTTTCCAGGACCGCACGGAATTAGTAATGAATTTTATAAAAATTTATCTGACAATCTGATACTGTATATAAATTCTTTATCTAACAAAGTAATAGGTGAAGAGAAGGTTCCAAAATCGTGGTCGAAAACTGATGTTAAAAGGTTGCATAAGAAAGGGGAAATTACTGATCTTTCCAACTACCGTTCCATTGCTTCAGTTAATTGTATCACAAAAATCTTCACACAAATTCTTTTAAAGAGACTAATAGATTGGGCCGAAGAAATACATCTTGTACGTGAATGGCAGGCTAGTTTCAGGAGCGATCGGGGGGGACATACCATGTCACATGCGGCAAGTCACACATGTGGCATGTCACATCTGCGGCATGTCGCATCTGCGGCATGTCACAACTGCGGCATCTCTTCCGCTCGGCATTTCTCAAAGTAAAATTTACATTTTTGCGGCATCTCACATTGCACCCCTGTGACTGGCCAAAGAAATAATGTTGGTCAAACCCCTACCCCTTTTCCAACGTCTCGTGGGGGGCGGGAAGGCACCCCTGTGACTGGTCACAGAAATAATATTGGTCGAATCCCTTTCCACTGGTGAGAGATGCCGCTAGGTAGAGATTCTGCAGTTATGACATGCCGCAGATGAGACATGCCGCAGGTGTGACTTGCCGCAGAGAAACTTGCCGCATATGACATGATATGAACCCGGGTCGGGGGTGTATGTGACACGTGTTTACTCTTAACTCATTAACTTAAAATCGCCTGAGGTTAAACAGAGAAAACGTTTATGTACTATTTGTTGATTTTGAAGAAGCTTTTCCGTTTTTGAATCATAAAATCTTATGGAATGAAATTCTGTCAAAAGGATTTGGATCGAAATTCGCCAGATTAATAATGGATTTTTACTCTAAGGCTTATGTAGCAGTTAAAGGGAGTAAGGGTGTGTCCCGAGCGGTAGACATTATGAGGGGAGTTATGCAGCGAGAAGTCCCAAGTCCTACGATGTTTACCTTGTTAATCGCTGATTTAGAGGAAGTTTAGCTTGCTCAAGGTATCAGAGGTATATCGTTAGATCACTTGATTAAAATTTTTCTTCTCGCTTACGCGGACGGCATGGCCCTCCTTACCGACTCCCTTATGGGAATGAAAAAAATTCTTGAAGGATGATATGAATATTGTAAGACAAATAATTTAGAGGTCAATATAGACAAAATAAACATTGTTATTTTCAGAAAGGGAGGCCATAGAAATAATGAAAAACATTCACCTTTTATGTACGGTGACTGCGAAGTGGAAATTGTTAAGAGTTATATTTATCTAGGCACACCTTCCAGTCTATCTACGATTTTTGTAAATGCAGTGAACACGGCTGTAAGTAAATCTAATATAGTTTTGAATTCCAAAAATTCTCTGATTCATATATTGAAACTTGACTCCTGGAATCCTATTCTCAGACTTTTCTAAAGCCTTGTATCTAGTAGTTTAATGTACGGTGTGCACATATGGAGTCTACGATATTTTGAGACAATTGAAAAAATGCAGACCACATTTTTTATGAGAATCCTTCATGCACCAAAAAGTACTGGAGGATACGCAATTAGAATAGTCTGGTGTCTCTCAGCTGGCTGTTCGAGTGTTTAGTTTCATTCTTAATGGGATTGAAAAAATTTTGAAGATGCCTGATGATCGATACCCGAGAAAATGTAACTTAACCCTTAAGTGACACACCTTCAAATAATCGCGTAGATGACACATAGAGGCCGTTGGACCACAGCTCGAAAAACATGCAATAATTCTAAAAGTTATTAACATTTCGACCTGACATTTTTTTCCGTATATTTCAAACCCTTCTTCTCTGTAATAATGCCTCATGGTTGCAGCATTTTTATTTGTTGATAGCGAAAAAAATTCTTGAAAAAAAAACAAACAATTTATCGAGTTTTCATGGAATCTTGAAAAAGGTCTGGGGTCTTTTGGACCACCGCCCCGATGTCATTTGAGGCTTAAGGTTAAGGTAACTAGACTAATTGAAAACAACCAGAATTAATAAACAGAAATATAATTAGGCCCACCAGGTTGAGAATATTTTTGTGGGAATAGGGGCGGGGAAATAATAGGACTCTCTTACTCTCTCCTCCTCACAAGACCATAAACTGGCTTGGATGAGAATGTATGATGAAAAGCTTCATCAGATAGATCTTCAGAGGGCCGAGTTATCCTCGGCTCTAATACTTTAGCCACACCTGACTTTGCAGGATGGGCCGTAAAAGTATTTGACTATAAGAATTCCGCTCAAGTTTCTCAAATTCTTATCACGTGTACCGTGCTTCGTACTCGATTTTATCCAAAATGCGAAATTTTCTACATTAGGTTCAACACTATTATATCGAATGGATATTACATTTATTTCTGTACCTCAGCCTGGAATTACTAATTCAGATATTGCAAAATAAAGTACAAACTTTATTTTTAATGATAACTGTAATATTTGTTTCTTATTTCGCATTAAATTTTATCCTCAACTACCCTGAAAAATTTATAATTTAAAATTTGTCCAATAAATTTATATTATTAAAATTCATAATATACATTGGCATTGAAACAAACGTATTTGCATTGTCTTGTTTTTATAATTAAAAAAAGTGCGCATCCTATAAAAAAAACAATTTCGGTAATAAACATTTTATTGCAATTGGTGTGGTTTTTTCATATATTCAATTTGTTTATTTCCAATGTGATTTTTTATGATTTGAACCAAAAATACGCATCCTGGCGTAAAGTGGTTCTAAGAAAATTTTTATAACCAAAGTTTACAACAAATTTGTAGATCATTTTTGGTAGAACAACTTTTGTCTATTAATTTTTTTTTCGTCTCTTTGTGGTTTTTCCAAAAAGCGGTTTTTTTTCATTTTTAATGCTATTTTTCACGATGAAAACAAAACTACCCTCCTTCGAAAAAATCATGTATGACAAATTTGTATAGCTCTTTTTTGTGTGAGTAACTTTTGTCTATTAATTGTTTTCATAGCTTTTGTCGTTTGTCCAAAAACTTAAATATTTTATTTTTGATTTTATTTTCTACGATTGAAACAAATACTACGCATCCTGTGAAAAAAGTGATTGCTAAACAATTTCCAGATCTTTTTTGAATGCACAATTTTTGTTCATTCATTTTTTTACGTAACTTGCGTCGTTTTTACAAAGATTTAATTTTTCTATCTTTAATGCTATTTTTTACAAATTTAACAAAAACTACGGATCCCATCAAAAACTGATCAGTTTTCTGAAAATTGTGAAAGTTGTTATTACAATATTGCAGGGTATTCAAGAAGAAACGTTTTTCTTCTTCAAACTTTTTTTCCTATCGTGCGTTTTTTGGCTTAAATTGTTCATTTTCGTTTGTTTTATAGAATTTCGTAAACGCTCTAACTTCAGTAATTTTTATTTCATGAAAAAAAGTTATAAAGATAAATTGTTTATCTTTTTGACTGCTAAGAACGTATGTACATAGTATTTTCAAATCTTGAAAAAAGTGGTCTGACAAATTAAAAAAATGCGCTCACTTTTTGAATTTTTATCCAAAATGGCTGACAGACGAACCTAACCTTCATTTTAGGACACTCGAAAAGTATAACAAAGCCTGATGCAATCTGTCAATTCTTTCGAAATTTACCGAGCTATAATCTTGAAATCTACATACATACAGACATACATACATACATACAGGCAGGCAGATACATTTGCGAAAACCTGTTTTTTGGGTTCAGAAGGTCTGAAAATGACGACATTCGACAAAATCAGGGGGGGGGGGCAAATTTTACACAAATCTAATACCTTCTCTGATGAGAATGTATAAATAGCGCCCACAGGATAGATTTGAAGAATTTGCGTAATTACTGCTATCAGAACGACAATTATATGTAAGTAAATGTACAGCTGTGCAAGAACTGAGAAATGCTTGGTAGTAAAAAATCATGATTTCAAATAATTTATTAAAATTTAGTGACAATTTACGACACAGTTAATCCCTGAAATATTATTGATCTAAAGTTCAATTGTTTGCAGGGTTTTTATCCAACTTTAGATAAATAATATCTCGGGGATTTACTGTAGATGTATAAGAATGTTGGTATTGCTGTGCTTCTTTCTTATCTGTACATTTTTATGGGACATCCGGGTACCGAACTACAACTTTTGGACCCCCTACGAATTCGAAAGAAAAACTTATTTTGCTCTGCCCTAATGAATAATGTAGATTTTGATTATTTTCAATTGAGTATGTATGGGAAAGCAAAATGCTCATTAAATGAGCAATTGAACACACGAAAACACTCATGTATTTATTCTAAGCGGTTTTTGACATTGTTATGATTAATTGTGAAAAATAATATTATTGAAGTTATACTTACCGGATCAACAGCGAAAATTACAAAGGGATTTGTCAATAAAGTTGCAGTTGCTTGAAAAATAAAATATATTAAAATTATTTTCTAGTATTAATTTTTTGACAAATATTAGATATTTTAAAGTTAAAAAAATTTCAATTAAATCTAGACTAATCAGTGAATCAAAATTATTTGTTCCATTTCTGTGTTTTATAAAGATCTCTTACTAAGTAAAAATGCGAATATTGCTTTTGTTCTCATGTTAAATAAAATTGAGACAAAATTAAGCAAAATGTTCTTGAATCGGAATATGTAGACAAACTGAACGATCGTTGAAATTATCATGTATAAATACAAGTGCATAGCCTGCAAAAAAAATACGTATGACAATCATATCGTCAAGGTTTTATTTGAAATTTTTATCATGTGAACACTGAATAGCAGATAAAAAATGATTTTTTTTAATTACACGGAGAAAATACATATAGTCTATCTAATCGCAAACACGAATAAAGAATTAAAATATTTTTTTATATTTATTACATGGAAAAATAAGCTGCGCCTAGATACCAGCAAATTACATCAGGGCATTTTATTTATTTTATGTCTATTTTAAGATACTTTATAACATTTTTTCAAATGAAATTTTAAGCGAGTTTCCACATGAAAGAAACTTTTTTACCCCCTCGCCTGGGTAAGTATTTGTCAACGTAGAAATTATGGCAATGTGAAACCTTTTTTGTCATTCTGCACTATAAAAATATTTATTTCGGTTATTTCAACACTTAGAAAAAAAATTTTTTCGTTCTCACTTTTTTTTACATTTGTTACAAATGCATACAATTCATGTTTTTGAATTTCAAATCGGATTGAAATTTCAAATGTTCAATGAATGATTTAAAATTAAAGAATTTGAAATTGAAACATTACAAATGGGCTTTGCTTCAAATTACAATCGTTCACAACTGTATTTGTATATTACAAAATTTCAGATCTGTACGTTTCATATTGAACGATTTATAATTTATTAACTGTAAATGATATCAATTCTTTGGAATTGAAAAAGTTATAGTTGCAAATTTTACAAAACTTATTACTCAGAATTGAAGAATATTTTAATGCGGTCTTTAAGAATTAAAATCTCTAAATGAAGTTCTCAAAATACGTGTAGATAAATTTTTTTTTAGTGTGTATGTTTATTTATTTAAATGCTCGTGCTTATGCCATAAGTCGGCAACCAAGAAATACACATAGTTACATACATTATGTCTCCAGTGAAAAATACAAAGGAGGCTAAAATATAAAAAATGTAAAGCTTTGGAAAAACCATTAGTTTGCCATATTTTTTATGTATATACCTATTTTGATGAACACGAAACTTAAATATATTGATTTAGGTCATCTGATCTTTTTTTTTGCTAACGTTTATGATAGGCTTCCAGCTCTTAGTTGCTTTATATTTAAATAATTACTCATTATTATAAAACTACGTGAGTTGAAACCTATAGAAGATTTCGGTTTGAGTTAATATAATATTCAAACTAATTATCGAAGTACAGATACGAAATATTTCCTTCAGTAAATATAAATCTAAAATATTTATTAAAAACGGAAGCCTCGGCAAAGATAACGCTGGATATAAAAGAATTTGTTTGGCCGGAATCTTTATTTAAGTTGCGAGCATATGTTGGTACACTTTACTATATGACACTGACATATATACTACGGCGCGACGTACAATAGAAAATCATGGGGCACAAATCTTTTGTCATACTATGAACACGGTTTTGAAACTAAATTATTTTTGTTGATCTACACGGGAAAATGTGCAGTTCAAACAGGAAAATACTAAAAACTCAAATAAATTAAAATAACATTTATTTTAATAAAGTAATTTTCGTTTTTGAAACAGCCGACTGTAACCTCGATTAAAGAATTTTCATATCTTTGACTTATCTTTGTGATGTAACAGGGTATATTCTAATGGTTAGTTGTAACTATGTCGGTTGGTTGCAAATGAAAATGGTTAGTTGCAAAAGTCAAAAATTTTAGTTGTAAAAAGTAAATTTTGAAATGATTTAGCATACTCCGATCTCCGAGACAAAATAATTCCTGACTAATGCCTTCGTTTATTCAATATGTTTATAATATTAACAATAATAATCTGAAGAAGAAATTTCTCCATCATCGTATTGTTTTTATCAAAATTTCTTGCAATATAACTTTAAAAAACGTAGAATTATGGAAAATCGTAGAAAGCATTATTTCAACAAATAATTTGTTTATAACAATATTTTTTGTTTATTATATAATATTGCAACATCTTTATCTAATGTTACTTTATGAAACTTAGGCGATTTCAACAACTTTCCTGTTATCAACGAACACCGGGAACGTCAAATAGAAAAAATGGTAATTTTTTTCGTCATATTTGTTTATTTATAAATAAACTGAAAGCCTAATTAAAAAATCAGTCGCGACATCTCTCTTAGAAATCTTGTCAGCTTTTCAACAAGAAAAAAAAACATCCAAATCGGTCCACAGGTTCAGTCGGAATCGTATTTTGAACCAAAAAATGTAGTTTTTCCCCACTGTGCGGCGCCAGGCCTTCAAAAAAATGTACCCTGACGGCGCCAGGTCCCGCCAGGCCTCGACTACACCACTGGGGTGTACACCCAAGGGTTAAAGTTAGTCCAAGTGGAAGTTGTTTTTCATCGACAAATCAGAGTGCACGTAATGACACGTATGTGTTATTCAGTGTTACTTAACGGGAATACGCTTGTTGTTAAGTAAGAGCTAAGGTGAAGGTGAGCTTCGTGCGGTGAACACGATTGCGCTGTCGCAGGTGAAAAAGGAAAGTTAAGACCTTAAGACCGAGGGCAAAACGGTGAATCGAAGACGACGACAAAGGGGAATCGGTTTCTAGGCCTATACAATTTATTATCCCGTCAGTTGCAAGTCAAGATTCTCCTGATTTCTGCGACCCTTCGGACTCACTCTTTATACTTGGTGGAAAGTCGTGTTACTGCCATCAGTTTTCCCACGATTCCTGTGTGTTTATGGGTTTTCACTTCAGAAATTTAATGTCTTTAATGTCATTCTATATAATACACAGGAAAAACTTGCGTTGTACCTCAAAGAAAATCGATTTGATATGCAGCGAACACGACCATAAAAAAGCTCGATGCTCATAATTGAAAGGTTTAATGTTAACGGGGTTGGCACAGTCGTATAAAATCTTGTTTTTTTTTTTAAACAAAATCTGCTAGTTATGACAGTTTCAAACCAAACTCTTCCAAAGAGCCGACTTCACATTCTTTCCCATATTCCCCTCTTTTCCCCCTTCTTAGTGTTTCGTAGCCCCGGGCAGAAACCCTTATCGTTTCGGTTGGGTGTCCATCCTTTCGTCCTACTTTCTTCAAAGGGGGTGAAGTCAGGGTAAATGATGGGAGGGAAAAGTGGGGGGAAATTAGAGGATGTAAAGTACGGGAATTGAGGGATGGGTAAGTAGAGGGAACTAGGGGTGAGGAAGTAGGGTAAGTGAGGGAAAATGAGGGAAAGTAGAGGGATAAAGTAGAAAAAGTGTGTAAAGGGGAAGTAGGGGAATTGAAGGTAAATTATGGATGGGGGAAGTGGGGGGGGGAATTAGGGGACGAGAATTAGGTGAATTGAGGGATAGGGATGTAAGGGGAACGAGGGGTGAGGAAGTAGGGGAGAGTAAGTAGGGGCAGTTGGGGAAAATGAGGGAAAGTAGAGGAATAAAGTAGGGGAAGTGAGGGAAAGTGTGGGAAGGGGAATTAGGGGAAATAAAGGAAAATTATTGAAGAGGAAAGTCGGGAAATAAGGGGTTGGGAAGAAGAGGAATTAGGAGATAGGGGAATAGGGGGAACGCGGGTTAGGTAATAGGGGAGAGTAAGTAGGGGAAGTGAGGGAAAATGAGGGAAAGTAGAGGGATAAAGTAAGGGAATTGATGGGACGGGACAATGAGGGGAAATTAGGGGAATTGTGGGATGGCGAAGTAGGGGGAGCGAGGGGTGTGGAAGTAGGGGAAAGTAAGTAGGGAAAGTGAGGGAAATGAGGAAAGTAGAGGGATAAAGTAGGGAAAGTGAGGGAAAGTGAGGGAAGGGGAAGTAGGAGAAGTGAGGGCAAATGATGGCACATTAAGGAGTAGGGGAAATGATTAGAAATAAAGATGCGCCTCCTGCTTTGTCTAATTTTTTATAAAGAATTTTTATTTTCCCCTCTGTTTTAAATTAACTTCCCCTTTTAATCGTTTTTTGCCTAAATTTGAACTGGGGGTCGATTATGTATGATTTCACATTTTACAATTCAATTAATATTCCTAACATGCCATTGTTTTTGTTATTGAATTCACGTCTTATTTGAGAGATAATTTAAAGATAGCTTAGATATATGACATGAATTTAACAAGAAGTAGAATGACTTGTGAAAAATGAAAATTGAAATGTGGGATGTGAAATGAGAAATTATATACAAAATCACCCCCCTGAATAAATAGAACCCAGAAAGAAAATTCAACTATTTTTCAATAAAAATTTAATTCTTATTAGTTGAAAATTCTATTATACTTTTCCTTCAGGATTCCTCCTTTTTGTTTGAAAATTGAACTCGTTGGTTGAGAATTGAACTGTTTTGTTGAAAATTTGATTTTCTTTCGGTCGAAAATAAATGTTTTCAACTGAAAATTTTAATATTCCAGTTTAAGATTCCTAATTTCAGTTGAAATTTCATACCTTTGGTTAAAGTTGAACTATTTTGTTAAAAAATCATCTTTTCTGTTTGAAATTCACTACTTTTCATTTAAAATTAATATTTTTCGATTGAAACATCAACTATGACATCTTTCGTTAAGAATTCATCTCTTTTGGTGGAAAATTCAAGAATTTGGGTAAAAGTTGAACTACTCTAGTTAAAAATCATTGTTTTGGTTAAAAATTAATTTTTTTAACCTGAAAATTTAAATATTGCAGTTGAAAATTTACAATTTCAGTTAAAATTTCATCTCTTTATTTAAAAATCAAACTATTTAGTTGAAAATTTGTCTTTTTTTTAATTTAACTATTTTTTATTAAAAATAAAAATATTTTTGGGTTGAAACAACAACTATTACATATTTCGTTGAGAATTAATCTTTTTTGGTTGAAAATTCAACTACTTGGATCAAAGTTGAAATACAGTTAAAGACCATTTTTTTGCTGTTAAAAATTAATTTTTTTACCTGAAAATGTCACTATTCTAATTAAAATATAAAGTTTTAACCATATATGATAAAAAATTTATATTTCAAAAATTGACATTAAACTACTAGGGTAAAAGTTACAATACATTGTTGAAAATTAATGTTTTTGGTTGAAAAATCATATCTATTAAAAAATCCACTGCTTTGGACGGATTCAACTGTGTCTGTTTCAACATTAAAATATTTTTTGTTGAAAATGTTCTTTTTTTTATTTAAAATTATTTTTTTAAACTAAAGTGTAACTATTCCATTTTTTATTGAAACTTTGTCGTTTTTAGTTAAAACTTCATGTTTTCTGTAGAAAATTCTTCTTTTTGGTAGAAATCAAAGTTTCTTGTTAAAAATTCATATCTTGGTGTTGATAATTCAACTGAAATCTTTCTTGGTTCAAACTTCAAATATTTCGTAAAAAATTCGTCTTTTTGAAATATCAGCTATTACATTTTTCATTGAGAATTCCTCTTTTTTGTTTGAAAATTAAACTCGTTAGTTGAACTTTTTTTAATAAATTAATTTAAATAACTATTGTGTAAAAGTTGAAATACTTAAGTTAAATTTTTTTTTTAAGATTCTTTTCTTTAATTAAAAGTTTAAATATTTTGTGGAAAACTAGTTTGTTTGGTTGAAAATCAGTTTTTTTTACCTGAAAATGTAGCTATTCTATTTGTTGTTTAGAAAATATAGTAATAGTAATAGTAATAGTAATGGAAAAATTGCTTGCAAATTTCGCAAGGAAACGTGACAAATGTTTCGATAAATCTTTGTTGGTTGAAATTTATTTTTTGTTTTTTCGTTTTTGATGGTTGAATCAACTGTTTTTGTTTTAAAATAAAAATCTTTTGTGTTGTAAATCCATCTTTTTTGGTAGAAAATTAATCTTCTTGCTGAATATTTCATATTTTCTCGTTAAAAATACACTTGTTTGGTTGAAAATTAATCTTTTTCGGTGGAGGAATCAACTACTTTGTGGAAAATTCTTTTTTTTTTTGGGTTAGATTCAACTGTTTTTGATTTAAATTTAAAATATTTTTTGGTCGAAATATCAAATTTACATGTTTTGTTTAGAAATTTTTTTTACTCAAAACTTTATTTAAATATTCATATCTTTCGTTGAAACGTTTTTTTTTAATTGAATTATTTTTTTTAAACTGAAAGTTGAAATAATTTATTTCCGGTTAAAAACATATCGTTTTTAATTGAAAAATCAACTCTTTGGTTGAAATTTTATATATTTGGTTAAAACTGCGTTTCTTTTCAAAATTAATATTCTTAGTTGTAAATGTATCTTTTACTTTCGAATTCAAGTATTAGTTTTAAAATGCGATAATTGGTTAAAAATGCAACTTTTCGGGTTGAAATTTCAACTTTCCTATAAAAAATCGTCTTGATTTAGATTTGAAAATTCAACTATTTTGTAACAAATTCGTCTCTTCTGCTTAAAAGTTCCACTATATGGCTGCAAATGCAACTGTTTTATTGTAAATAATTTTTTGTAATATAATATTCAACTATTTGATTGAAAATTTACCTTTCTTGGTTGAAAATGAACCTCTTTGTTATAAATTTATCTTTTCGGGTTGAACTGTCAACTGTTATCCAACACATTCAACTTTTCAGCTTGAAAACTCAACTTTTTTATTGATGAGTCTTAGAAACTTAAAATGTTTCATATCAAATACGATAAGGTACCTCTATTAATTTTATTTAAATGAATTTATTCCCCTAGTTTCGTCCAGAAACGCACAGTTTTCCCTGTTTTTAAAGCATTTTGGGCTGTGAAGCCTAAAATAGGTTTCCAACGAAAAATAAAAAATTAATCAAATTTTAGGAACGCTAGATAAGATATTGATTTTTTTTTTTAATTAAGAAGCTAAAGAAGTTCCAACTGCAGATCTAAAAAATAAAAAGTGAACTTGAAAATGGAAATCCCAGAATGATTTGAGTCAATCTGGGAAGTACCCGAAAGAAACTTCCAAGAGTTAAGCTGAATCAGCTGATTGTGCGGCGAAAGGAAGCCGATGACACCAGGAGGTCGCGAGGCCATTTATAGTAGTTATTGGTAGCCACATCAGGGAATGCTACAGGGTCGTGTTGAAATCCTCTTCTGCTGACTCGTCATCGTTTTACCTCTTTGCGGTACTTGTACGTGCAAGAACGCACTTTCATTCACACGTATAGTTGCAAATACAAATATATGTGTTAAATGCCTTGAAAGCACCCTTATAAGAAGAGAAACTACTGGAAAATAATTATGGGCAAAAACTACTATGGGAATTACCCGTTTCAATTTTGTAACTACTGACGAAGTTAGGACTCGTCCATAAACTATGTTGAGAATTTTGTGCTATTTTTGATCCCCCTTCTCATGGAAAATAATGTAGCCTGAAATTCTCTCAAGATAGGGTGATTTTTCATGAAAATAGGACAATGATAGGGGTGTACATTTTTGTTGAATAAAATTAATGTAAGGATTAATATGGAGTAGTTTCTATTTCTAGGTTTCCAAGTCGAAATATATTGCATTTTCAACAAAATAGTTCAATTTTCAACCAAAAAAGATTTTCTGAAAAAATATATGAAGTTTTAAGCCCAAAACGACGAACTTTTAACAATAATAAAATTAATTTTTCAACAAAAAGTTGTATTAACAATCGAATAGTTAAACTTTTAAGAAAAAAGGTTCATTTTCAACCAAAAAGACAATTTTTTAACCAAGAAAGATGACTTTTCGATCAAAAGACGAATTTTCAAGAAAATAGTTGAATTTTCTACCAGAAAAAGGTGAGTAATAAAATAGGTGAATATTTAACTTACAACCGTGCATTTCCAACCAAATGGTCGAAATATTAAAACCAAAAAGAAACAACTTTAACCAAAAAGAATTAAATTTTCAATCCGAAAAGTTTAATCTTCAGCAAAAAATTCATTTTCAACCCAGAAAAATGAGTTTTCTACCATAAGTGATGAATTTTCTACCAAAAGACGAATTTTTGACGGAACAGTTGAATCTTCTACCAAATAGATAAAGTTAAAATCAAGGAAGATGATTTCTAAACTAAATAGTTGAATATTCAACTAAACAAATTTGGTTTAACACCTATCAGATCAAAAGTTTCCAATTCATATCTACACCCACGCAAATATACGATTAATAACAAATGAGCTACTTGTTTAAAAAATGGCTAAAAAAAAGCACACCTAGATATTTCCGAGACGAATGCAATGACGTTGTTGGTTTTTCGATTGGACGTTTAGTTTGTTTATAGTAATCGCAAAACTATACAAAATAATGCAATTGTTTAAAAAATTGTTTAAAAAAATATGCGCACCTAGATATTTGGGAGACAAATCTATAAGTGTCAACAGTTCTTCTTACATGACTCTTAGTTTGTTTATAATTAATTACAAAAGTTTTGAATCCATATCTGCGGCCACGCAAATGTCAAATTCATATTTTGATATTGAAAAGTCAAACTGAACTCTTTTTTGTATAAAAATTCTACTATTTTTTATTTAAATTTGTCTTTTGGATTTAAAAATTCATCTGTAATAGTAGAAATTGCATGTTTCTTGGATAAAAATGCAACTATTTGGTTGAAAATTATAGTTGAACCACTTTGCTAAGAAATAATTTTTTTGTTTAGATGAAGATTCATATTTTTGGTTGAAAATTCATCTCTTCGTTTGATAGTTTAACTATTTTGTTGAAAAATCGCTTTTTAAACATTAAAATTCATTTTTTTAAATGAAATTTTCATCTTTTTAGTTAAAATATCAACTATTACACTTTTTTATTGAGAATTCATCTTTTTAGGTTGAAAATTGAACTATATTGTTAAAAGTTAAGTATTTGGTTGACAATTTAGTATTTTATTAAAAAGACATTTTTATGGTAGAAAAGTCATTTTTTTTGTCTCAAATAAATAAATAAACTTGAAAATTTTTCAATTTTTACCTGATATACTGTATTATTCTGTTTATAAAAGATCCTATAATAAAAATATTACAAGATTAAAATGTTGGTATTTGAATATTTATGGTCAGGGAAAATAAAAAATTGGTCAAGGAAAAATCAGGGAATTTTGAAACTGAACTTTTCGGTCATCCTGTTTGATTCTATCAGCAATAACTAGCAAAACAGCAAAATGCAATCCATCTTTATGTTTTTCCAATAATGTATTTGAGAAAGTGAAGTATAACTTCAAATTTCATCAACAAAGGACATTTGTGTATGTATGATAATCACCCATCAAGTATGAAATTGACCAAATCCCATACAATTTTACATAAACCTACATAAGATTATTAATAAATTCACTCCCTTTTTTGAAATTTCATCATTAAATAAAGTAAATAGAATGATTCATAAATGAACAACAAAGACCTTATTCTAACTATATGTTCTTTGAAAGGTATATACATGTTTCGTAAACATTTGTTACGTATGTATAAATATTTATATGTATAAGTCTTCACCTGAAAAGCATGTATAATCTTAAATACTAAAAATTTCCATTAATTTCAGCTCCCATATCTTATTATTTCCGGAAAACATAAATTACGTACAGTAAGGGGGGGGGGGTAGAAATATTTTGTTACGCTTTGTTACAGGAGAACCTATAATTCATTACGTAATTTAATTGCGGCCCCTTATTTGTTTACTATCAGTTGAATTTACTGATTATTACCGACTTTTCCTTGACTTCTGGTTCGGGGTCAAGGTAAAGTATTATAGCTCCTCAGGTTAAATACTGCAAATAAAAAATTACTGTTTATATCGATGTTTGGGTTAATAAAAGAGGTGAGATTAAAAGGGGAAATGAAATTACGCGTAATATGGCGAGACGATTATACTTATTAATTTAATTCATTATCACAATGCCACCAAAGGTTATCAAGTCATGAACAAGTGCATATGAATTTTTCGTCCTGATCAGAAAGTTTTCATATTTGTATTTTAATTTTATTAGTCAATTTGATTAGAATATTTCAATTATCAATTCTGCGTGTCGAGTTTTACGGATTAACATGATTGAAAGGTATTTTAGTTCATACTAAAAATTGAGATCATATCCAATAGTAGTAAGGCGCAACTTGCCCCTTACTTCTTCCAATTAAGATACATCTATTAAATTCAGATTAAAACCTTCCATTTCATATGTACAGAAACCCCATAAATTTTCTTTATTGATTTAAGCGGACCAGACATTTTGAAATATACATTCCCATAATTATAATAATAAATTGCAAAAATCCGAAAGATTAATACTGGGTATTTTAATTACGATTATTAATACGACTCGTAAATTCTCCCGTTTGTAAAGCACTGAGTGCAATAACGATTAAACTCCACTTACGATTTGACGAAAAATAGTACATTTAACTGGCATATTTGTTTCCAAATGAGTTCAATATTTTCGTTTTTTATCACTCGATATGTTTATTTGACATAAATCTGAGATTATATTAGCCACGTGGAATGATTTACATTTCATCGTCAGCCGATACGTTAAGCTCTTGAATAAGTACTTGTAAACTGGAGTAGAAATCTCGTATCGGGGTTTCATCATTTCTCGGTTATAAGGCGAAAAATGTTTTGGTGTACCAGAAGGAAAATAATGTTGGTTGTGGGGGAAGGTCGAGGAATGGTAGAGAATCAGCAATAATAATCTTAATTAGACCCCCTGCGACGCATATCAGTATTCTCTTGCATCAGCACTCACAGCTATGCGACCTTGGGGGTTATCAATAAATTTTTTTAGTTATCTGCTACCAAGATATTGACTTGGATGATCAACTTTCTGACAATCTTGAAACATTCGAAAATAGCAATTTTTCGAACAAAATTGACTAACTGTTTCGCTTTAAATAATTCTTACAAAACTTTCAAGTAATTGCAGAATATTTAATGAATTTTATCGGAAGTGCGTCTTATTTGGAATGCTAAAAAATTCGGATTTTATGATCAATCACTCAAAAGAATGGACAACTGTTCCTTGCTGAAAATTGTTTAGTCTTACAGGGTGGTCGCAGATCAGGGAAAAAGTGGAAATTAGAGAAAACTCAGGGAATTTTATTGGTCAGGTAAAGTCAGGGAAAAGTCAGGAATTTTGAATAAAGTCTGGCAAAAGTCAGGGAATTTCTATAAGAGGCATTTTAAATAACTGTCAAGGGTAATAAACTTGAAACTTTTAATTTCAAATTGTGTTATTCTGTTTTCATAAAAGATTCTATGTTAAAAATGTTACAAGATCAGGATTTTGATTTTTGATTATTAATGGTATTGGAAAATGAAAAATTGGTCTCGGAAATATAAGGGAATTTTGAAAATGAAGGTTTACGGCGATCCTGATATAATATTCTTGTTACTAATTCATTTTTATTGTATTTATCTTGATGTTTATGTTGTTTTCTGTTCCTTCATCTTAAATATTATATTTTTAGGTAAAGATTGTATTGTTTAGTTGAAAATTCATCAATTTTGTTAAACCGTCATACTTTTTAGTTAAAATTTCGATTGTATTCTTGAAAATTCGTCTTTTGGGTTGAAAATTCAACTTTCTTTAGTAGAAAATTAATTTTATTATGAAAATGCATAGTTTTGGTATTAGAAATTTAACTTGAATCTTTCTTGGTTAAAAATTCAACTATTTTTTTTAAATTTATGATTAAAAAATGCAACTATTTGGTTGAAAATTAATCTTCTTTGGTTGATAAATCAACTATTTTGTTGAAAATTCATTTTTTAGGGGTAAGTTCAACTGTTTTTCATATAAAATAATTTTTTTCATATCTGCTATTACATCTTTTTAATTGAAAATTCAACGGGTAACTACTTTGTCAAAAATCAATTTTTTGTTTCAGGGTTCATCTCTTTGGCTGGAAATTGAACTATTTTGTGGAAAATATGCTTTATTTTTTGTTTGAAAATTGATTGTTTTTTAGTTGAAAATTGGTCCTTTGTGGCAGAAAACTAATCACATTGGTTTTTAATTTCCTCTTCTTGGTTAAAAGTGCAACTGTTTGGTTAAAAATTAACTTTTTTGTTGAAAATTCATATTTTCTTTCTCACTATATAGACTGAAACAATCTATATTTGTTGAATATTCGTCTTTTTGGTTGGAAAATTCATAAATGTACTTGAAAATTTATCTCTGGTTGAATATTGGATTACTTTGTTGAATATTCGCCTTTTCTTGTTGAAAATAAATTTTTTACTGATAATTTACTTTTCAACTTTTGGTTGAGAATTCATAATTTTTAGTTGAAAGTTTAACTATTCCCTTGAGAATTCATGTATTCTGTTGAAAATTCGTGATTTTGGTAGAAGATTAATCTTATTCGTTGAAAACTCGTCTTTTTGGTTTTAAAATTCATTTCTTTTGGTAGAAATCGAATCTTTTTTGGATGAATTAAACTCTTTTTTATATAAAATTTAACTTTGGGGGGGGGGGGGATATCTACCATTCCATTATTTGTTGGAGATTTATAATTCTAGTAGAAAACTAATCTCTTTGTTTGAATATTTTTTGGTTAAAAATTAACTACTTTCTTAAAATTTAATTTTTTGGTTCAAGGTTCATCTCTTTAGTTGAAAATTTAACTATTTTGTCGAAAATTCTTTCTTTTTTTTGGGGGCTAAATTTTATTTTCTACCTGAAAATGTAACTTATCCATTTTTAGTTGAAAGTTGATCTTTTTTAGATGAAAATTTGACTATTTAGTTAAAAGTTCCACTACTTTATTGAAAACTCGCCTCTTATGCTTTAAATTTCAACTATTTGCAACTGATTGATTAAAAATTCATTTTTGTCGTTGAAAATTCAATTATTTAATTGAAAATGCAACTGTTAAGGGTTGAAGTTTATTCTTTTTTGTTTAAAAATCAGACTATTTGATTGAAAATTCGTCTTCTCAGGTATAAAGGTCCAGTATTTGGGTGCAATTATTTTGGTAAAAATGTAATTATTGTGTTGAAAATGTAATTTTTTTTTCAACTTCAAGTATTTTGTTAAGTAGTAATATTTTTTTCGCGTAATTTCATCTTTTCTGTTGAACATTTGTCTATTTTGATTAAAAATGCATCTTTTTTCGAAAATTCAACTGCCTTCTCAGAAATTTGTTTTTTTTTTTCTTGAAAATGGAATTATTTGGTTGAAAATGCAACTGTTTTTGGTTGAAGATTAATTTTGGATAACAAATTCTATCATTTGGTTGAAAATTCATCTTTATATTTCAACAACTTTTCTTGTTGAAAATTCAACTGTCTTCCAAAAACTTCAATTATTTGGTTAAAAATGCAACTGCTTTCGTTTGAAGTTTAATCTTTTTCATTTAAAAATTCGACCGTTTGATTGAAAAATAAGTTTTGTAGATTAAAAATTCAGCAATTTGGTTAAAAATTCAACTAATTTGTTGCAGACTTAATTATTTCGTTTAAAATTAAACAATTTTCTCAAAATTTTATCTTTTTGTCAACAATTCAACTGTTTTATTGAAAATTCGTCCATTTGAATAAAAAAATCGTCTTTTATGGTAGAAAAGTCATCTTTTTTGGTTGAAGTAAATAAATAAATTTGAAATTTTTTAATGTTAATCCGAAATGGTTTTATTCCATTTTCAAAAAATTCTGTCATAAATATTACAAGATTAAAATGCTGGCCTATGAATAATTATAGTAACAAAAATAACAAATTGGTTCTGGAAAAATCAGGGAAAAGACAGGGAAGTTTGAAAATTAAGTTTTTCAGCCACCCTTGTCTCAGTATTCAATTATTGTTCCTAATTTTAAAAATTTGTAAAATCAATAAAGAAGAGTGTTTCGAAGGGGTTTATTGATGTTAGAACTTTTTTTCTTGTGATTTAAAAAAAAATTGCATTGTTTCTAAAATGCTGTATAACTTCTGTAGGAATCGAGGTTCATTCCCCTTTGGAGAATCATTAGCGAAAAATTGTCGACTTTGTGTCACTCTATCTCTGTGGATGGACTTTAGGGAATAATTTCATCGCTAATTATTCATCATAATTAGTCCAGTCTGCGCCAGATTGATAGCACGAGTATAGTAATCTTCCGTCAGTGTCAGAACATAATTTTTCACATTGAAGCACGTGTAACTTCAGAGAAGCAGAAAAAGTTGTGAACTTCTCAAGGCAACTTTGGCATAGCAGTCTGGTAGAGCAATAATCAGTGATTATTTTTTTGAAGACAATATGTAATTTGTAGATTTTATCAGGGAATGAGTATAGGTCCTGCTCTCTGACATCCAAACAATTCCATTCCACGATGAGTAACACTGCTTGTGAATAATGTGAATGTACAATTTCTGATTATTTTCCATGAATCCAATGACTTCACACTCTGTTCCCTACTTCCCCTTTTTCAAGAATTCTCCTTTTTCCTCCTGTCATGAAGAAACTTCCCCTTTTTCTCTTTTTTTTTGCTCAAATGCGAAATGAATTAATAGAACCCAATAGGAAAATCCAACTATTTTTGGTTCAAAAGTCATCTTTTTTTGTCAAAAATTCAACTACTTGGTTGAAAGTTGAACTAATTTGTTAAAAAGTCATCTGTCTGGTTGAAAATTGAACTATTTTGTTGAAAATTTGTTTTATTTTTGATTGAAAACCAATTTTTTAGCTGAAAATTTAACTATTTCATTTTTCGTTGAAAATCGATCTTTTTTAGTGGAAAATTCAACTATTTGGTTGAAAGTTAATCTGTTTGGTAAAAAATTAATCTTCTTCGTTACAAAATCATCTTTTTTGTTCAAAATTGAACTACATTCAACTTCCGATTTTGGGCCGGCCTCGGGTCTGGGCGGCCCAGAATCGGATGCGTTTTTTCATGTCCACACTCAGGACTGCATAGTCTCTGACCTTGAAACAGTATAAACCCAGGGAGGTTGAAAATTAATTTTGTTATCTGATAATTTAACTATTTGGTCGAAAATTCATGTACCTTAAAACGGGGTAAAGTTGCTCACCTCCAAATTTATATTTTAAAATTTAATATAAAATTTCCTAGGGGAAAAAGTAAAAGATTATCGATTGTTTTAATTAGTAGAGATGAAACATTTTATTTTGAGATTTGTTTTATGCGAATTTATTTGTGAGCAACTTTACTCTATATGAGCGAATTTACCCTGTTTTATGGTATTTTATTGAAAATTCGACTTTTTTGGTAATCAATGAATTTTCTCTGTCAAAAAACCTTTTTTTTTGGTTCAAAATTTAAATACTTGTTTAAAAGTTGAACTGCTTTGTTAAAAATTAAATGTTTGGACTGAAGATTCATTTCTCTGGTAGAATTTTTTAAATATTTTTAAAAAAATTCGTTTCATTTTTGGTTGAAAATTTATCTTTTTTAGTTACAAATTCCACTATTTGGTTTAAAGTTCATGTATTTTATCAAAAATTCGTCTTTTCTGGTAAAACAATGTATCTCCCTGATTAAAAAATCATCTTTTTGGTTTAAAATTCTACTATCAGGTTGAATATTAAAAAATGCATTCTTTTTTAAGTAATATTATTTTAGTCGGTAATATTCATCTCTTGGGTTAAAAATTGAACTATTTTGTAAAAAATTCGTTTCTTTTCTGGTTGAAAATTAATTTTTAAACTCAAAATGTAACTTTCATTTTTGGTTAAGAATTTATATTTTTAATTGAAAATTCGTTTTTTTTTCTGGTTGGCGAATAATCGTGTTTGTTTAAAGTTCAATTATGTATTTTTAATTAATACGTCCTTTGACTTGAAAATTTAACAACTTGATAGAAAATTAATCTACATACTTGGTTGAAACTGAACTTTTTGGTTTAAAAATGACCTATTCTGGTAGAAAATTTGATAGAAAATTAACTTTTAAAATCAAAATCATATTTTGAGGTTGAAAATTCAACTGTTTTTTCAGACAATACGCCTTTCTGGTTTCAAAATTCAAAAATTTTGTTGGAAATTTGCCCATTTCTGTAAAAATTAATCTTTTTTCGTTGAAAATTCAACTGCTCGGTGAAAAGTTAAACTATGTACTTTGTTGAAAATCGTTGTGTTTTGTTTGTTTTTCTTAACTCAACATTCAACTATTCCATTTCTGGTTGAAAACGTATCATTTACAAGTTTAAAGTTAGACTATTTGGTTAAAAATTTATTTATTTTGTTGATAGTTTTTCTTTTTGCGTATAAATAAATCATGTTGGTTGAAAATTTATGTTTTTGGTTGAGGATTCAACTATTTTGTTCAAAATTTGTCTCTTTCTGGTTGCAAACTGATCTTTTTCAGTTTAAAATTTAAGTAGTTGGTTGAAAATTCATGTATTATGTTCAAAATTGTTACTTTTTGCCTAAAAGTTAATCTTCTTTGTTGAAAATTTATCTTACTTAGTTGAAATTTCATCTTTTTAGATTGAAAATTAAAGATTTGGTTAAAAATTGAAATGTAATCTGTACTCTAAAAAATCTTCTTTTTGGCTTGAAAATTCAACTATTTTTGACAATATTTCACAACTGTTTTGTCTAGAATAATTTATTGGTTTGTTTGTAAATTGAACGCTTTGCTCGAGAACAATCATCTTTCTTTGTTAAAAATTCATTTGTTTGTTTGAAGGTTAAAAATACAAGTAAAAAGGTCATATTATTGCTTGAAATTCTGTTTTTGTGTGAAAACTTTATTTTTTTGACTGAAAGTTGAACTATTATATTTCTGGTTGGAAACTTATATTTTTTAGTGCAAAGTTGAACTATTTAGTTTGGAATACGTGTATTTTGCAAAAAATTTTTTTTTTCAGATACTTAATCTTCTTGGTAAGAAATTTGTCTATTTAGTTCAAAATTCAACTATTTAGTTGAAAATTCATCTTTTTAGGTTCAAAATTCAACATGTGGTTAACAATTTAATTTCTCTGGTCGAAATTTTAATTCTCTTCTAAAAAATCGTCTTTTTGGCTAGAAAATTCAACTATTTTCATCACACGTTCTTAACAATTTGGGCTGAAATCAATTTTTTGGGTTGTTTGAAAATGCAACTATTTGGTTAAAATAACATTTTTCTTCCCGAGTCGAAGTTTTCAATTTCGTTTGAATTTCTATTTTCGAGACTGAGCCGAAAATGAAACGAAATCGAAAATAAAATGAAACGAAAGTTCTGTCAAGCCTGGCAATGGAGATTTCACTCTCGCCTCACTCTCGAAACTTGCGAGGATTTAACTGCCCGTTTCGGGCCGCGCGAGCCTTTTTATGGATCGCGCCCTACTTCTTCCTCCCACGCACTACCAGAGATGCAATAGTGGGAGGCTGTGGAGTCTGCGCTCTCTCCTTGCTCCTATATGATGCAACGTTTTCGTGCTCAATCATACGAGCTAGGAGTTTTGCCTATATTGAGGCTCTATGCTGTAATTTACAGGTTACAATATATAAGATATGTAGAAAAGATTGCAGTTTGGAAAAAATCGAGTGTGAAGCACAAGATACGTGATGAGAATGCGTTCGTTAACGCCGAAGGAGTTTTAACAAAAGAGAATTCACAATACTAAAATTACAGTGGTCGATGCCTCAACGTTTAATTTCAAAGGTCTGTGCACAAATGTGGTGGACGTATGAAGGCAGAGCGCGTAGCGCGAGATAAATATATTATCGAGCGCGAAGCGTGAGATCTAAAAGACGTTCACCGTAGGCGCTCTCAATTTCGCGAGCCGCAGGCGATGAGAAGGTGCCCACGCCGCAGGAAGATTTTTCACTTAAATTTTGTAATGGAAGTTTCAATATTTTTATAAAAAGTTACGATTTGTTCCTAAAGTTTAAATTCATAAATGCAATTCAATTTAAGGATTGATCATACTATTATTTTGAGTAATCAAAATGATAATACCATAAATTATAGCAACATCGAGTAAAAGAAAAAAAACAATACCATGTTTAATGACATCGAATTCTTCTGAAAATATACTAAATATATTTTGCCGTTTTCAAGCTGAAGAGTGCCAAATGTGCAGCTTTCACTAATCAGTGTTGTGTAGTTTACCAATTGACCACAGAAGCGTCAAATTCCCGCTATTTGCGTTTTGACCGTCATATACCTAATGCTTATTAGTCTAAATTTACTGAAAATCTCTACAAATTTTTCAAAAATTTAAGAATAACCCCTTTTATTTTAGAGTAGAGGTACCCAGTTTTCCTGTAAGCAGTAATCAGCAAAACAAGTGAACGTTAACATTATAAAGTCCTAATGAAAGAAAAACTGCATGATGTTAATTTGTGAGCAAATACACTAGGTCATAGTGTCGCTAAAGTAGGGAGCAGTGATGAGAAAATTTTATCTACAGCTTGGGAGATTGCAAGAAAATTCGGCGAGTATAACTTGAAATAAAACAGTAGTCTGGATGGGATCTTGTTCCATAGAAGGAACGACAATATCATGAGAAAATCTTCGAAACTACAATCATACTGCATTATTTTTGCAATCACCTTTACAAAGTTTTCAATAATTTTTTTATATATTACACTACTTGTGCTGAATATCCTCTTCTTATTTTTGAAAAACGTGTTTTCTTCAGTCCGCCCTAGTATTCAGCTTGGAAAAGAATGTCCTTTACTCAGGATGAATTCAAGAACGTTTCAGAAAAGAGGAACAAAAGTGGATATTTATTCCTTGAGGATCCGTTACTCTAGGCTGTTTCTTTCCATAAAAGAAACATCTAATGCGCCTTTAACAAAAGCACTAAAGTTCTTATAGCGTCTGCAAATATTTCTTTCTTTGGTGATACTAAAAGCATTAAAAGATGTCCAACTCCTTGATAGCCTGATAAATATTCTACGAGCTCAATTAAGTTAATTTATGAAGCAAAATGATATCGCCACAAGAAGTGATGGTTCAAAAATTTTATGGGAGGTGAGGAAGGAGTAGAAATTACAATTTTTTCTTTGTATGAAGGCACAAGTATAGATGCTCTTACATCTAATTAAAAACACCCTAGTTTGTAACTTCGATTTTCGTCACAATTTTCTACTATTACCAAATAGTTCTGTGGCCATTCAGAGAACAATATTTTTACTGATATGAAAAATAGAAAATAGGTTTTATTGGCCTGATTCATGCAAGATATTCTTCTTTACCTTTTAGAAATTCATAATTCTTCCAGACTCTGATTTCCTCATTTTTCTAACGTCCACTCTGTTAAAAAGTGTTTGCGATTTTAATATTTTGTCAATATAAGAACAGTCCAAAATTATAATCACGCTATTGTTAAGGTGAAATATCTAAACTTGTATCGTAAGCATAAAATTGTGAGTAAAATTGCAATATGTGCATGACAATGTACAAATATATTCATTGTAACGCCAGCCACTAAGATTTTGATGCTTTTAGCTAGGTCTCGGATACGAAAAATAAATAAAATGTTGAATCTTATTTTTACGACAAATATATGGACAGATTTCGAACTTTTTTATGAGCAGTTTCTGAAAATTTCAAACTTGAGTAGACAAAGAAATTTACTTGTGTCATTTAAGTTATAAATTCGCAACGCGCTAAGGACTGGAACCCAAAGGGGTAAGCCATTCTCAAATCAGTAAAACAACGTTCAGCGTTATATGGACGTTGTGCTCTGATTTTCCGATATCAGTGACGCTGAAGTAACTAAAATAAGGAATCTGTCTTATGAGCCTGTTAGAATAACATCAACGCAATAGGCGATCATTATTCGTAACGTCGGAGTTACTCTACCTCTCTTGAAAGCAACGATTTTAGATTTTTTTTTAATTCAGAACTAAATTTTCAGAAAATGGTGAGAGTAGATTTTTTATTTTTTTCATTATTCAATTTTCATGTTAATGCAAACAGCGATCAATGTGAATTTTTTAAATTTCATTTTTCATCTTCTAGACAAACTTTTTCTTATACTTATTGTCCCTTGGATTGTTTATATTTTAAACAAATTATATAAAGAAAATCACATTTTGGGCGTTTTTCAGAAAAAAGGAATCGTTTTTTTCTCTCGCCTTGCTGAAATTATATTGCCAATGACGTTTTCTTAAAAAATTTAGCCATGCATTAATATTTGCTCATTTTATAAATAAATTATATGAATACAAATACGTATAAGACGTTTTCAAGCGAAAATATATCGCTCTTTCTTCTGTTCTTGTTCCAGTTATATAGCCAATGATGTTCTATAGAAAAATGTTGCCGAAAATCGCTAAGTGTTTATTTTTTAAACAAATTATATAAAGAAATGTACATTGTTCATAAATTTTATCAATTCTATTGCTCGACAAGAGTTCATGTAAAAAACATTGCCAAGATAATTTCAACAAGACTACAAGAAAGAAAATTGTTTTTCTGCTTATAAACGCCCACAATTTGTATTTTTTATATAATTTGTTCATAAATTTTACGAATATCATTTCATCACAAAATTTTGTCAAAGAACATCATTCACAATATAATTTTAACAAGACTAGATGTAAAGAACGATTCTTTCAGCCTATAAACGCCTACAATGTGCATTTGTCCACCTAATTTGTTTTTAAAATAAACAAATAGTGAGGCGTAACAAAATTTCATCTTGGCAATTCATTGTCAGTAGAGTTTGAAAAATAATAAAGGATAAAACGTTTTTTGTTCTGCCTATAAATATCTGCATTGTACATTTATTTATATAATTTGTTTATAAGATAAGAAAATATTATTGCATGACGAAATTGTTTTAGAAAAACATAATTGGCAATATAGTTTCAGCCAGATCAGAAGAAAAACGATTCCTTTTCGCTTAAAAACGCCCAAAATGTGCATTTGTTTATAAAATAAACAAATATTGACCTGGTGCAATTTTTTTGTTAGAGAACATCATTGGCAATATAATTTCGGCAAGGTCAGAAGAAAATACAATTTCTTTTCGCTTGAAAACGCCTAAAATGTGAATTTTTATTGTATAATTTGTTTATCAAATAAACAAATATTGATGAGTGGGAATAATTTTTTCATAAAACATTATTGGCAATATAATTGCAACAAGGTTGGAAGAAAAAGTTGTTTCTTTTTGCCCAAAAACGCCCAAAATGTTCATTTGCTTATGTACATATTGCTTAGAAAATAAACAAATAACATTTAATCTTACATTTTCATGGCCAAGTATCATCCTGACCACGAAAGCAAGCGATTACAGAGCAGAAATATACTTTGAAGACGAATAAACCCTAATGTGGAGTATTTGTTAGTACGACTTGTTTATAACAGTTAACTTTGCAAGTTAACGATTTTCTTATCTTTCTTATATCCTTTTGCATTAAATACAAGGGATGAGAAGTATAAGAAAAATTTTGTCTAGAAGATAAAAAATGAAATTAAAAAGATCGACGCTCACCGTTTTCTGACAAATTTCGTTCTGAATTTTTCAAACAAAAGAATCTAAAACCGGTGCAATAATTGCGTTCTAGTTAGAAGTCACTGTGCGACGTGTTCCAAGTTTAGCCGACTCGTCACGAAGAGTAAGACTCGGAGAAATCCACACGCTGTAGTAAGCGATTGAATGCTATTTTTCTTTATTCGACGCTTATCTCATCGTTATTTCTCTTAGCGTCGCAGCGCGTTGCGTATGGCTACACTTGTGATTTTTTCCCTTAGCCGTTGATTTTGAAAGATTTTATTCGGATGCGAATGATTCCGATTTATGTAATCAGAAGCCAATGTTATACGTAACAAAAAAAGTAAAATAAAGCTACGCTTATTCTAAAAACATCTAGAGATTTTTGAGTTTAAAAAGTCATGATTTTAGAGTGGTTTACCTCTCGCTCGAAGCCTCTAAGATTGCTGACTACGGTGTCTTAAAAAAATGAAATTTTCTCTTTTTTAATAACGAACCCCCTAAACTTGTTCTATTTGGTGGAAAAAATACATATTTCTCTTTTGTTTTTAAAACAATTTTAAACCGTGGTCCTGGGACCTTAAAGTGTCCCAAAACGATGAAAATGATTAATTAGTGGAAAAAAAATTGAACCCAATTAGACCCAAAATACTACCGCTTATAGTAAAAAACTACACTTTATAGAAATGCTGATTCTCATTTTGTACTATAACGACAGCGAAAGCCTCAATGTAGTGCTTGCTACCATCCCAGAATGCAGGATCTGTGTTTAAGAATGACAAATTCAATGGTATAATATCGAAAAACCGAAGTGATTTGGAAGTAACAAAATCTTCAATATCATTCTTCGCAAAATTTGTCAGATTTTGACCTGAAAGCTATTTTGCATCTTCGTCTGAGCCTTCTCACATTTCCATTGCAGCTACCATTGCTCTTTTCTGTTCGAATGAGATTCTAGAATCAAAGAATGCCATGGCCACAAGTTCTTCTGAGAGATACCACAAGTGTTCTTCAAACTTTTCATAAGAGACTTTTGATATTCTGGCATTGAACGACTTGTCCCTCACCATTTTTTAAATTATATATAAGTCATTGTATGCCGTAGCAGCCGGCAAAGCAACCTCAAACCAAAATCGTATGCGCAATTTTATCACAAAAAGGAACAATTCTCTAATGGCTTCGGTTTCAATAGATGTTAACGTATACTGATCTCGAGAAAACCATATTTTCAGGCAGCAACTGGCAATTGCCATCCACCTCGCATGGTGCAGTGATTCTGGAGCCATAAAACGAATACCCTGAACTGTAACGTCACCTAAAAAAATTATGGCGAGCTCAAGTAATTCGCGGTCTTATCAAAAGATTCCGACGCTTCCCTAAACTTTTTAAATACTGGAGTCTCTGGTCCAGTTGTTGGACCAAGGTATTCTTCGCGTACACTTTCGAGTACCAAGAAATCCAATTAATAACGCATAAAATCTTTAAAATTCAAGACATAATATTTGAACTCCTATAAAATGTAGTTTTTGAAACCAAGGGGTAGTATGTTTGGTCTAATTGAGTCAATTTTTTTCCTCATCGTATGTTACCATCAGTTGTATTCTCTGGCAAACAATTAGTGCAATATATAAAAAAAAACGTTGTACTTTTTTAGGACATCCTACTGCTGACTCACCAGTTTCATATTCAGTTCTGTAACGAGGTGTTTTTCACCTGTCACTAAACGATCCTTACCGGCACCCGGGTCCTCAAAAGAAACTTTTAGACGTTAAAATGTTCCGAGGAACGAGAGTCACACTTCCCAGGGAGCGCTCTTCGTTTTTTGTTGAAGAAAACATATTATTCACTGTGTCGTATATTCCTTTTGTAATATGTCTATCAATGCGAGAGTCAGCTGTCAACCTTTAACGCACGTGCTCCGAGATGGTCACAACATCAGAGTTGGCAAGGCGGGTCAGGGAATTCGTCACCAATAGTTCCTTTCCAATAATACCAGTCCCGATCGCAAAGAGACTGACAAAGTTCAACCAACGAACGAAGCCGCTATGACACTGCCAGTCACCCACGGCAAGATAGAGTGAGAAGGAGAGTCCTACAGGCGACGTCGTCCTTCACTCACGCGTGAAGGGAATTTCCACGCTTCACGGGGAGAGAGAAAGAAACGACCCAGTACCGCTCTGTCCTTTTCTAGCCTATGGACTTGAGGGGCGATTCTCAACGTGCACTGCTGGTAGCACTGGGGGTGTCAAAAACATTCTAGATCTACACAAGGCTCAAATACTAGAATGCCCTCTCGGAGTTGGCTCAAATACCGAGAGGGACCTTTACAATTTTTTTACTCACACCGTCGACAGGCGACCTTTGCTTAACTCTTTCTTTCTATTTTGTCGCTAGGACTAGTGACGTAATTTCCTGCAGCCATATTGGAATGGGATTTCCCGCGGGGTCGGGTTTGCCACATCTGCGTTTGGCGCGCAAAAGCTGTGTTGCCATTGGTCAACTGGAATGGGAACAACAGACACACCGGCTTATACATTTAACTAAATCATAAAAATGGATTTTTCCTAAGCACAATATGTGCCCAAGTTGAAGGTATATGTTTATTTAATTTTTAGCAAACCACTTGGGCGGCATTTCAGATATTGGAAATGGTTAAATAAATGCTTGACTTGGAACCACCGCCAAAGTGATTTCCCTCACTAAGTGCTCTCTGTGCGGGTTTTTCTTTTGCTTTTCCGATGTTCTTCTTTTATAATATTGAGCAACTTTATTTCGAGGCCTGCCATGATTTTATCGCGTCGTCAATCTAATATTCAATAATTTAAATGACTTCGAATTATTTTTAACGCGGAAGCATTGTGTCGTAACAGGTTTTGAAAATGGAGGTTACAAGCCCTTCCGGCCCATACCTCAAATAAGGACACGTGATCGAAATTTTGATTCTTAAAAGTTTTATTTTGATAGGGGTTCGATCACGGTAACGTGGTAAGATTGGGGAATTATAGCCTTCTATTCATTTTAGATTCTGCAGTTATTTTTGGTAGTTTGAAAAGTGTTGTCAGTTAACCATGACTTATATAGCGTGAAGTGACGCGCTTTGTAAATTATTGGATTCTCTTGTGTGATATCAATAAAACTATTATTTATATCTTCCGAAATGTTGGCCTCTGATTCATGTGTGGTTGGGCGAACTCCCCTCATCCCCTTTTTATTTTTCGTTCAATTCTCTTTCTTCTGAGCTAGATCGTCAAAGTGGAAAAATTTTAATAATTAAAGGTTCATTAGATTTGTTGGTAAAATTAAGAAAAATGCGTCATTAACAGGATCTCTTCGATAAATTTAACTTGTTAATGTTAGTGGCTAGTGCCCTAGGGTAAACTTGACTAAATAGTTTTTACCAAAAAAAAAAAAGATTCTTTAACAATTGAATAAAAAACCGTAAGTCATAAACCACGCGTAAATAGTAACGTCAAAAGTCCATGAGCTTGTAGCGGAATAAGCCATAGTCGGGTTGAGAATTTTTGAAGGCCAAAATTCTCGGCTGACAAGGAGTTATTCTGTCCAATGAATCACAGAATTTTCAATAGAGATTTTTTTGTGTATGGTTAAAAGAGCGTTTGATTTTCGTCTCCGCCCTTTACATTTCCAAATAATTAAGATAAGTTTTGCTACGCCTAATTGCTCTGGAGATTCGCTTTCTTCCTGCGAAAGCTTGGTAGCATGTTCCGTGTATCTTTGCCATTATTCCGGCACGTGAAGTATGTTTGGTCTCATGAAAAGCAAACCTCTAAACCATTAGAGCAGCTGTGAGGTGCCTGGCCTCATGAGGGGCGCTGGCTGGTGAAGCGACCGCCAACGAAGACTAAATCAGTGTTAATGGCTAGGATGGGATTAAACGTCGTTAACAAAGTATTGGATAGAATAAAATTATCTGAGGAGGAAACTCTATACACCAAGACGATTAGAGCTCTTCACGGAAAATTTAATGAATAAAGCTTGATTTCCTAGTTTATTTACTTAGTAGGTTATCGTAGAGATTTTGGAGAAGTTGATTCCTTTTCTAACAGCTATTGTGAAGCTACCGCCTCTATTATATAATCTGTCAGCTCTGATTAAATAAAAAATGTTCAATGAGAAGTTTTTATCAGGTTTAAGGAATGAATATTCGTCAGAGATATTTTGAGTCTTCCTCCTTTTGAGTATCCCGCAACAGTTCCATTGCACAATTCTTAATTTATTATTTGAGTCATTTTGATATCCCTAGGTGTTACTTTTCATCAAGATTCGCAGAGCGAGTTTGCCCCGCGAAACCGGTTCTATTCAGGGATGCAAGCAAAGATTTGGAGGGGGATTCACCACTATTCGAGATGCGGTTAAGAAAACTATCTCTTTCCTCTACATTTGAGAAGATGTGGGATGTTATGGTGTAGGAGAGACCCGTGAGAGTATTAATTAGGTTGCTGATCATGGATATAGGGTCTGTAGTGGATTTATAAATAAACTGAGAAGATTATGGATGCAAGACTAAACCATTTGGCAACAAGCTATGAGTCCTTCCATTATTGTGAAAGAAGGAGAAGTTGACAGCTGACCGATTGGATTGCAATATTTGTTAACACATGGTTGACTTCGCTTTTGAAAGAAGTCAAGGGCGTGAAACTATAGTTTTAAAGTACGCACGAGTTGCAATGGTATAAGCCTGAATCAGCAATGAGAGGGTGGGGACCTCGTTCAAATCGGGATGATCGGAGAAGTTTACGAATTAAGTTAATTGACAAGAAGCAGACTTATTCCTGGGCTGCTTTTTGGGTCTGACAACCTCCTATGCTTCGGCAAGAGAAATTCTATGTTTGGCAGCCTAGGCTCGCAATTGTTTTTGAAACGGCAATTCCAGAATATTTTTCGTGGTTGGAAGATGGTTTCTGTTGCACCTGCAGCATCTAGGAGCACTGTCCACGTTTAGACAGGATTCCTGTTCAGGGTCGCTGAATTTAAATTCATCGTCCTTTGGTTTGACCTTGACCCTGACCTGATGAGATCAAACGGACAGCGAATTTTAATTCAGCGACCCAAAAACCTATAGATACCCTGACTTAATTGGTTAGCGACGGATATTGTAAGTTTTACCTTCAACTGACCTTGACCATGAACTGATGGGACCAAATGGACAACGGATTCGAATTCAGCGACCCCGAAAATATAAGACCCATCTAGTCTGGTCCGTGTTGCAAGGGTTTAGATTTTGTGGCCCTGTATTATCCATGAAAAGTGTACAGTGTTTTCGTCCTTTATAAATTAATTGTGAATTGAAGTGATTTTTTCGACACGATCGTGTTTTGGTTTTATGAGAAGTAACGAGTTGAAGGACATGCACATCCAATTTCATGTGGATCGATCTTTTCATGAAAAATCGTTGTCGTTAATTCCGGAGCCTACACGGAAAAAAAGTGCTGGACATTTTCATTGACCAAGTTTGTGACAGTATAAGACTTCTTAGACTGCGTCCAGCATAGTTAAAGAAGCACTCCTGGACTACAGCAGCAATATATTTATAGACAAATTTGGAACCCGCTCAAAACTCCAACATTAGAATCTTGAAGACAGTCAAGGAATGGTTCATAGATTGTCAACGCAGACATTTATGCTAATAAAAAAATAAAAAATAATTTTCTAAATTCATAATAACATCACCTTTAACTTATTTATTAATTTCAACGTAATAACACACACAATTACTACTTATATTGAATGCACGTTTTTACGCTTTGAAATATCGGGCGTACTTAAAATTCGCGCTAAAAACACGGTAAAAATATTGGCGTTGTGCTATAACTGAAAACTGTGGGTAAGGGCTGCGAGTTGGATAACTTGCTGCAGGACTGACTTTATATACAACATTAAATACATTTTCTGCACATTGTAAAGATAGCTTTTCTGTAAATGTTTTTGGAATGAAAAGAAACACATTTTAATCTAGTATGAGACACATTCTTATACTTTATTTCAATATTTTTATAAATATTTCATGTAAAAAAATACGAACTTATAAATGTAATCTGCTTACATGCAGTTTTTTTGCAACTTGATGATAGCCATCTATTAATTTATTTCGGACAGAAGTAAGCGTATTAAACGTAATATCGCGACGTAGGAATAGTCAAAAAATAGCGAAAAATGACATTTTTTTACGAAAAAATCAATAATTTTTTTTTTAATAACCGTGTAAGTACCATTTCCAAATGTTGAAGAGACTTAAATAAGATTAAACATGCCTGGGGTCTTTTTGACCCCAGTGTGCCATCGAAGGGTTAAAAAAAATTTAAAGGTCCATATTAGCCTAAGTTTTGATGAACCATTCAATGTTAGGTACATTCTTCCATGTGTGCCTGCGCAGCGGGCAGATTAAAAAAAACAAATGTTATAATAAAAAAAAAAAATAAGCTGAAAGTAAGACAAAATTCCACACTTTTTTTAAAACAGTGCCTAGAATATGAATAAGTCTTTTATCTCGATTGCCAAGCCATCCTAAAAGAAATGATTGGGGTGCCACGTAAATAAAAAGAAATGTTTCCATTTATAGTAGAAAATGCACGATTTCTTACCTAATCCGCCAATAAATTATTATTGTTTAATATTTTTTATTATTGATATAAGTTTATGTAATTTGAAACATAAAAATATATAATATAGATACATACGTTAAGAGGCAGGGGAAGGTGCCTGGAAACATAATTTTGGACAGCAAATGTCCTAAGCATTGTAACATTGCGGAATTTAAAGCAAATTAAATAACATACGTATATAATATATACGTAGGTAGGGATCATATTATGATTCCTACCTACCAGCGTTGTAAGGAAAGCAAAGATTCAAAAGTGGGAGGAAATTCGAGCATCCAAAAGTCCAGTAGGACTGGTTTTTATCAGGCTCTGTGGCGCTGTGGACACCGGACAGCGTGTTGGTGTAGAAACATCAGCGGCCTGGATTTAAATCCTCGTCCGGAGTAAAATTTTGATCACTATCGATTCCTTCCAACTCTTCGAAAGTATATTAAAATAATATAAGTTGGAGAAAAGGTAAAATAACGGCGGATGTAGCCGAAATCCCGTTATAACCTAATCAGTAATTTGAAATAAAAAGTAACGTTATCATTTGATAGTAAAAGCAAATAGTCAATTAAAATTAAGAACAACTAAGAAATGTTAATGAATTTATTTCTCGAAAATATTATAAAGTGTAGGAACAGAAAGGTAGAAAAAACAATTATTCTTTCTTGTATGTTTTTGATGTTCATCAAGTTTCGAATATTCCTTGTGCTCATACTGCCAAGTATATTGTTTGAGATATTCATGCTGCCAAGAATGTTTTGAAGGACTTTTATGATATATAGGTTGTCCCTGATATCCAGCATATCCAGGACGCCCATTATTACCAGCTTAATTTCCAGAAAAACTTCACACAAAATGTGTTAATCTTCCAACAAATCCTTTCGCAGCGGGATATTCACCAGGATGACTCGTTTCTTCAGTTCCGGAATATACTCCAGAATATCCTGCTCTTCCAGTGGCTGAAAATCTTTCACGATATCCCGTTCCCACTGCAGGAGGAATTAATGGAGAAGCAGCTGGGTATCCTGCTGCTGGTGCGTATCCTCTTGCTGGTGTGTATCCTCCTGCTGATGTGTATCCTCCTGCTGGTATGTACCCTGCTGGTAGGTATCTAGGTGGTGGGTAACTAGCTGGTGAGTATCTAGCTAGTGGGTATCTAGCTGGTGGGTATCTAACAGCTCTAGGATTTTGACCTACGTGTGTCTTTGAGCCTCTTAAAGCCCGACCCATATCCGAACCTATTGCCCTGCCGATTCCAACTGCAGGACCCACTGGAACACGTTTGATTCATATAGCTTGATAAGTAAATAGCTACGTAAGTATTTCTAAAATGTTCAGCGCACCCTACCTATAATGGAAATCTATACGTATCTATTATACAGATAAAAATATTTACACGAATTTCTACGTGGTATTCAACGTGGATATTTCCATCTGGATATACGCAAATGGAAAAATATCACGTTACGAATTATAAATTTTCTCATATATTTTTTCCGCTGTCTTAACGGAGATTTGGATGAAATGGTACAAACGGAGAAATTGGTCCACACTTATTCAGAATAGAGTTTTATAGTTAGACTAAAGAAAATATTTCCATTATATTCATTTGAGCATAATATGTAACTGATAGAAAATCTACAATCAGCTGACTTTTCAAAAGATTTTTATGACAAGTTGATTACGAGACTTATTTCGAACTTTTTGTATAATTTCAGTGAAAATTGAATTGATTCGATGGATAATTCAAGTTTTACATTAAGATGACTAATTTAATACTTTCATAATGTTTGATTTTATTTGATCTCATGAATTTGTCGAGACTTTTTTTGAAATAAACTAGACTTTTATGGGGTAAATATGTAACTATTGAACGATCCATGGGCAACGCAACAGTGTTTTGTATGACGCAGGTATAACTTGCTTTTGGGAGTAAAGATAACATGGAGCATTCAGTAATTCGTGACATCATAGTTTGTTACTTGCTCTTAAGTTTGCTTCAAACTATCAATTTCAAATCAAAGTTTCCAATTTAAAGATTTGCAACTCTTTTTTCACGAGAATTATCATCTTTCGTTACAGTATCATAAACGTGAGTTCCGCGAACTTCAAATATCTAGAAAGTTTTCATACATTAAGAGCGTATATTAGGTACAGCTATTTACATAGCCGAAATTTGGTTTGTTGGCTTCTTCAAATATTATGGAAGGATTTTTCTGCCCATTTTGACAACCTTTCACGAAACGCCTTTTCAGTAGTACATTATTATATATAAGCTCAACGCAAAAATTCAACCATTGTCCTGAAATGCATTATCTGATACTTTAAAGGTCCCTACAATTACAAAGAAATAGTTTGTTACAAAATTCTTCAAAATACTGTTTTATAATCATAAATACATGTGTAGAACATGAGTGCAAACAGTGCACACGCGATGGTATGAGATTAGCAACATTCGTCCCCACTTTTTCTACGACCTCTGTCGTTTTACCCCTTTTGTGGAACAGTGTGAAGTTCGCTGTTTAACATATTGCAGAAAAGTCAGATACAAAATAGTAGGGACAAATGTTGCTGACGTCACATTATCTCGCGTGCCCGGTTGGGTACTCGTGCTTTGGAACCAGAAAAACTTTCCTTAGCACCACTTGATTAATTTCCCAAACTTTTAACGCGATATCTTACTTTGTGCGAAAATTAGGTTATAGACAAAAATGTTGGTAATATAGGTATTTTCATCTGATACATGTCCCTTATCAGTCTTTTTTATATTGAATTCTCTTCAAATTTTTATCAGTAACTTTTAACACATAAAACTAAAGTTTTGATGTAGGATTCAATAGATTCTTTATTCTTATAAGGAAGTCATCATAAGATAAGTAAGATTTAGAAAAAACACAAGATTTGTAGAGAACTTACCTATAGGCAATTGAGCAGCATATGGTGCGGCATCTTTTACAACTGTTGATAGAGAATGACTTACAATTAGTTTAGTTGGATTGTGTAATAATGAATAGTAGTTATAATATTTTAAGCTATGAGGAAGCAAATATTTCCTCATGGCTCATAGAAGTATTTAACTCACTCTTGGGCAATGCTTCGAATTCCTTCTCAATACCAGTTCCGACATTGGAAAAAAATTTACCAGCATAACCTGGATCTGACGGACATGATTTTTGGACAAATGAAATATAATTTAGATGAAATAAAAAGGGAAATGTATGAAAAAATCCAGACTCTAGAATCAGAGGGTGCTATTTTTTATTTTTTTACGGTTATGTTTGGGAATGCTAAAACTTTAAAGTGATAAATTATTGAATTTTAAAATACAACTTTGCGGCTCAAAAGTGTGACAAAGTGCATGGAATTATGACCTTGAGGCTCTGTAAGATCAGTATGAAGTAGATAACACCTCGGGTTTCTACACATTTTTCTTGTGCATATTTTATTTAATCAACTTCACCTATGTAGGCAATGTATTTTACAATAAGATTAAAATTACTCAAAGATAGTGCATTAAACTACCTTTTGTTATCTTTAACACATTTCAGCTATAAAAAAAGTGAAGTACCCTATGGTTTTATGGTCAGGAAGTATAATTTCAGTTATATTGATTACATAATAATATTATGTACTTACTAATAGAATAACAGAAGAAAACAAAGGTCAGAAGAGTTTTTATAAGTAATTTCATTTTGTTCTATATAAAAAAAGCGAGATCTAGAATTTTCGTGAGCTCGTACTGACAAATTGTGAAATAATAGCTGGTATACATGTGTAAAATCCACTGTTCCATTATTTATGATTAAGATTGTACATATGACCAAATAGAGTTGAAAATGTATCATTAAGAGATAACCGAAATTCATAAATTTGATTAATTGCTCCTGTGGTTTACGTATTTTTCAAAATATAAGTTCAAATGATTTTTATTGCTATATGGCAAGACCTTTTGCGTTAATTTAAACTGTATTATGAAATCTCACGTCATCAGTAAATAAACCCAATAAATAATTATTAAGACGTAAAAATGTGCGAAAGGCGTCGGGTAATTAGAAGGAATAAATACCTTAAAAAGTCTTAATGTAGGAATATAATTGAAAATTCAATTCTTCGATTTAAAACAAATTTATTAAATTTAGAAAAGCGAGATTTTTATGTGAATAAAATCCTTAAATTTAAAAAATTTCAAAATTTGACCATTTTTAAACTCCTTGCACTTCGTACTTGATTTTGCAGTTATTTGTATAATTCTCTAATAAGTTATATTGGGGAAAGGTTCCCACATTTTGTCGGTGTGCACAGGGAGTCGAAAGGAATATCTAAACAATTATTACGCAAAGTGTATTATAATCAGTGCATATCTATGACACTTTTGCATTAACGTTCTTTTAGAAAATTTATATTTGCATGCTTCTCGTTTTAAATTTTTTTTTTAATATAATAATTTTTTAACAGCTCGATATTGCCTACTCCGAAAGTAAGGTTTTCACTGACAATAACGAATATGCACTTTTAGTATGGAATTCAACTTTTAGGTTACGTAAGTTTCCAGACAGATTCTGTAAAATTACAATGCATTATGAAAAACGTATCATAAGTTTTGTCGATAAATGTTCGGTAATGTAGAACAGCCACTTATCTTCTGGGTTACATGCAAGAAACCATGAAATATGATTATTTTCAATCCGATCGGTAGAGCGGGTGTTTTGTATTGGTAGGGTAGAAACCTTTGCGCGTAGTCCGTCTCTAGTAGAATGTGAAAAAATAAGAGGTTATATCACAGCTATCACTATTTTTATTAAAAATAACTTATTCTTCGTGCTGGATACACAGCTTGTCCCATAGACTCATAGACTTGGCAGGAGATCTATTAGAGCAGGCACGACTGGTTTATCGAAACAACTACTCCTCTTCGATCCATTTTGTTCTTCCAATTTTGGAACCGTTAAGGCCAATGGCAGGTGCGGTTAATCAGATATTCCATGAACATTTGACTAAATTTCCCGGGATTAGACAAAACCGTCAGCGGATCACCCGACATGGGGGTCAGAGCAATTTTGCCTTTTTTTAGTGTTTAGAAATTTACTATTGTTCTCCAAATGGCGCCAGTAGACGTGGAAATGGTTTGAAATGTTCTAATTGGCTCCAAGCGGAATTCGCTTATCTGCTTTGTTACTTTTGTTTTCATAAACTCAGTGAATGATTTGTTCCAATGATTTTAATGTAAAATTGATGTTTAATTTAACCTAATGTAAAGAAGGAGTATATGTTTACTTATTTATTATCTAGAGTGACACCCAGTTTTTTTTTTCTTTTTTGTAACTTTCTCTTTATGACGCTGCTTATTCATGAGAATTCAAAAATAGATATGATTTATATTGTTTCGTAATGTTTAAATAGTGACTATTTATTCAAGTGACCTCTCAGATCTGTCTTTTATAGTTGACTCTTTCAGATACTCGCGCCACTCTCAGGAAATGCTGTGGTATGTCGGTACTTTTATTTAGTTTCTTGTTGTGTCTTTAACTTTCTTCCAGGGCAGCAAAATGTCTTTGGCTTGGCGCCATCCAAAATTAAATTAAAAGTCATAGGGAAAGCAATTTAAAGCTTTTTATTTTTAAACGTATTTTTGCTAAAATGAAGAAGTAAGAATCTTCGTTTCAACAATGCTAACTTGTAACTACGCATGACTATTGTCGATAGAAGATTCTAGAAAGGCAAACTCAATGTGAAGACCTGCATCGCACATAGGAAACGATACTGTATTATATAAACCGCTCTCTCGGGACGGGTAGTTAGTCTTCGTCCGAGTCCTTTACTGTAAAGTTATCTCCAAGTCTTCGCCCAGCCTTCATCTAGCCTTTATTATAACGCAATTCAATAAATCTAAAATGGAAGTAATTGAAGTATTCGAAGTAATTGACTTCTGGCGATCCTGTACGGCATTACATTTTCTGGTGATCCTGCCAGGATAGTCCTTCAACGAAAATAATCAAAAAAAGGCTGTTATTGAGATGAACTTGTGAAATCAGAAGATGCCAGGATAGTGGCAAACAACGAGGCTTCTGCGGTAGTCAATTAAAGTAAAAACTGCACTATCTTCGAGACGAACCTGTGAATTCTACGGAATTCAAGAAGATACAGGGAGAATTTCTACGGAAATTCACGAAGACTCCGGATCCACCTACAGGCTCGTAAAAATTCATCGGCAAGATGAAAATCAGATAAAGGAAAAATCAAGCAAAAGTTAAGGAGAAGGAAAATTAGACAAGTTGAACATTGTAACGAGATAGTAGCTCGGGCGGGCTCTCCCGTTGTAATTAGAGTATTGCAAAGTTTTGAGATCAGCATTTTTTGTAACACGGACTCATATCCTGTCGCCGCGTTCCCACAGTCGAAAATACAAATTCAGCAAAGAAGCGCTCCCAAACCAACGCATTCCATAGCTTATGAGGTGCAGCAAATGCTTAGCCTTTGGGCAGTCGTTCGTCGCTTCTCGAAGAAGCAATTAAATGACGCGGTCTAGGTCTAACACCTAGAGTTTGCCCTGCCCGTCTGGCTTTAGCTTCGCGCGGCCCGTACGACTAGAAAACCAGTTTCTCGAACGCGCGTTTGAATTACGACGGATCGCGATCGTGTCACGTGAGTGCAAGTGAAGGTGGTGGCGAGTTCTACGACTAGATCTACACCGAAGACGCACTGCACTTCAGGACAACGAGAGTAAGGTCAGATGTTGTCGTAAGTTTAACAGATGGAATTTTATTGAAAAGAAAAACGTTATCGTGGTCAGCAATTGCCTTGTTTCCGATCGTCACTTGTGTCTCTCCTTTTTCCGTGGATTTAAATTCCCAGAATGTCGTGGTGTAACACTTCGGGAATTGACATGTCGTCGTAATATTTCTTTGCCAAATAGAATTCGGGATGATCGTACTTGCCTGCCAACTCTTCTTAGCCACGGAAGAGATATTACGGTAGTTTTAAGGAATACCTTAAATTTTGCAGAACTCTTGATCATTTAGAATGAAATCCTTCCAGATTTCACTGAATAAAAATCTGTAGCTTGTTTAGTGAAAACGGAATTCTAAATTTATTCAAAGACCCTGCAAAATTCAAGAACTACAAGGACAAGAGCTCTGAGTCCGGAAGTGGGATTAAAAACGACTTCCCACAATAAAAAAAAAACTAATTTTTCCAAATTAGCGGTTTGTACGCCCGACGACGAATAACCAGATCACTTATCGATCATAACAAAAACATGGCGACAGTAGGTTTTTATAGTCTATAGACAAATACTCGTTCGTAACATGGATTAATTGTTAGTTGATTAACAATTGAAATTTGCAAACTGAAATTTTTGAACTATAGGGAGAATAAAAGTTACACAACTGACGAGACGTCAATAGAATCTGACTCGAAAGATATAGTAGAACGACTCAATAACTACTTTCTAACTGCATTAAGTATGTCCCGCGCATTAAACTAACTGTTTATTTAATATTATCTTATAATCTTGTTGAATTAGATTATTAAAAAGTTATACGTCTCCCTTTATGTTCTTCCGAGTGAATATTATGTGATATTTAATTATATACTTATACCTTAAATTAATGTGTTTAGATTTCTCCCAGATGAATACTATTTTCGATATGTAAATGTTGTTGTCGAAAGCAAGAATTAGGACAGTTACTTTAAAGATGGAAGAAGGCTTCTTGCCAAATGATTATACCAAAAGCTTGGTAAAGGTTAAACTACCGATGAATGTAATTTTCATCGCTTGCGAAAAAGACGTGAATAAAATGAGAGAATTATCAGAACAACTAAGACTCTATGGAATTTTAAATCTGGCCCGATTTGTGAAATAATTCAAATCTCCTCTCATCGACTCTTGCACAAGTCCAGTTGGCCATCCATTCCTTCTAAGCAAAGGTGTTTCATTTTTTGTAAAATGCTATGAAGATATTGCAGTTAGAGAATGGTACGCTTTCAATAAAAACCAATTTACGTACAAAACATGGAGCACTTTGGAAGTGTCTCTTCTTATCTTCTTGAAACTAAAAGTAGAAAATCACTCTTACCATGGTACCATTCAGGAAAATTTTCTGCATGTTTGGGGATGTTACTGTCAACGAGGATTACTTCTTATTAATAAAATTTACCTAACTAATCCCCTGCAGAATTTCTGAAAGCTTTAGCTCTGCGATTATTTTATTAATCGACTTTCCTTTTTGGATTCTTGATTTTTGCGATTTACTCAGCATCTTTCGTAAGTGAAGTGACCGTACCTGATTATATTTTAGAAAATAGAAGTTCCAGTCTTAGAAAATGAAGTTGTCAACGTGCTCAACACTTCTCATCTTCAGTATATTAATAAAGCCACCTGCTTCAGCTACATTATCAGTGAAGGCCTATGTCAACCTGATCTCAGACCTCTATAACCTTTACAAGTCATCCTCCCTAACATTAATACATTTTATTAATCGTCGTTGAATAAATTGTTGTTAACTATTGTGATCTGAATACGAGCTTTTGTAATTACGTGCCCCCCCCCCATCTCTACCAAATTAAGTTAAGACTGAGCTAGTAGTTTTTGCCGACCTTAATGTTGCCTCTTAAATTCTGGTTTATCTTTTACCTGTTTTTATATCTTTTAGATTTCGTTACCTCTTATTATCTTTTTATTGTTACTATTACTATCGAGACTTTTTATATTTTTGATTACCTTATCCTTGGATATCTTAATGCCTTTTGCTTTTTTTGATATTTCGGATTATCTTATATTTGGATACCTTTTATCCTATACCTTTTTTTATTATTGATTTGGATTATCTCTTGGTTTAAATTAAGGTGTACCCTTTTGACTGAGGTTTGTGAGGTTTTCGTCTATCGTTTAGCCTAAAACGTTTAGCGTTCAGTGAGTTTCCCTTTACCGTTTGTAATATAGATTCCGTGTATCTTTACCGTTTCTAACTCACTGTAGTTAAATTGGTTCCCCTTTGTCCCAAGCTAGGTCGCGATTAGAACGCCGCCGGAACTTTGAAGGGAAAATTCTCAAAGTCGTAACACGTCACATTCCACCACGGTTTGTTCGGGACTATACTTTTCTCAGCCGTAACGGGAATAACGGCGCGGATTTTGATCGAGTAGCCTGTCAATAGTGTTCGTAATCCGGAATTTGAAGGGAAAATTCTCAAGGTCGTAACACGTCACATTCCACCACGGTTTATTCGGGACTAAACTTTTCTCGGCCGTAACGGGAATAAAGGCGCGGATTTTGATGGAGTGGCCCATCGATAGGGTTCGTAATCCGGACGTTAAAATTAATCTCCGTTCGACGGGAGGCAGTGCCGGAACGGGAACGTTCCTTCGTCACGTCCTATCCCGGTTTATTCGGGACTATACTTTTCTCGGGCCAGTGACCGGAGTAACGTTCTTTTTCGTGTCCTATCCGGCCTGTTTAAAACCAAATTAGTTCGGTCTAGAAAATTTCACACTGTCACGAATCTCAAAAAGAAACAGAGTGACCTTCTCGCAAGGCTGCAATTCTCTTTTATAAGGAATAGAAATACCTTCTACTCCTCATAAAAGTGGATTCAGAGAAGTGACAGGCGTTCGCGTGTTTGGTGGCTCTCGCGAATACCTTAAAAAGGACTAGAGTGGATCCTTCGATCCACGCAACGATAAGAGGGTTTTACGAATTTTTCTCGCCTGTATACTTTGAATTATTAGCAATAAGAGGAATAGTTTTCAAGTGAATTTAGGAAGTGAAAATTTTATTGATAAATCGACGCATCCCGCGAACTCCTTTACTCAGATTACGGGGTAATAACTCTCAGTCCGAGAGTAGGGGTACCAACCCACATAAAAATAAATACAGGAAAGACGACTCTCTCGCCCTTCCTTCAGTTTTGGGAAAGCCCCCCCCCCCCACATACAATTTCGACATCATAAATTCTTATTTGCTTTTTTTATTAATATACGGAAATTTAGGCAGCACTTTACTTTCGGAACATTTTCAGGAAACTAAGAATTAATTTTGATTAGTTCGTACGTGACAATGTCTATTAAAAAAGATACATTATCGACAAAAAATTGAATACTTACGTTTTCAGTTTGAAAAATTAATTTTCAATTTAAAAAAAAACTAATTTTCAATTTAAAAAATAATTTTCAATCAATGAAATAAATTTTCAACCAAAAAGATGAATTAGTCACCAAGAAGATTAATATCCTACCACAAACACCAAAGTTTCAACAAAATACAGAAAATTTCAACTGAAGAATATAAATGTTTAAACCAAGTGAAATTTGTCATATTACAGGATCAACGAATGAAGTACGGTTTCGCATAAGTCTCAAATTATAAAAAATTTTCTGTAAAATCTATAAAAAAGGGTGAGAAAATGAACCAATTTTGTTAAAAAGAAAGTTCTAGTATTTTATCGAACAAAAGTAAGGAATGTAAGTGCATAATCAAACCGTTTAATGATTAATTTTTTATTATTTTGAAATAATAGTTATGATGATATATTTTGGATTATTTGTAAATGAATAATAATAATGTAAATAATATAATAATGTTAAAAATAAAATAATTACTATAATTAATTATATAATAATTAATATAATTATACAAATATGTTAGTAATATCAATATAGAAACATTATTATTATTTATTAATTTCGTGCGGATTGATGAAGTCGTTTAACTCGAGCGTTAACAAAATGCCTTTTCAGAAAGTTATTATTTTGATAGTTTTGATATTTACGTGTATGTCAATTTTGTTTCGGATAAGTATTATATTCTAGTTGCTGGCCCAGTTCAGGAAGCGAAGGAAGAGGGCCCTCTGGCTAACAGGTATAACTCGGACCGCTTGCGCAATTCGTTTGCACCGTGTTCGGCAGCCGCAGTAATTTTCTTTACCTGCTAAGAATCATCCTCTCATTTTTATGACATCAATGCCTGCTTAAAAGAAGGGAATCATGAAAAAGTGCCTGAATGAAATTGTAATGAGATCAACATATTCTCTTCACATTAAGAGACAAACCTTAAAAAGTAGAGTTGAACGGAAGGCAGTATTGCCCGTACATGAAGGAAACGTTGAACTTTCGCGATTAAAGATATTACGTAATCAACGAAACTGAGAGTCAATTTCCTGAAGATTTTAACAATGTGCTAGATAGGCGCTGGCCGAGATCCGTTGGTGTTGCGTGCGAAGTCCCGTGCGGCTCGTACGGGCAGGTGCTTGTTATTTCCTTGAAGATAGGCGTCGAGGTTCGTCATTGACTTGGGCTCGTACTTGCGACTGCTGGGGCGAGACTGGTAGATCCTGACTGCTCCAGGAGAGGAGAAAAAATAGCGGTACGCTTGCAGGCCGTTCATGGACGATGAGAGGTATCAAACGGGCGCCAGACGTGCACTAGCCGGGCGCTGGGTAGGCTACGTGTCGAGACGAGTGGTGAACGTCTCTCAGTCTGGGGCCACGCAGAGGGGCAGTGACAGACAAGGATGTTGGTGGGCCAACGTTCTAGCTTGAAGGCGGAGGGGCACCACGTGTTGGGTCCAGAGACCCTTTTTTTACCCCATTTGAGCAGGGGAAGAGGAGGTGGAAGTTGCCCGGGAAGCGGTGGCGAGGAGGGAAGCCCGGAGACGGTGATCCCGGGTGCATTTGCTAGGACGGGAGCGGCGGATACTCCTACTAGTCATAAGCCTGGAAGGAAGCACAAGGTAGGGAAAGCGAGAAAGAGGAAAAGAGAGAGAGATAGCGGGGCAACGAAGGTAGACAGCCAAGAGAGGGAGAGGGAGAGGCCACGAAGGCAAACCGCAGATAGGAGAAAGAGAGAAAGTGTGTGTATGGGGCCTTGAAGGCAGACTATACAAAGAGAGAGTGAAAGAGACAGAGAGAGTGTGTGGAGCCTCGAAGACAGACCACGGAAAAGAAAAGTTAGAGAGTCGCCACCGTCCCACCAAGTAGTCAGAACAGGTACAATTCGCCAATTGGCGAGATCTGTTCGTGCACTGGCTTTTATGGACGAGAGGGGCGAGAGCTCGAGCGAAGAAGGAAGCGGCTGCTGGCCCCCTGATTTTCCAAAACTCCCGAAACTGGAGTCGCAACGGAGCCGTGGGGACACCGACTTCGTGCCGCCCTCCGTCGAACTAGCGCGCCTTTCGCCGTTTACACATGATTTTGCAAAGTTTAATTTAAATTTAAAAATACTTATGATTGATATTTTCCATCCATATTTTGGTAAAAGAATTGTGGTATAATATAGTCTCGTTTACGTCGAAAAATATCGCAATTATTTAAAACTGAAGGCAACTGAAAAATTAGCTTTTATTTTAATACATGTTTATATAATTGAGGTAAAAACTGATTAATCGAAGCTTAGCTAAACACATAAGAAAAAAGATCGTTTTCAAGAGTATTTAATTATTGGAAAGAAATAGAAAAAAAAGAATACTGAAGCCTAAAAGAAAAATGCTCCCGTTGAGATCCCCTGATTTAGGCAGAGCGTTTGCTAGAGAGAGAGGAAGAATAGCGTCGGCTGGCGTACGTGACTTTCGGGGCCTTGCTTGTTTTTTTCATGGCGTTAGCACGTGCTTGGATAATCCCGCCAGGTAGGCAGCGTCGCTGGCGTACGTGACTGCCAGGGCCATCTATAATTTTGTTCACGGCGTTGGCACGTGCTCGGGAAAATCCCGCGGGCCAGCTGCCGGGCGGACACGTCAGTTTAGAGAACGTGACTCACTCAATGGGAGAAAGCAAGCTCGTTTTCGTAAACAAAGATGTTGACGATTAATGCGGAAAATTTCCCACTTGGGTTTTTCTTTGAAACTCGAGGTGGGGATTCACGTGACTAAATCGTTTTAGTCAGTGGTTATCAATTTTAGGCCTACTGACCTATAACGCAATATTCAAAAAATCCGTGTAGCACCTCTTAATAATTGAAACCTCTTATTTTATTTTATTTATTTGCATGGCGGAAAATCCCAAAAGGTGGAAAATCCCCAAGAGTTTTTAAAAGGGCACGAAACCAAATCATTTCAGGAAGGTGTAAGAAGCTTGAGTTGTTGTGACAGATTTAGAAACTATGGCTAATAAAGAAATTAGTTTATTACTAAAACTATCAGATTGTTTGAAATTATCTTTAAATAGGCTAATCCTCTGAGTTTGATCTCATTCTGTTTAGGTCCGTAATTTAAAACACAAGTAAATTTTCTGGTAGTGCTTTGAAAAACAGATCAACAACTAAATTTAAATTAATCAATACAAAAAGGAAAAATAGCATCTACTGCTGCTCTTCTACTCATCCTCGAGGCGACTTCTCAAAGAGGCAAGACTGTTCTAATTATGAATAATTACAAATTTCATTTGGAAAAAATTTTGTTTTCTGGGTAAGAAAGATGGGCATGTAGTAATTGTGAATGTAAAGCTTTTTTACATACTTTGGGCAAACCTCCGCGAACTATATACTGTAACGATAGTAAATTAGAGCACACTCGTGCTTCTTTTGATCTTCAACTTCTTCAACGGCAAGCAATATCGACATGGGCGAAAAGAAAAGCCATTGATAATCCTGACGAAAAACCCGCGAAAGTAATAAATTTGTCTCTAACAAACGAGCATAAAAATTGGCGAATATATGATATTACGTGTGCGCGTAAGACTCTTTACCTTAAACGTCAAAAAAGTAATCCCACAAATTCTAAAGATATCAAAGAAGTACACCAGAGGTTAGCGGTGTTACGAGCGAACCCCCCCCCCTTATCATTGAATAAATTTTCTGTTATTTTGTTATCTGAATTAATTTAGCTTGACATATTATTTCAAGCTATATTAATTCAGACTCTGTGCAACTTAAAAAGTCTCGGTTTGTTCACTCGTAACCCGAGAGCTTACTATCGGAATGCCTATGTGGCATTCCAAGCTCCCGAGGAACTAGCCTGCGAGCCGACTTTCATAATGAAGAAGGCTATAATATAACAAAATTAATGAAACACTAATGCCCGAAATTTATTGTCGGAAAATTTGCTTTTCTTTCTTTACGTGCTGAAGGAAGTTTGATATGGATGTGCAATCCTTTCAATTATACAAGGGTGAATTGCACAAATCTATGCGTGTGGAATTTTAAGTGTATGCATGTGTGGATAAAGGCAGGTTTAAGTTTAAGTCATACCAAAAAAAATTGTAATAAAGAATTTCACCTAAAATAGAATAATAGCAATAAGGGAAGAGTCATCAAGTTGAGATCCTCAATTCCGAAACACATTGTACTATTATCAAATTCTCTAACCCGGGATCGTACTTATGATCACTAATATTTTCAGTTTAATTATAACTGCAGTGGCTGTTTCTATTTAAAGATCTTAATTTACTAAAACTTACATTAATTTTTAGTAATGGTAATGTTGCATTTTAAACTTATCTCAATGATATTTATTTTCATCGAGAAATTCGTTCAATTTGCGTTTACTTTTTCCTGTCCAGTAAATTGCAACCAACGATATGAGTTGATTTCAATACTGATAGGATATAAAAATTGGCCCTAACCATTTTATAACTAAACTTGATAATTAAATAAACTACAATTGAGTGAGATTAATTTTCACAATAATAATTCCCACTAAAATTTAAATCGTTATTTGACAATAAAAGTGACGGATTGTGGATTCGCTCAAGGGAGAGATGATTGCGTACTTTTCTAAGTTGAATTTGATTCCAAAATTATTAATTTTATTATAATTTGGATTCTCCTTTCTTTCTTTCTTTTAGATACTCAGATACCAAAACTTTTTTCGCGCAACGAGGTCTTCATTCTTAGATGAAGTGCAAGGTCGTGACAAACTCCATTCTTGCTCTATTCTTTTTGAAAAATTGGAACAAATAAAAAAAAAACATTCGAATTTCAGAAGCTAATGCAACCATGCACCATGAGGTCTTTATCGTTAGATAAAGTACAAAGTCGTTACAATAAATGTTGCATGCACTTTTTTTCTTTCATTAAATTCCCCAAAATTAGATGCAAACATGCACAACGAGGTCTCCACCAAAAGATGGAGTGCAAAGTCGTTACAATCATGCATAAACTAATTTACATAAAAAATAATTTCACATAAAGTCACTCTTACTATTCTAATTCACACAGAATTAGGATAGTATCTTTGAAGTGAAGTCGAAATCTATGAAGGAGAATCCTGATTAGTTGCTTCCTTTCACAAAGACGCCAATTCGTTAATCTGTTACCAATGATGGGTGGATTTTAGGAGAGACCAAAAGAGTCCTTCCTCGTAGAGGCTCGAGCAAGAAGTCCTTTGGTACCGATACCGGGATCGATATATAAAGTGCATTGGTCCCACGCTATCCCCACTTATTAGCTGATGGCGCGTGCAATCGATCGTATGATCGAATGATTTCGTGAATCATCCCTTAGCTCTACCTGGTTGTCCACTTTGATTCAGAGGCGTATCAATATAAATATTGGCCCCTAGCTTTACAATTTAATTTTTAATATGAAAATAGAACGGACCGCCTAAATCTCTTAAACTTATTCCAATTTTTTCAAAATTTATAACTGTTCGATTTTTATTTATATATCGAAATTTGCTTTCGTTTTAAAATATTCTTAAATATTCTGTTCAAATTAATTTTTCAAAATAAAAATCATTAAAAAAATTTCCATGAATATTAAGACAATATTTATATTATCTTAAACCTTTCAAAATCCTTATAAGCTTCAAAATTTTATTTGGAAACTTCTAAATATCTCCTCAACTTACTCGATTTTTTTCTAAATGAATACATTTTTATTTGATATTTACACATAAAAATTCAACATTTTCACTTATAAATAAAAATTTTTCAATTAGAAACATTAAAATTAACATTGTAACGTTCAAAGTTTAAGCTTAGCTCTCCGAAATTTTAACGATTTAAGGCTTTCTGTTTCAAACTATTCAGTATCAAATTGTTTAGTTTTGAATATTTTATTTATAATTGTTCGCTTAGAATAAACAGCTAAACATTGCTGACTATTAAAAAATTGTTCTTTTTCTTAATTACAAATTTTCAAATTTAAGTCGTTAAAAATGATATATTTTAGACTGAAACAACAGACAGTTCATAAAGTTTCAATCGGAAGTTTACATTTGATGAACTACCCAGGTGCGAAGTTCGGTCGGATGCCAGAGCTTAACCAATGGCCCAAAGTCGGCCCTGATTTAGGAACCGATCTACGGCAACCAGAGTTGGGCCGACTAAGGTGTTTTTAAGCTGCCATGGTCCCACCGACGTTTGCAACTGACATCGGCAGCGGGCGAAAAGCCGACTGTCGGCCCAATTCTGGCCGACCATCGGATGAACTGTGGCAGATTGGTCGGTACGACCGCAAGAATGCGGTCAGTCTGACTCTGGATACAGCAGTCGGTTAGCCATAAGTCACCGTGATGCACCAGACGGTAGGTCAAACCTTGGCCCGAGTATGAGCAGACCGTCGGATAAACTCTGGTTCGTTGTCTCAAAAAAACAGTGAAATTACGGTCGGCCCGACTATCGGCTTATCATTGGCTTGTACAAGTCATCATAATGCATCCGACGGTCGGTCAAACCTCAGCCCAAAAATGGGCTGGCCGTCGGATATACTAGGGTTCTTATTTCTAAACGACCGAAATTTGGGTACGAATAGCTGGATTTTTGTGTAGACATATCCATATTCGTACCGAAATTTCGGCACACGTAGACACTTCCTTTTTTTTTAACTTAACCGGTAAATGTTTTTTCGGCACCTTTAACCTGTAAACATGAGTCGTTCACTTCTAGCGCATTTTTCAATAATTTGCACTGATAGGAAAAATCTAAAAAATTTCAGGGACCACAACTGAAGTCTCTACCCACCAAACATGCAAAAGACTTTCAGATAAAAATGAATTATTCAAACAATTTTTGTAAATGAACAACAGATTAACTCAGGCACTTAATTTTCGCTCGGACATGAATGACCCAGGTTTACGGGTTAAGTGTTAGGAAAAAAAATGCTAAGCTCCATCTTTATGATGAATTGTAAATGTTCCGAAAAATTTACATTTGATGTAATCCTTAATCGCTTGAAAATAATCTGAAACACCTAAGAAGCAATACGTTAAACGAAAGTTACAAAAAATTTGTTATTAAAAAAATTGTCGCAGCACGCGATAAAATTTTCAAGTTCCGTTGATGCAAAGTTTAAATACTCATTAAAAATTACATTTTGTGTCATTATCAAAAGTTGTAAAATTGCCTAAAACGCGAAAAAACAAAATATTACACGAAGAAAAATTAATCACAGTGGGCGCAAAAAAAAAAAATTGAAAAAAATTGTTTAAAAAATTTTGTCAAACATTAAAAAAAAAAAAAAAAAATGTTTGAAAAACTTTTAGGGTTTCAGCCCGGGGCTACGAAACCCTAAAAATTGGGTGAGACTCCCGACTGCTAGGCGATAGATTCAGAGGATTTATCAGCATTATAAAATGGATTGGCATTTTCCGGTCGCACGGTTGAATATTTTTGTCTGATTTTTGGCACACCTCATCTACACATGGGTCTCTTTTGTTGCTAAGTCTCAGTTTTTCGAAAAAGTGTTTCTATTTTACGTTATTAATAAAAAGAAAAGAATAATAGAAACAAATGCAGTGCTTCTCAGTACTAGCTGAGTTGTGTATTTTCTAGATCTAGCCAATCGACCCTCCTCAAATATAGGAGGCAGACTCCCCGGAGCGCGAGTGGAGACTCGGGAGCGTGTGGAATTACCCGAAACGAATCACCCTTTCACTGCTATGAGATGTAGGCCGGTTCAAAGAACTAAAATTACGAAAGCATCGCGTGATTAAATTTTAATTAGCAGAAATAGTTCATTCATATAATTTCAAGAAAGTGAAAAAAGATTCATGAAAATCGGATAATATTTACAGTAATAATAGAAATATTGAAGTGCACACGCTAGTATGGTAAGGTGCACCGCGGTATGGAAGGAAATGCATTTTTTTCGTTCAAAAGGTCTACAGCCTTCAATTTTGCCCCAATCCGCAATTAATTTTTTTCTAATTGAAGGGCGCTGAATTTCCAATAGCACCTTATTAAGAAATTGTTGCATTTTCATTTGTTTATTTAATATATGCTCACTTGAAGTGTGAGAAAATCGAGAATTTTTATAAAATCATTATTTACTCTTCAATAGCGGTTTGCATCTAATGAAAATCACCTTAAATCGATGCAAGAGTACTCCCAGAATATAAATAATTTGATTATTGTCTGTTTTATTTGTTCTAAACAATTTACATTAACAAACAGCCACATAGTGCAATTTTTGTTGACAAATATTTCTTTTCGAATGAATATGCTTTAAATTATAGTGAGAGTGACTGTTAGTCACAACTGGTATGGAACATCAACAATTGTAAATGTTGTAAATAATTTTTTGCAAAAAATTGGAATTTGTTTCTTCCTTTATTATCTGAAATTATGTAGATATTCGGAAAAGTGATATATGTTTGATTATGTGTGTTCAAAGACAACAGTTGTTGATTTTGTAAGCAAATTAAATAAGTAAATATAAAACTTTGTCCTGGAGAATAATTTTTTTTTGCACTTAAACTGCTTCGAATTTTTGTGAGAGAGATTTGCAGTAGCTGTATCTATGTAATATTCACAAGAAACAGTTGTTATTATTTCTTATTATTATACCATCCAGTCATTTCCCTTTCGGGGTAGGCGTGAATCGTTCGGTTGGAAAGTAGTAGTGTGTGGATGGGTATATATGTATAGGGTAGACAGGTATATAGGTGTAAGGTATACGGGGCAAAATTCGTCAAGTGTACCCGCCTAAAAACTTGTTGTCTCCGATTTTTTTGAAAGTTTGCGAGATTATTGTCCTAGTGAACCTCTTTCAATTCCTTGAAGAGAACGTCTTCAGTACGACGGGTTGTCAGCATAAAGGGGCTTGAATTTTCAACATTTTACGGCGCACGCTGATACTCAATTAACCATAACTTCTACAAGAGTTATCCAAATTGACTTTTTGTTGAGGTTTTGGAAACGTTTTTTCATCAGCTTTACGCAAAATGCAATGATTTCAGATTTAAAAAATTATTTAAGCTTTAATTTTTAATTTTAAACATATTTTTGAGTTTTTCTCCAAGTGCGGCCGTCAATTTTTTTTCCAAAATTATGTTTGAAAGAAAGCTTGACTTTCTCCCTATAAAATGAGCCATTGTCGAAAGTGGGGCGAAAGAAATTGGTAGAGATATATAACACTTCTTGCACGCGGCTTCTGCGAAGCTAGTCGCGACGATCACGACGTACCGTCCATTGCGGACTTATTTAATTTTACTTTTTATCATTTGTTCGTAAAACTGTTATTTTTCGCTCAAACAAAATTTAAAATGGATTGAAATTTATAATTCGTGGTGATTTTTTAGTGTAAGTCCCCTCGCCGCTCACATCGAAAATTTAGTCATATAATTTGCTTAATACACTGTAGGTGCACTTCTCGTTCTTCTTTGACTCACAGTTTTTTTTTTGTTTGGAAAAACATCACATACTATTGATGATGAATATTTTTTCAACATGAGAGTTTATTCAACAGAGGGAACGAAAGAGAGATATTTTTCTGTTCCAGGCACTGTGTTTGCTGATGCGAATCTCCTCTTAAGTTTTTGAGTAGTGATGGCGTGATTTTCGTTGGGACTAAGGAATACTAAAGTTTCAACTAAATTTTTCCCAGCCCATTGATACAAGTTTTACCTTTTTTTAAATTAGAAGAAGTGAAAATCACATTCTCAGCTACTAATTTCTTAGCCTTTCTAGTTTGGCGTTCGGAAGCGCCCAATTCTTCAGTCAATCTTCTGCGGCCCCAAGATTTCGGAGCAAGAGTTAAAAGTAACACTTTTTCAGAATTACTTGCCCTATCTTTGAAATCTGATGCAATATTATTTTCCGTCGAATTATTTTTATTGAAATGAAGTAAAGTGTTGTGTTCAGCCTGACATTGCATATAACCTCTGCCCTTGCAACTTTGTTGAAAGTGACCGGGCCTTGAGCAATTTTTAACACCGCCAGAAAGATTTTTCTTATTTTTATAATTTCTTTTGTTTTCTGACTTTACCTTTGATTTCTTGTTTAATCTTAGTTTATATATTTTGAAAGTTCTTAGCAAACCAGCATGAGATTGTAAGGAATTTTTAAACTCAACAAGTGTAGGCATTTCGTTTTGTGACCTATTAATTTCCCAGACCCTAGCTGTATTATTGTCAAGTTTTGAAGCAAGGAGATAGATCAGAAGCGAATCTCAGTTTTTAGTTGACTGACCTAATGTCACTAAAGCTCTTGTGTGCTTGTGCAAGTTATCTAGAATTTTCCTAATTTGAACCGAAGATTCTTTGGTTATTTGTTCGGTATCGAAAATGGTTTTGATATTATTCTGAATCAAAAGTCGCTTATTACTGTGGCGACTGCATAAAGCGTCCCATGCCAATGCATAGTTTATAGATGTGAACTCCAGTGAATCTATGACATTTTGTGAAATTAGGATTCAAATGTATCTCTAAAACCTAACAATTCAGATTATTTACCGTTGAATTTCGGTAATCCAATTTGAGTTAATCGTAAACCTACTGATTCAATTATTATTTGTGGGTCATTCGCTACCGCGTTTGCACCACTTGCCTGTACTGAACCTTGTTCTAATGTCTTTGTAGGCGTTCCAGTGATGCATTGCACATTTGTCGACGGATTATTTCTCTCAACCCCACGCAATAACCATTGCTTAGATTTAGTTAATATTGAAATATAACTGGTTTCAATATCAGTTCTATATTCAATTGTTTCTTTAAGATCGTCTATGAGTTCATCAATTTTATCTTGTTGTCAAATAAATCAAAATTTATTTAAAATTTTTCCAATCGTTCGTTAATTGGTATTTTTTCAAGTTCGGATATCGCGAGACTAACGTCTGGATTTTTGTCAAAAATTTTCATTATGTAATTTGTGAAACACGTTAATTTGCGTTGGAGGTTGTCCCGTTGTCTGAAGAATTTATTTGAAACAGACATTTTGGTTCTTACTTTAAATTGGCCATTCATAAGAAACCACACTCGTATGAAATAATTCATTTGAAATTGTAATTGAATGAAGGGAAAAACATTAAAGATGTTGGAGCCCACTTATCTCTGTTTGCGAATGATGACTTTCTTGAGGTCCTCCAAGCGACTGGCCTCAATTCTGTAGAGGTTATGTTGGGTCGTTTTGCGATCGACAATGTTTCCAAATTCACCATTCCTTGTGTGATATTGGCCTTGCCGTCCAGTGTCCACACAGCGAATGTTGCTACGCTACGCCTTGGTTCAGGATACCTTGGTTGGGATTGTGCTATCAGCTTCGCTCAAAAATTCTTTTTTGACAGCTAGCCTTACTACAGAGTGGTTAGGTGGTTGGTACCGAAAAGCCTTGATGGCTGACACAATCGGTTGGTCGATTTTGGACAGTTGAGATTGAGACCGACTGGCGCTGCAATAGCTTGAGTCGTATCCTTGTTTAAGAGCTTTTGGGTCACACTCAAAAACACAGATATGTAAATCTTGTTGATTCATTTTTTCGGGCCAATTATCCACGTAAGTTGTAAACTTGTTTATCCAATTCACCAGAAAATATTGATCGTCAAAGTTGACGTTTCTTGCAGCTATATAGTTCACTATACTTGAATTCAGTTAGCAGTGACCATGTGGTCGAAAAACCACGACAATTGGATTTCACGATTTTTCAATTAATTTGATAGTTTTCACCGAAACTTTTGTCAAAATCTATACACTGCTCATATCCAACATCCAAGGACCAAATTATGTTAGATAATGTATCTATGTTACACAGATTATTAGGGATATGAGTAAAAGTACACGAGCATTTTTTTTAACCAACCCATTTATTCGCTATATTGAGAAGTTCTAACAAAGAGATTGAAGTCGATAAGGCATTTGTAATTTAACAACTCTAGGAAAGGTAGAGAAGAACAAAAATAAATGTGATTACGTGACACAGGGACAGCAATTACAATGTTATTCACTAATGACAAAGACGTTCATCTTGTCGAAGGGGGTGGGGGGATGTCTTAAAACTAAAAGTGTATCCAAAAATGATCAAACTAAAAGTTTGTTGATGTTTGAACTGAAGAAAATGGATAGCTCGAAAATAGGCTCTGAAGAGCTTCGAGCATTCATTGAATCATCGGATGAAAAATTTTCAGTATTGTACGGTTTTACAATGCTAAAGAAAAACTTCCTAAGGTTCAATCAATACCACTACGCCAAGCAGCGCATCGTGCGCAAGATTGCTTAGTACGGCGGCAACTATACTGAAGTGGAGAAGGAGGAAATTGAACGACGAAACTTTTGAACAATTCCTAATGTTGAGAATAAACAAAGAATACAGATAGAAAGAAGCATAGATTATTATTTCCTTAGCTAATATTTCTCATGTATATTAATAAAATACTCGCATGATAAAATAAAAGCAATCAAATTTATTGATCGTCTTAGAAGATCATAAACTGCATATCGAGAGTAACTGAAAACCTAATGTTTTTTAGTTACTTTTAATGAAAAATCTAACTAGTTACCAATTCATCACTTATTTAGAAGACTAACGGTGTTATTACTATTATCATAAAAAAAAAAAAATTTATTATTTCTCAACATTGATAAACCTATAGTAATAATTGTCTTTCAAAAATATTTTTGCGAGTGAAAGGAGCGGAACGTTCTTTATTTGCTTCCAAAAAAGACTTGTAACATTTTAAGACAACTTCGAGTTATAATTCAATATTTTAGTTTGAAAGTATTCCTGAATTGAATTAGTTGTGTGTCATATCGTGGTTTATACGCGTGGCGCCTACTGGAATTTTCCTGATTTCATCTGGAGTCAATAAGGTAATCGTGCCGCTTTCTATGTTCATTTTTGCCCGAGCTGGTTGTTTAATGCGAGGTCTTCGTACATATATTCCTGCGAGAACATTGATACTCTCCAGTGTAGCAAAGACGCCACCATCGAATGTTGATAGTACAATTTTTTCTTGTGTTGGCATGTGCCCAAAAACACCCTGGTTTGCAAGTATTCGAATTTGTTTATCCGCAGGCAAAGTGTATCTTCGAAGTTCGAATTGCCGCTGCGGATTCTTTTTGGAAGTTCGCCGAATAAATTCAAGTTGGTCATATTCATATATCCGTCCATCAGAATATTCAATAAGCTCAGAATGTGGAGACATGAACTCGGGAAGTGCAGAAGGGGACCTGGACCTGAAGCGAAGAGGAGGCTCGACAAGAGGAAGAGACTTTTCAGGAAAATGTCGTCCATCACAAGAAGAAGAATTTTATCCGCCACGAGGAACACCGGAAATAGGGTCGCCATTAGGTGAGCAGTCGAACTGTGAACTTAAATCTGCAAAGAAAAGCAGAGAATTCTATTTATTTTCAAAGTAGGGAATATTACTAAAACCTTAGGCCACTATGGAAAGTTGATCATTTAAATTTACTAGAATATGGAAAAACGTATGTTCTTCAAACGTTAATTGAAATATTCAGTATATTCAACACAACTGGGAGAAATTATACAAAAAATAGCTTCTGAGAAATATTATTAGTTAAGGATTTTGGTTAGGGATTTAAATTTTTTGTTGTAACATTATCATTTTTTTTAAGTTTGACCTTTTTTAATTCAACATGAAAATCTGTTTCCGTTGAAATATCACTTATTACATTTGTCATTGAGAATTCACGTTTTGTTTTCAAAATATAAACTACTTCGCTAAAAATGTATTTTTTGGTAGGAGCTTTTCCTCTCATGTTAAATTCATATTTTTTAGTTTAAAAAAAATATGAAGTTACAAAATTATCTTATTTAGTGAAAATTTAAGTATTTGGGCGACAACTTAACTACTTTGCTATTTTACTACTACCTTTGCTAATTTTTCTTTTGTTGACGAATATTTAACTATTTGTTTCTGAAGAAATGTCCCTCAAGGTAGTTGTCGTTATTGACGGTATTTTAAGAAGGAAATATGTTATTTTTCATTAAGATAATTTGAAACACACAAAAATAATACTCATCAGAAAACCTGTATCATTGAACAAATTATTGATTCTTATCGCTTTTTTTTATTCCTAGGGCTAAAATGAAAGATTTTCATGCATACACTTAGGAAAATGTATTGTACTCTTCATGATCTTGAATTTTAAAATTTGGGGCAGAAAACTATTAATATTAAGCCTCAGAATCTGAATCAAGGAGATGAATAAATTGGGCGCTGCTTGAAATAGTGTTAATATAAAGAATTTCTTTTGTTATTATTTGTAATTACAAAGTACTTGAAATATCTAGAGACGACTTAGAGTGCAAATATGTTTATATTTTAGTTCCAAATTTTTTTCTAATTCAAGTAATAGTGTTGAAGAGTGAGGTTTACATGCTCTACACTGAAATTCAAAAAGATTGGACGTGGTGTGAAGTTTCCGCGATTTCATCTGGGGTCAAGAAGGTAATCATGCAGCTTTCTATGTTTATTTGTGTTCAGGCTTTTTGTTGAATGTGAGGTCATCATTTATATATTTCAGCAAGATAATTGATACCCTCTAATATTGCCAAGACATCACCACCTAATGTTGATAAGGCAATTTTTGCTTGAGTTGGCATGGGCGCAAAACGAGGCCGTTTTGCAATTATTCGAAATGGTTTCTCTGCAGGAAAAGTTTATCTTCAAAGTTCGAATTTCCGGTGCGTATTCTTCTTGGGAATGAGCCCAATAAATTCAAGTTGGTTGAATCCATATATAGGTCCGCCAGAAGAAGCAATGAGCCTGGTAGGTGGTATCATGCATCTGGCATTGGCAGGAGGAGACCTAGACCGGGATCGAGGAGGTGACTTGACATGATGAAGAGCCCTGGCAGGATAATATTGTTTATTAGGCTGAGAAGAATATTGTCCGCCACGAGAGCCACGAGGGATGGAGGCGCCATTAGGTAAAATTACGAACTGTGAACTTGTCTTTGCAAGAAGATACAGAGGATTACATTCTTTCAAATAGGAAAAAATATTACGAATGTAGGTCAATTTTAAGTATAAATTATTTGAATTGATCGAAATATGCAAAAAAGTATGTTCTTCAAACTTTACCTACAAAATTCAGTACAATATTTAACACGTCTGAAAGAAATGTCATCAAAAATCGATACAAAAGGTTTTAATTAAAAATATAATTAGGTCTCATCGCCCATCGCCCATCGCGTGTGCCGTTCTAGCAGTTATCGCAACATGTAGGGGTTCTTCACAGAGCATGAATACTATCGTCGCTGTGGGCGTAGTCCACATTGCTTCAGTCAAACCCCTGAATGCTAGCGTTTGTAATCTTCGCAGCCTGTCCTGCATTGTTTTGAGTTTCACCCGTGGCCACCAGACCACGCCCGCATGTAGGAGCCTGGCTTTTAGGACGGAAGAGTAGAGCCATGCGAGCATTTTAGGCCCTAGTCCCAACGTCAACCCAAAGGCTCTCCTACACATTCAAAAAGTCATGACAAACTTCCTGCATTCGGTCTCCAGGTGCTTTGCCCAGTTCAGCTTGCTATCTGAGATTACTCCCAGATATCTAACCATATCTGAAAACGTCAGCTCATCACCGCAAAATACAGGAGCGTCAACTTTTAGAATTTTACCATTTTTCGTGAAAATGACCAGGTTTGTCTTTTCAGGATTTACCGAGAGCCCTGAGCTATCGCACCAGAGCTCTACAATGCGCAGCGCTGACCTCATAAGACCCATAAGCGTCTCCAGATAAACCCCCCTGGCTATGATTACAAAGTCATCCGCATATCCCTGAGTATAATACCCCTTTTTATTTAGCCTTCGAAGGAGGCCGTTCACAACAATGCACCACAGGAGGAGCGACATGACACCTCCCTGTGGGCATCCACGCGGAGCTATTCCCCTTACTAGGCCCTCATCCCATCCGGTTTCGAGTCTTTTCCGACGTAGCATGCTTCCTATCCAGCATACAAGCTGGTCCGGCACGCTACATCTCAGAGCCTCTCTGCAGATAACTTCTGGAGAAGTATTGCTTAAAGCACCCTTTATATCCAAGAAAGTGCTCACAGCATACCTCTTTTGTTCCAATTGCTGCTCCAAATTTGCCACAACAGCATGGAGCGCAGTTTCTACCGAGCAGCCTGCCTGAAAAGCATGCTACCCTGTATACAGCGGGGAGGCCAAGAGCACCTCATCCCTAATGTACCTCTCGACCAGCCTCTCCAACGTCTTCAGGATAAAAGACGTTAGTCTGATTGGTCGGAAATCTTTTGCAGCAGTGTAACCCTCCCTCCCAGGTTTGGGTATAAAGACCAGTCTGCCATCCTTCCATGCCGACGACACGTGTTTAAGGGCTATACTAGCCCTAAATAATTTCTTTGGAGGAGGGACGACCAAATCCATCCCTTTTTGTAAAAGCGCTGGATAAATGCCACCCGCCCCTCGTGATGTAAAAGGACAGAAGGACCCTACGGCCCATTCCAACTTCTTGTAATCAGCGACCTTAGAGGCGAAATTCCAGTCAGCCCTCACAACCTCTTGGTCCCAGCCTTCCTCCTCTTTATCGGTTCAGATTCGTTGAAAACCCGGGAAGTGAACTTCCATCAGATGATTCAGCGTTGCTTCTTCGTCTTCGGTAAACTCATCATTATCGAGCCTTTAGAGTCCGAGGCGAGCTTCCGGGGGTTTCGCCAGGATCTAGTGCAGCTTCGCTGATTCCGGAATGTTTTTCGATTCCTTGCAGAAGCCCCTCCAATCTTCCCGCTTATACTTTCTTATATTTTTATTGTATTCAGACTATGCCGTCTTATAGATGTCTCAGTCCGAAGGCAATTTAGTTCTATTTGCCCTATTGCACAACATTCTTGTCTTTTTACGGAGTCTTTTCAGGCGGGTATTCCACCTTTCTGCTCCCTTCCTAGACTTAATTGTGCTTGTAGGGCTATTGTTCTCATATGATGTAGTCAGAGCCCTTCGCAGAAAGTCCGCGACCTGCTCTAACTCATCAATGGTACTATAGCTTGTGGAAAATTCCGCAAGCCTCCTTTTGAGTTCCTCTTTATACGAGTCCCAAAGTGTTTTTCTGGGGTTTCTGATCTTGGAAACCACCGGCTTTTCTATGGTTAATCGAAACACGATATATTTGTGGTTCGAGAGAGACTCCTCATCAAAGACTCTCCAGTCCACTACCCTGCTCCTCAGTGCACCCAAACATGGAGTCAACTCGAGAACCTCAGACCTGTTTTTAGTCTGGAATGTGGGAGTATCACTCCGATTCAGAATCTCCAGCTCTGTGCTCTAGAGCAGAATTCAGGCACCAAGATCGCATCCATACCCTTGCCCTCGCAGAAATGTTGCCGCGGTCCCGATTAAGTTTTATTAAAAATTCTGGGGCATTTTTAATCTTAATAATTAATAGTACACAAGATAAATTGAACTGTATTGTTTATTAATTAGAAATTATGATAATATACTTCAAGTTGTTCCTTGTTTGCGATTGCCGTGTCAATCTTTAGCATTGCTAAATATTGTGCTTACGTGGGAAAGCGCTTCCTCACCTGTGGCCTTGAATTTGGTACAAGCTACATTTAAAAATACAATTAAATTTTAGTTTTAGTAAAGAGCTTGAACAGTATTTATATTTAATTTAAATTATATAATGTAATTTTCATTTTGAGGTTAAGTTGCACTGATTTACTTACTTTCACTCGACACGTCACGTGTATATGGCAATCCGGCTATCGTACGGTGCTTCCCAATCCGCAATGTGCTCTTTTTACACTTTGGAATAATTTTATCAAACTTAATTAATATGTATTAAACATCAAAAGTTTACACTGAAATTCACGTGTCAATAAAGTAAAAAACAGTACCACTCTGATAAAAAGTTCAGCGTTTCCCTTAACATGTACTAGGTGGCGTTGCAAAACGGGCATCCCGGTATGGCACGACTCTGGGCCATAAAATTAGCCCCACCCGGGCCAGATCATGCCAGCCCGATCGGAGCCAAATGAGTAATAGGGAAAATATATGGCGATTTCTGCGAGGGAGTAGTTGTAATTTTGTACAATTGTTGTAATTTTTTACAAATTTGATAATTCTTTACAATTATGTCAATTTTGTACAATAATCAATGCTTGAAATTTCGTACAATTACATTTTAGTGTAATAATTGTTGTCATTTTTTTTATATTTTGTTACATTTCTAAAAAAAAGGGATAAAATAGCTTCCCTTTAATCAATTTGTACAATTTCCATAGATTTGTTCAATGCATGTGAATATAATAATATATATAAAAATAATATAAGTTTTTAAATATTTACAGTTAATAGTTGTAATTTCGAAAAATATTTGTAATTTGGTACAATTATTGTAATTTTGTACAATAGTCGTAATTTTGTACAATAGTTGTAATTGTGAACAATTATTGTAATGTTGTAATTTTGTTGTGATTTTGTTGTTGAATGTTTGTACAATTTTTATAATTTCTTACAATTGTGTTAATTTTGTACAATAATCAATGCTTGACATTTTGCACGATTACATTTTTGTATAATAATTTTTGTAATTTTTCATAATTTGTTACATTTCTAAAAAATAATGGGATAAAATAGCTTCCTTTTAAATAATTTGTACAATTTTAGTGGCTTTTTTCAACTTATGTGGATATAATAATAATATAAATATATATATATAGAAATAATATGCGCTTTTAAAGTCTTTCAGTTATTAGTTTTAATTTTGAAAAATATTTGTAATTTTATACAATTGTTGTAATTTTTTACAATAGTATAATTTTTTCAATTGCTCTACTTTTGTTGTTCTATTTTTGTACAACTTTTATAATTTTTTACAATTGTGTTAATTTTGTACAATAATCAATGCCTGAAATGTTGTACAATTACATTTTTGTATAATAATTGTTGTAATTTTTTATAATTTTCTACATTTATAGAAAGCAATGGGATATAAATAGCTTTCCTTTAATCAATTCGTACAATTTCCATGGGTTTGTTAAATTTATATGATTTTATAAGCTTTTTATGATGTTCAGTCAATAGTTGTAATTTTGAACAATATTTGTGATTTTGTACATTTGCTGTAATTCTGTACAATATTTGTAATTATTTAAAATTGTTGGATCTTTTCAGAAAATGTTGTAATTTTGTACAATAGCATAATTTTTTTCAGTTCTTGTAATTTTGTTGTTGTATCTTCCTGCAATTATTCTTATTTTCTACACTTCTGTTAATTTTGTACAATAGTCAATAGTTGTGATTTTCTACAATTATATTTTTCTATAATAATTGTTGTAAGTTTGCATTATTTGTTACATTTCTAAAAAACATTCGGATGAATTCTATGGGGTTGTATAATGCATGTGATTCTATAAGCTTTTAAAGATTTTCGTGCAATATTTGTAATTTTGAAGAATAGTTGTCATTTTGTACAAGTGCTGTAATTTTGTACAATTATATTTTTGTATAATAATTGTCGTCATGTTGTATTATGTATTACATTTTTTGTACAATATTTGTAATTATTTAAAATTGTTGGATTTTTTTACAAATTTTGTCAATTTAGTTGTAATTCTATACAATTGTTGTGATTTGGTAAGAATGTTGTAAATTTGTACTTTTGTTGAAAATTTGTAAAATAGTATGATTCTGTTCAATGTTTTAAATTTTTCAGTTGTATTTTTGTACAATTCTTGTTATTTTCTACAATTTCCTTAATTTTGCACAATATACAATAGTTGAAATTTTGCACAATTATATTTTTGTATAATAGTTAATGTAATTTTTCATAATTTGTAACATTTCTAGAAAACAAAGGGATAAAACAGCTTTCCCTTAATCAATTTTTACCATTTTCATGGTTTTGTACAATAATGCGTGTGATTTTATGAGCTTTTAAATATTTTCGTGCAATAGTTGTAATTTTGTACGTTTATAATAATTTTGTACAATTGTAGTAATTTTGTAAAATAGTGAAATTTTGTGCAATAGTGTAATTTTGTACAATGTGTTAATTTGGTAAAATAGTAAATAGTTGAAATTTTGTACATGTATATTTCTGTATAATAGTTGTTTTCATTTTTTAATAATTTTTTACATTTCTAGAAAGTAATGAAACAAAATAACTTTCTTTTAATAAATTTGTACAATTTCCATAGTTTGGTAAAATAATGCGTGTCATTTTATGAGCTTTTAAATATTTTCGTGCAATATATTTGTAACTTTGTACAATTATAGTAATTTTCTATAATTTTAGTAATTTTGTACAATTTGATTAACTTTGTACAAATAGTTTAATTTTGTACAATAGTGTAATTTTGTACAATGTATTGAGTTTGTAAAATAATGAAATTTTGTGCAATTTTGTACATTGTGTTAATTTTGTAATATAGTGAATAGTTGAAATTTTGTACATTTATATTTTTGTATAATAATTGTTGTCATTTTCTCATTATTTGTAACATTTATAGAAAATAATAAGATAAAATAGCTTTCCTTCAATCATTTTTTATAATTTCCATGATTTTTAAAATGCGTGTGATTTTAATAGCTTTTAAATATTTTCGTGCAATAGTTGTAATTTTGTACAATTATAATAATTTTGTACAATTTTAGTGACTTTGTAAAATACTGAAATTTTGTGCAATAGTGTAATTTTGTACAATGTGTTAATTTTGTAAAGTAGTGAATATAGTTGAAATTTTGTACATGTATATTTCTGTATAATAGTTGTTGTCATTTTTCTATAATTTTTTACATTTCTAGAAAGCAATGAAGCAAAATAGCTTTCTTTTAATCAATTTTTACAATTTCCAAACTTTGGTACAATAATGTGTGTGTAGTTATGATCTTTTAAATATTCTCGTGCAATGGTTGTAATTTTGTACAATTTGATTAATTTTGTACAAATAGTTTAATTTTTTACAATAGTGTAATTTTGTACAATGTATTGAGTTTGTAAAATAATGAAATTTTGTGCAATAGTGTAATTTTGTACATCGTGTTCATGTTGTAATATAGTGAATAGTTGAAATTTTGTACATTTATATTTTTGTATAATAATTCTTGTCATTTTTCCATCATTTGTAACATTTTTTATAATTTCCATGATTTGTACAATGCGTGTGATTTTAAGAGCTTTTAAATATTTTCGTGCAAGAATTGTAATTTTATACAAGTATTGTACTTTTGTATAATAGTTGTTATTATGTCCAATTTTTTTAATTTTTTACAATTGTAATTTTCTACAACAGTCAATAGTTGGCATTTTCAACAATTATATTTTTGTATAATAATTGTTGTCATTTTGTATGTGTTATATTTCTAGAAAACAATAGAAGCAAATAGCTTTACTTTATTCAATTTGATGTCGACAACAACAGTGGGAATTGGAAAATATATTGTTGCTAACAGAGTTTTTTTTAAAGTTATGAGCGAGAATCTCACAAAAATATCTTTATCGTAATACAATATTTTTAAAGTAATCTAGACATCATACGTAAGGTTAGCATATGGTGCCATAACCTCACTTTTTCGCAAACTCTCAATTTATGCACTATAATGTGAAAATGTATTGATTGAAGAATTACTCTTTCTAGAAGGACTTTAGCATAAATTGACAGGGCGGGCCTCTTTATAGAAATTTTGGTTAAAAACAAATTGTGCATTGATAGAAATATTTAAGATATTTAAAAACCCCTATTAACTTTCATGTCACGTGACTCCAATTTGAATGATTGTTTCGCGCTTTCAATTTGTAACAAATTTTTTTCTATAAACAAAGCGACTTAACAAAAATGACGATATTGTTGTAATTTTGTAAAATAGTCAATAGTGGAAATTTTCTACCATTATATTTTTGTGTAATAATTGTTGTCATTTTGTATAATGTGTTACATTTCTAGAAAACAATGGAATAAACTAGCTTCTCTCAATCAATTTCCACAATTCCCTTCGGTTTTTACAATGTATGTATGATTGTATAAAATATTAAAGATTTTCGTACAATAGTTGTGATTCTGTACAATTGTTGCAATTCTGTAAATAATGGTTATAATTTTGTACAATAGATATAATTTCGTACAATTGCTGTAATTTTGTACAATTTTTGTTATGTTCTGCAACGTATTACATTTCTGGAAAAAAGTAGGGCAAGCTTCCCGATGATTTGTTCTCTGACATTATGTGGCTCGTGTATCTTTTCAACATTTTGTACAATTTCCATGGGTTTGCACAGTGTATGTGATTTTATAAATTTTTAAAGAGTTTCCTACAATAGTTGTATAATTTTCTATAATTGTTTTGATTTCGTACAATAGTCAATTGTTCTAATTTTGTGTATTTTTTTGTACAATTATTGTTATTTTGTACAATGTTTTACATTTCTAGAAAAAAAATTAGATAAAAAACTTACAATAGCTTGCCTTTGATCTATTCCTTGACATTTTTTGGCTGGTATATAAAATATCAACTTCACTGAGGTACCAGAATGCCGATGTGGCAGAAAGTACTAACTGCTATCAACTCGTCTTACCTTACTTTCATTACGTGGAAATATATGCGACCAGTTGTTGTCCAGTTTGTGATAATTTGGCGCCAATTTTCAAAATTATTCAAGTACTATGTTTGCGTTATTTCCATAAACGCTATAAACGAATCAATTTTTTTACTTGTGAGTTTTGACAGGAAAAATTTGGATAATCGCCTGGTGGAAAACAGTTCTACAAGAATGTACAACATTTCTAAAACTGTAATTTTTGTTTAAAACCTGTACTTTTTTGTACAAAAAATGTTCACAATTTAACAAAAAAATACAGGTAAATGCAAACAGCTAACTTTTTCTTGTGCTTTCTCGTAGAAAAGTCAAGAAATGATCAATAATGTATAAGTTTCTACAATTAACAAAATTTGTATAACTTCTTATTCATATTTTTTTTCACTTCGTTGTAAAAATCTAGAAGGGATTACAAAAAATTATAGGATTTTACATTTTTTAATTTGGGCGTTTGACGTCATAAAATTAATTGTAAATTTACGTACATTATTGTAGGAAATTACAAAAAAATATAAATTTTTACAAACAAGACTTTTAGAATCCGCATCAACGTTTCGACTTGTACTTTAATTTGAATTTTTATAGGATATGTAATATATATGTTTCTACAAGAAACTATAATTAAACAAAAATATTACATTTTTACCAAGAACTTTCGCTACAATAATAAATCACATTGAACTGTAGTTTGATTATTGAAAATTGAACAATAATTGATTTTACAGGACGATTCTGAATCTGTTCAAAATTAAGCAAGTTGAAAAAATGTTAACGTTCGATTGAAACTTTAAAAAATATTCTTAATTTAAAAAAGATTTAAAATGAATAGATTCATAATTGAATTTTTGAAAAATATTTAGCAATATTTTACTTCTCATTTCAAATGAGCAATTATAAATCAAATATTAAAAAGTAAACAATTTTAAACTGAATTTTTCGAAGTGGAAATCCTTGAATCCTTAATATTTCAGAGTGTTAAATTTAAGCTTTGAACGTTACAATTTCAATTGTTCTATTTAACAAATTTTTAATATGTGAGTGAAATCATTATATTTCGATACATAAATAAAAATTTAACAGTTATTAATTTGAAAAAAATTTGAGTCATTTTAAGAGATATTTGCAAGTTTTCAGAAGATCCAAACTTATTTTAAAACTCGGAAAGGTTTCGACAAATAAAAAACTAAATTTAGATTTTTGAAGATTCTGAATGAAATTTAGAAGCTTTCAAGGATCTTTAAAGGTTTAAAGAAAATAAAAAAAAATTCTTAAGTTTGCTGGAAAAATTTTTAATGATTTTTCATTCTGAAAAATTAATTTTAAGAGAATATTTAACAAGACTAAAAAAATTGTTAATGAATAAATAAAAAATAAACAATTTTGAATTTGGAAAATAATCGAGCAAGTTAAAAATATATTCAGAAGATTTGAAAAGATTCCAAAATAATTTAAAACATGAAAAAACACAACATTTATAAGCTTTCTAAGCATTTTGAAAGGTTTTACACGAATAAAAAATGTGTATCAAAATTCATAGAAGAACTAACAATAATTTTTTTTAAATTAATTTTAAAAGAATATTTAATAAGATTTCCAAATTTTTAAAAAAAGAATCTAAATGATTTTAAGGTAATTTTTTTAATTTTGTAGGATTTTCACAAAATTGTAGAAAAAATTCGAGTTCCAAGGTAATAAAATTATTATTAGTTTAATGGATTTTTATTGAAAAATTTTCTATTGAAGTGTTGAAAGCTTCTATTTTATACGCGTCAATTATTAAGCGTCTGAATTAACATTTTTTTAAGCTCTAATTCTAAAAGTTGAAAATTCAAAAGTATTTCACTTTGAGTGTCTTAATTTGCGGTTGAAGTTTTATAACTTCTAGTAAAAAAATGTTCATCTTCAAGAATTCGAATCTTTTAATTTCAATGGCCGTGATCAATTATTTCTTAATTGTTCCATTTATATTTGCAGTCAAAAAGTTGTTCTTTTTCGACCTAGGATGACAAATATAGAGAACATTGCAATGACATAATTTCAAATGACATATATAGTGTCCAATCGATTGCTAAATATTTGAAAAGAAACTTCAACGTCAAGTTTTTTGTTGTTCAATAATGATATGTATAGTAGAATATTAAAAATATTCTACGATACACATCTTAATTTAAAATTAATTAATAATTAATAATAATTAATAAAAATTAAATCAAATCAATAAAGGTACAAAATGCGTCTCAATAATAGCACAAAGTTTTACTTTCCTGTAATAATGGTTGTAATTTTTACTGTATTTATTTGCAGATTCCTGTAAAAATAGTTTGTGCTTTCTGTACTTTTTTGTAAACATTTTTATACCAGGGATTGTTTTTCTTTCATTCGCCCAAAATCGAAGAAGTATGAAATTCGGTAATTGTACAACGTTTTCGGGCAATAACATCACTTATAACATCAATAGATAATTCTGTAGGTTCAAAGGAACTGGATCATTTCTCTAATGTTTGTAAAATTATACAATAATCTATTCACTAGAGTAGGATGGGGCGAGATGAGCATAGTTGTCTTTTTCACGTCAGTATTTAAAATCTGCTAACTTATTGCTTGAAAGTAAGTCGTTTCAGCCAGATCTTGGGGCTTAGGAGGAACTTGCATGTTAATGTTCCTTCTTGTCCTGAAATCGTGATCATCTCTCAAAAGGAGCCTGCTTTCCGCGGTTGGTATTATTGTCGCTTCCTCATCTCCGGCTGCAGCTTGATCAAGCAGCGGTTGGGGAAGCGCTCCGCGTACATATCTATTTTTCGAGAGGTAGGCACGTTAGTTTCGCAAGGATTGAAACGAAACGTGCTGAAGCTTTGGGTGTTTTTGGCACCACAGAGTATACATACCTGCCTTGAAGCCTCGATGAACAGGGATAATGCTGGCATCGTAGCAGTCTAGCCAGTCATCCTCGAGTTGATTCGTCCACTCAATGTGGGCGTTTCGCCGGTTCGTCGTCGAGTTTCCATCTTAATTATTTTTAGCACCCCGAACTCTAGGATGATCGGCATTGTTCGCCGACCCATTGTCGGGTGTTCTGCGCGTTCGATCGTTTTTAACCGCATCTGCAACCTTTTGGTTTTCTGGCGGTGTCATTTTTGTTCCCACGAGCAGCTAGGGAAAGGGTTCGTTCATCCTTGTAGAGCCCCGCGTACAAGGATAAGGCTGCATACTCTGAGAGGTCGCCCGGTGTCCCAGAGTCACCGTTTAAAACACCACACCCAGGTGCCATTCAGCTTTCGGAACAATGCTATAAACGTGTATGCTATATTAAGAATTTTATGGGAAATGATGAAAATCGTCAAACAATCCTAAAAATGAAAAGTATATTCTTACTTTTACTGAATTCCCTAAAATGTTAATAAATATCTTACTCGTTTTGCAGCTCAAAGCACTAACACATGTGAGGTCTACTCAAAGCCGTAATTTTCATCTGAATAACTTTCACGAGGGCTCATCTTACGCAGCAGTGAATACTATATAACATTTATGAGAACATATCTTTGCAATTTCTGTACCAGACATTCGCCATTGCCACTCAATGTTCAATTCTCAATATTTCGGGTCAAAAAGATGAACAAAAATTTGTCTTCTTTTTTATACACAATCAACCAATTTAATGTTATATGGATCAAGAAACATTTAAAATGTTATTTTAAATGTCTTCAACACAAGTTCTTGATTAATAAGGAAAAAATAATTGCACTGTTATACGCGCAGTTAGTCGGCCGACCCTCAGTTTTGCCGATCGGTCAATCTCTTATCTTTGGTAGGGTAGAGCGGGGTCAAAAGTGCAATAGGGAAAAAGACCCTCACATGATAACACAAAAAGAAATAATTTTAGACGTTGGCAGCCTTGGACAGCTGTTTTTGAGTTTGTGGATAAGGTTCAAAGAAATTGCTATTAACAATCTATGTTATTTATGTTTGATAAAGCTCAAAGTATATAAATGGCTTGAAAGACAAATATTTTAATCACTTTTGGTCAGAAAAATCAATTTAGCTATGGGAAAATCCTTTGATTAAAAATTTGTTTATAAAAATGTTCATAAAAAGAGAAAATGTTAACTTGTGCCAATTTTTCGTCACAAATTATGACTCTTGTGAAAAATCTTGGCAATCAGCATGAAACAAACAATTTTTTCTATGAGAAAAAACACTTGTAAGAATTTTGTTTAAATTGTTAATAACAATAGAGTAATAAAATTATTTCTGTTCTTCGAGTGCAGGTGCAATAATTCCGGCCAATATTAGTTTCTTTCTATATTTTTTATCAAGATAAAAATTCACAGAGCTGAAATGACCAATTTTGTCACTATATTTATTTACATAATGTTGCTCTGTGCAAAAATTAACAAATCGCAAACAACAGATATTTAAAAAATGCTCACATTTCTTAAGAAAAATATTAAATCGGTTAAGAAATACGACCTGTGGTTAAATATGAACAGTAAATTCCTATTCCGGACTACTGTGTTTGACCCACTTGAATTATTATTTTGTTCAAATAGCGCAACTTAATTGTTTTTAATTTCCAATGTTATTGAGAACAGTGCTTTCGAGCCCTAGCTGAAATTAAATGAATAAAAATGCATTGTTGAAACAAAATGGATTTTCATATTTTTAAATTTCCAGTGATTGTGGTCAGACTTACGAGCTCTGTCTGGAGAATGTACACGAAAACCTTGCATTCTAAATTTTCAGCTACATCCAAACAGATTTTCTATCAGTTTTTTAAATTGTGTTGAACATTTACATGCTTTCAGATGATGAATTATCACTTTATCGAATATGGAAGATTGTAAATTTTAATTGACTTTATGTTCTATCTAAGAATATAACACAAAGTCACGGAATTTTTAAGCAACTATTTTTGCCGGAGTCAAACCAGGTCAACTGTACCACGAAATTTTCCATGAAAATCTAAATTATGAAATAAATGATATATTAATGAAGTATTCGACCATACAAAAAACTAACTTTGTTATTCAATTAATGGTGGACTGGCGTGGGGTAGCGAAGGAATCACGTTCGGTCATGTTAGAGTCGATGAAAAATAACAAGACAATGTATCACCGTTTATATTAAAACTTTTAAATACCTTTCATCGATTTAATCCAGATATGAGTCCTATCCAATACCCTTTGTGCCCAAAATAGTATATTGTGTATCGAGGACGTAAAGAAGGCAAAATAGCTTTACGCCCTTGATACACACCAAACTTTTTGTCACCGTCCTTGAAAACAAGCATGTGGAACAGATAGATGATGTTTGGGATACTTGACAACTTTAGATCATAGCTGAAAGGAAGAAATAGCGTGCTTTGCAGAAGGGAGACTGTCGGTTCTAGCAATATAATCATTTCAAAGATAAAGATCAATTTCTCCATATTCTCACTTACGGGGTGCAATCTATGTGTATCGGGCGTAAAGTTCTATGTAACGGGCGAAAACTTTCATGTTGGCCTGGCAACAAAGTGCGCATGTGCGAAAGTCACTGGGCCGGAAACGACCACATTACGCCTGCTTCACGTGCATGCAATGGCGTGTTTTCAAGGGGGGTCGGACAAAAAAAGGTTTTGGTTGTTTTAAAAGATTAGCCAAGATATAGCCTTGGGAAGCTACGACCACGATCATGTTCACCGAACGATCGACCCCGACGCGACCGGAAGTAATAGGTCATCTGACTCGTCACTTCACACACACCTGAATTGTTTAGGAAAGCACGCTTGATTTGAAATTGTTTAAACAATCTGAATGGCTACACTATCATACACCTTGGTTGGAACTGAACTGCCAGGAAAAAGGTCCGAGCCTGCTCAACAAAATAAGCTTCATTCTACTACCCGAGTCCCCATTCCAACGAAAAGGGTAGCACCTTCAAGGAGAATGCGCATTGGACGGAAACTATTTGATTACCAATGAAACCTAAAGGTCACTCTGAACAAGAATAATAACATCAAATAAATTATATACATCCCACCCGCCTCGTTCGCTGGACGAAACCAATTCCACGTATGAAGATCAAGAGTTTAATGCCGTCCGCCATGAAGTACACAATACATTTATATGGATGAGAGTCAACAAATTCAGTTTCGCCCGCCATGGAACACAATTGACTGCATGGAATCAGCGCACGACTGGTAATCAACACATTGGTAATCCGTCCTAAGGGCCATGTCTCACGTTGGAGTCGAGAAGGGTTGACAATCAACACGAGGTCTCCAATTTGAAGATTACGCTTCGGCACAGTCCATTCATCTGAAATGTTTTCCATCTTTGGAGTAAATGATTAGGAAGTGGATGATCTCTACCAACTTGAGCTATCCAGAGATTCTGCGTCAGGATCTTCGCCACGATAGTGATTGGACTCAGCCAGCCAACTGGATCGAAGAATCAGGCCAATTTTTGCGCAGTCTATTCCACCCTAGAATTCATATATAGAGCGCATGACATTCCCTAGGCTAGAGTTCAAAGATGATAGTGACTATCTTTGTTCGATCCTGGTTTCCTCCAATCGATACGTTGAAGCTCGATATCTCTTCCGTCAACTTTGATCTGGTGATACATCATTTCAACATCAGCACAGAACAAAATTCGAGGGAATCCCAATCGAATCAAAACGGTAGCAATGTGATTTTGCAGTTTCCGACCTGTGTACAATAAATTATTCAGGGATAGACTTGAAGAACTCTGTTGCGATACATTGAAGACAATGCAAAGTAAGAGACGATCATCTGCACTTCGCCAAACGGAATGATGTGGGATGCAGTAAGTGGGCCTGAAACTTGTAACTTTTTCTGTGGGAGGAATAAGACGCATGTGCCCCAACCTTTCATCACCAGACATAAAACGCGTATATTCCTCGTTTAGCAAGGTGACCTTCTCCAATCGTTGACATACGGAATCGATGATCCGTTCAGCTCCTTGCAGAGGTTCTGCTAAGGTGTGAATACAGGACGGTCGAAGAGAGAGAGAGAGTCCCATCTGAAGATAACTAACGCAGAAACGTAGTCAAATCACAGTTTCACGCCGATCAGAAGCTTCAAGCTTATGCCGCTCTTGACAGCGACCGATGTAATGGTTTGAGTCACAAGCAGAACAAGACTGATGGATAGATGGAGCGCATAATCAAGAGGGGCTGGGCGTTCCAACTTAATTCGATGGACCTGCCCCTGGATTCACTTATTGTCGTATGTAACGACTCGGTAGCCCTAATGAGAAGACTCAAAGATTCTTTATGCCGTAAAAGAGTGTCTCAAAGAGTCTGCAAGCCCTCCGCACTCTCACCCTTTTAGGTGTTGATGACCGCTATGATTTGTAGATGGTTTTCGAGAAGAAGCAGCTTGCTATCGTTGCGCCCCAAAAGAAGTAACCCGGCTGTTGTGCAGTTGGGTTCTGTTGTCGGCATCGCATCTAAAGCGCTTTTGGCTGCAAATTGAACCGCTCCCTTTAGATAGTAAAACTTTTGTACTGGAGATAATGTTGTATCATCGTGTACCATGGAATCGAATAGGTCCCGAAAGGTCTCCCAGTTCTTTTTCCTCGACCTGAGAATGAGAAAAGGTTTATCCTAGGCAAATTCATCTGTGAGCGAGTGACTGTCGCCGGAGGAGCTGGAGACTCTGGGGCTGAGAATGCCACTGGACGGTCGATATGATCTTGTACGTCGTAGAGACGACTGAGGGTTTCGACGTAAGCAGCTTGGGTAGGGTGGAACTTATTCTCAGTGAAATATATTCCACTGACAATGGCCTGGGAATACAAAGCCGAAGTTAGCTTGCTAACCTCTAATCAAGATTTAAGCAATATTGGATAACAACAACACAAGTATACAATCTGTCATCGTGAATAAGTTAGCCATGCCTCAGAACTCGTTTCGAGACGTTTGCAATGTTGAGAACAATCACATGGTCACTCAGTAAGTTTGTCATGCCTGAGAGCTTTCTTGCGATGTTCACAATGTTGAAAACAAACCATTAGCAGTATGGTTGTCATGTCTGAGATCCTATCTTTAGACGTTTGCAACGTCGAGAACAATCACATGGTCAGTGAGTAAGTTTGTCACGCCTGAGAGCCCGGCGCGAGACGTTTGAAATGTTGCAAACATTCCACCGTCAATATGACTGTTATGCTTGAGAACCTGTCTCGAGGCATTTGCAATGTTGCGAACGATCCATCAGCAGTATGGTTGTCATGCCTGGGAGCCTGTTTTGAGGCGTTTGCAATGTTGCAAACAATCACATAGTTAGTAAGAGGGTTCGTCATGCCTGAGAGCCTGTCTCGAGGAGTTCGCTATGTTGCAAACGATCCACCGTCAATATGTCTGTCATGCCTGAGAGCCTGTCAAGACGCGTTTGCAATGTTGAAAACAATCACACAGACAGTCAGTTAGTTTGTCATGCCTGAGAGCCTGCCTCGAGCCAATGGCACTGTCACGAATAATCCATCAGTAGTATGGTTGTCATGACTAAGAGCTTCTCTCGAGGCGTTTGCAATGTTGCAAACCATCACATAGTCAGTAAGTGAGTTTCTCATGCCCGAGGGCCTGTCTCGACACTTTTGCAATGATGAGAACGATCAAAAGGTCAGTGTGTACGCTTGTCATGCCTAAGAGCCTGTCTCGAGGCGTCCGCAATGTTGCAAACATTCCACCATCAATATGACTTTCATGCCTAAGAGCCTGTCTCGAGACGTTTGCGATGCTGAGAACAATCACACAGTCAGTGAGTAAGTTTGTCATGCCTAAGAGCCTATCTCGAGGCGTTCGCAATGTTGCAAACATTCCATCCTCAATATGACTGTCATGCCTAAAGCCGGTCTCGCGACGTTTGCAATGTTGAGAACAATCACACAGTCAGTGTACAAGCTTGTCTTGTCTCAGAGCCTATCTCGAGGCGTGTGCAATGTTGCAAACAATCACATAGTTAGTAAGTGAGTTTGTCATGCATGAGAGCCTGCCTCGAGGCGATGGCAATGTCGCGAACAATCCATCAGCAGTATGGTTGTCATGCCTGAGAGCCTGTCTCGAGGCATTTGCAATGTTGCAAACAATCACATAGTTATTAAGTGAGTTTCTCACGCCTGAGAGCCTGTCTCGACACGTTTGCAATGTTGAGATAGATCACACGGTCAGTGAGTAAGTTTGTCATGCCTGAGAGTCTGTCTCGAGGCGTTCGCAATGTAGAAAACAATCAGCCGCTAATGTGTCTGTCATGCTCGAAAGCCTGTCTCGAGGCGTTTGAAATGTTGCAAACAATCAACCATCAATATGTCTGTCATGCCTGAGTGCCTGTGTCGAGGCGTTTACATTGTTGCAAACAATCACATAGTTAATGAGTGAGTTTGGCATGCCAGAGAACCTGCCTTGAGGCGATGGCAATGTCGCGAATAATTCATCAGCAGTATGCTTGACATGCCTGAGAGCCTGTCTCGTGGCGTTTGCAATGTTGCAAACAATCCACTGTCAATATGTCTGTCATGCCTGAAAATCTGTATCGAGGCGTTTTAAATGTTGCAAACAACCCACTATAAATATGTCTGTCATGCCTGAGAGCCTGCCTCCAGGCGTTTGCAATCTTGCAAACAATCGCATAGTTAGTAAGTGAGTTTTTCATGTCTGAAAGCCTGCCTCGAGGCGTTGGCATTGTTGAGAACAATCCATCAGCAGTATAGTTGTCATACCTCAGATCCTATCTCGAGACGTTTGCAATGTTGAGAACAATCACACGGTCAGTAACTAAGTTTTTCATGCCTGAGAGCCTGTCTCGAGGCGTTCGCAACGTTGAAAACATTCCACCGTCAATATGACTATCATGTCTGAGAGCCTCTCTCGAGTCGTTTGCAATGTTGCAAACAATCACAGAGTTAGCAAGTGAGTTTGCCATGCCTGTGAGCCAGTCTCGAAGCGTACGCAATGTTGCAAACATTCCATCGTCAATATGACTGTCATGCCTAAGAGCCGGTCTCGCGACGTTTGCCATGTTGAGAACAATCACACAGTCAGTGAGTAACTTTGTCATGCCTGAGAGCCCATCTCGAGGTGTTTGCGATGTTGCAAACAATCAGCCGTCAATGTGTCTGCCATGCCTGAAAGCCTGTCTCGAGGCGTTTCAAATGTTGCAAACAATCCACCATCAATATGTCTGTCATGCCTGGAAGCCTGTCTCCAGGCGTTTCCAATGTTGCAAACAATCACATATTTAGTAAGTGACTTCGCGTGCGTGAGAGCCTGCCTCGAGGCGATGGCAATGTCGCGAATAATCCATCAGTAGTATGGCTGTCATGACTAAAAGCCAATCTCGAGGCGTTCGTAATGTTGCAAACATTCCATCGTCAATATGACTGTCATGCCTGAGAGCCTGTCTCGAGGCGTTTACAATGTTGCAAACAATCACATAGTTAGTGATTGAGTTTTTCATGCCTGAGAGCCTGCCTTATGGCGATGGCAAATTTGCGAACCATCCATCATCAGTATGGTTGTCACGCCTGGGAGCCTGTCTCGAGGCGTTTGCAATCTTACAAACAATCAAATAGTTTGTAAGTGAGTTTGTCATGCCCGAATGCCTGCCTCAAGGCGATGGCAATGTCGCGAACAATCCATCAGCAATATGGTTGTCATGCCTGGGAGCCTGTCTCGAGGCGTTGGATATCTTGCAAAAAATCTAATAGTTTGTAAGTGAGTCTGTCATGCCTGATAGCCTGCCTCGAGGCAATGGCAATGTCGCGAACAATCCATCAGTAGTATGGTGGTCATGCCTGAGAGCCTCCCTCGAGGCGATGGCAATGTCGCGAAACATCCATCAGCAGTATGGTTTTCACGCCTCAGATCCTATCTCGGGAAGTTCGCAATTTTGAGAAGATTCACACAATCTGTGAGTAAGTTTGTCACCCCTGACAGCCTGCCTCGAGGCGATGGCAATGTCACGAATAATCCATCAGCAGTATGGCTGTCATGACTGAAAGCCAATCTCGAGGCGTTCGTAATGTTGCAAACATTCCATCGCCAATATGACTGTCAAGCCTGAGAGCCGGTTTTGAGACGTTTGCAATGTTGAGAACAATCACACAGTCAAAGTGTAAGTTTGTCTTGTCTGAGAGCTTATCTCGAGGCGTTTGCAATGTTGTAAACAATCACATAGTTAGTATGTGAGTTTGCATGACTGAGAGCCTGCCTCGAGGCGATGGCAATGTCGCGAAACATCCATCAGCAGTATGGTTGTCATACCTCAGATCCTATCTCAGGACGTTCGGAATTTTGAGCAGATTCACACAATCTGTGAGTAAGTTTGTCATACCTGACAGCCTGGCTCGAGGCGATGGAAATATCGTGAAAAATCCATTAGGAGAATGGTTGTCAAGCCTGAGAGCCTCTCTCGAGGCGTTTGCAATGTTGCAAACAATCACATGGTTAGCAAGTGAGTTTGTCATGCCTGTGAGCCAGTCTCGAGGTGTACGCAATGTTGGAAACATTCCACCGTCAATATGACTGTCATGTCTGAGAGCCCGTCTCGAGACGTTTGCCATGTTGAGAACAATCACACAGTCAGTGAGTAACTTCGTCATGACTGAGAGCCCGCCTCGAGGTGTTTGCGATGTTGCAAACAATCAGCCGTCAATGTGTCTGCCATGCCTGAGAGCCTGCCTCGAGGCGATGGCAAAGTCGCGAACAATCCATCAGCAGTATGGTTGTCATGCCTCAGATCCTATCTCGGGACGTTCGCAATTTTGAGAAAACTCACAAAATCTATGAGTCAGTTTGTCATGCCCAAAAACCTGCCTTGAGGCGATGTCAATATCACGAACAATCCATCAGCAGTATGGCTGTCATGACTGAAAGCCAATCTCGAGGCGTTTGTAATGTTGCAAACATTCCATCGTCAATATGACTTTCATGCCTGAGAGCCGGTCTCGAGACGTTTGCAATGTTGAGAACAATCACGCAGTCAAAGTGTAAGTTTGTCTTGTCTGAGAGCCTGCCTCGAAGCGTTCGCAGTGTTGCAAACAAGCCATCAGCAGTATGGTTGTCATAGCTCAGATCCTAACTCGAGACATTTGCAATGATGAGAAAATTCACGCAGTCGGTGAGTAAGTTTGTCATGCCTGAAAGCCCGTCTCGAAGCGTTTTCAATGCAGCAAACAATCAGTTGCCAATGTGTCTGTCATACCAGAAAGCCTGTCTCGAGGCGTTTGAAATGTTGCAAACAATCCACCAACCATATGTCTGTCATGCCTGGGAGCCTGTCTCGAGGCATTTGCAATCTTACAAACAATCACATAGTTTGTAAGTGAGTTTGTCATGCCTGAATGCCTGCCTCAAGGTGATCGCAATGTCGCGAACAATCCATCAGCAATATGGTTGTCATGCCTGGGAGCCTGTTTCGAGGCGTTTGATATCTTGAAAACAACCTAATAGTTTGTAAGTGAGTCTGTCATGCCTGATAGCCTGCCTCGAGGCGATGGCAATGTCGCGAACAATCCATCAGCAGTATGGTTGTCATGCCTGAGAGCCTGCCTCTAGGCGATCGCAATGTCGCGAAACATCCATCAGTAGTATGGTTTTCACGCCTCAGATCCTATCTCGGGACGTTCGCAATTTTGAGAAGATTCACACAATCTGTGAGTAAGTTTGTCATACCTGACAGCCTGGCTCGAGGCGATGGAAATATCGTGAACAATCCATTAGCAGAATGGTTGTCAAGCCTGAGAGCCTCTCTCAAGGCGCTCGCAATGTTGCAAACATTCCAACGTCAATATGACAGTCATGCCTAAGAGCCTGTCTCGAGACGTTTGCAATGTTGAGAAAAATAACACACTCAGTAAGTAAGTTTGCCATGCCTGGGAGCCAGCCTCGAGGCGATGGCAATGTCGCGAACAATCTATCAGCTGTATGGTTGTCATGCCTGAGAGCCTGTTTCGAGGAATTTGCAACGTTGCAAACAATCACATGGTTTGTAAGTGAGTTTGTCATGCCTGAGAGCCTGTCTCAAGGCGTTTGCAATGTTGCAAACAATCACATAGTTAGTAAGTGAGTTTGTCATGCCTGAAAGCCTGCCTCGATGCGTTGGCAATGTTGTGAACAATCCATCAGCAGCATGGTTATCATACCTCAGATACTATCTCGAGACGTTCGCAATGTTGAGAACTATCACACAGTCAGTGAGTAAGTTTTTTATGCCTCAGAGCCTGTCTCGAGGCGTTGGCAATGTTGGAAACATTCCATCGCCAATATGACTGTCATGTCTGAGAGCCTGTCTCGAGACGTTTGCAATGTTGAGAACAATCAACCATCAATATGTCTGTTATGCCTGAAAGCCTGTCTCAAGATGTTTGCAATGTTGCAAACTATCACATAGTAAGTGAGTTTGTCATGCCTGAGAGCCTGCCTCGAGGCGTTGGCAATTTAGCAAACAATTCATCAGCAGTATGGTTGTCATACCTCAGATCCTATCTCGGGACGTTCGAAATTTTGAGAACATTCACACAATCAGTGAGTAAGTTTGTCATGCCTGTGAGTCTGTCTCGAGGCGTTTGAAATGTTGCAAACAATTCTACCGTCGATATGTCTATCAAGCCTGACAGCCTTTCTCGAGGCGTTTGCAATGTTGCAAACGATCACATAGTTAGTAAGTGAGTTTCTCATGCCTGAGGGCCTGTCTCGACACGTTTGCAATGTTGGGAACGATCACGCGGTCAGTGAGTAAGTTTGTCATGCCTAAGAGCCTGTCTCGAGGCGTTCGCAATGTTTCAAACATTCCACCGTCAATATGACTGTCATGCGTAAGAGCCGGTCTCGAGACGTTTGCAATGTTAAGAACAATCACACAGTCAGTGAATAAGTTTGTCCTTCCTGAGAGCCTATCGCGTGGCATTCGCAGTGTCGCGAACATTCCACCATCAATATGACTCTCATGGCTAAGAGCCTGTCTCGAGGCGCTTGCAATGTTGAGAAAATTCACACAGTCAGTGACTAAGTTTTTTCATGCCTGAGAGCCCATCTTGAGGCGTTTGTAATGTTGCAAACAATTCACTGTCAATATGTCTGTCATGCCTGCGAGCCTGTCTCAAGGCGTTCGTAATGTTGCAAACATTCCACCGTCAATATGACTGTCATGCCTGAGAGCCTGTCTCGAGACGTTTGCAATGTTGAGAACAATCACACATTCAGTGAGTAAGTTTGTCTTGCCTGGGAGTCTGCCTCGAGGCGTTGGCAATGTAGCCAACAATCCATCAGCAGTATGGTTGTCATACCTCAGATCCTATCTCGGGACGTTCGAAATTTTTATAACGTTTACACAATCAGTGACTAAGTTTGTCATTCCTGTGAGCCTGGTTTGAGGCGTTTGGAGTGTTGCAAACAATCCACCGTCAATATGTCTGTCATGCCTGAGAGCCTGTCTCGAGGCGTTTGCAATGTTGAAAACATTCACACAGTCAGTAAGTGAGTTTGTCATGCCTAAGAGCCTTATTTGAGGCGTTTGCAATGTTGCAAACAATCACATAGTTGTTAAGTGAGTTTGCCATTCCTAAAAGCCTTCCTCGCGGCGTTGGCAATGTTGCGAACAATCCATCAGCAGTATGGTTCTCCTACCTCAGATCCTATTTCGAGGCGTTTGCAATGTTGCGAACATTCACACAGTCAGTTAGTAAATTTGTCATGTCTGAGAGCCTGTCTCGTGGCGTTTGCAATGTTGCAAACAGTCGCATCATTAGAAGGTGAGTTTCTCACGCCTGAGAGCCTGTCTTGAGACACTTGCAATGTTGAGAACAATCACACGGTCAGTGAGTAAGTTTGTCATGCCTGAGTGCCTGACTCAAGGCGTTTGCAATGTTGCAAACATTCCGCCGTCAATATGTCTGTCATGTCTGCGAGCCTTCCTCGAGACGTTCGCAATGTTGAGAAAATTCACACAGTGAGTAAGTTTGTCATGCCTGAGAGTCCGTATCGAGGCGTTTGCAATGTTGCAAACAATCCACCGTTAATATGTCTGCCATGCCTGAGAGCCTGATTCGAGGCGTTTGCAATGTTGCCAACAGTAACATATTTAGTGAGTTTGTCAAGCCTCTATGCCTGCCTCGAGGCGATAGCTATGTCGCGAACAATCCATCAGCAGTATGGTTGTCATGCCTTTGAGCCAGTCTCGAGGCGTTTGCAAAGTTGCAAACATTCACATAGTTACTAAGTGAGTTTGTCATGCCTGAGAGCCTGCCTCGAGGCGATGGCAATGTCGCAAACAGTCCATCAGCAGTGTGGTAGTCATGCCTGAGAGCCTGTCTCGTGGCGTTTGCAATGTTGCAAACAATCACATAGTTAGTAAGTTAGTTTCTCATGCCTCAGAGCCTGTCTCGTGACATTTGCAATATTGAGAACGATCACACGGACAGTGAGTAAGTTTGTTATGCCTGAGAGCCTATCTCGAGGCGTTCGCAGTGTTGCAAACAATCCACCGTCATTATGTCTGTCTTGCCTGAGAGCCTGTCTCGAGGCCTTTGCAATGCTGCAAGCAATCGGATAGTTAGTAAGTGAGTTTGTCATGCTGGAGAGCCTGTCTCGAGGCGTTGGCAATCACCAAATTTTTTTTCTTCAAAAATTAGTATTTTTCGTTAACTCCTCGTGAGACAACTTTTTCGGACGGGCGTTGCAAACAAAATAGCGTGTGATACACGTGCGCATAGGTAATTGCTAACAAGTGTGATTACATAATTCACATTCGCACACAATCACCTATTTTGCGCACTTGTATCACAAATAACTATTTTCCTCGCGCCGTACATCGGCCGGCGCACAGTGAGAAAAAATGACTTTTTTGGTTCAAAATAACGTACAGCTCACAAATATTGACCGATTTAGACAAACAAAATTGTTAAAAAGGCTGATAGGATTTCTCAGAGAGTTTTCGAGTCTGATTTTCAAATCAGGCTCTCAATTTTGTTTATAAATAAACAAATATGACGAAAAAAATGACCATTTTTTCTATTTGACGTTCCCGGTGCTCGTCAATAACGGAAAAATGGTTTAAATCGCCTAAGTATTATAGACTGAAATGAGTTAAATATGTTTTAATTTCTTACAATGAACAAAAAAAAATGTTTATACAAAAATTATTTGTTGAAAGAATGTTTTCTACGATTTTCTATAACTTTACGCTTTTTCAAGTTATATTGCAAGAAATTTAAATGGAAACAATATTATAATAAAAAAAATGTCTCTTGAGATTATAACTGTTCATATTATAAACAAATTTAATAAACAAAAGCATTAATCAGGCATTTCTCGACAGAAAAATTTGTTTTTTTCGACGTCAATTTTTTTAATTGGGAATTTTATGTTAATGTTAGCAAAAATCAAAATTTGTTGATAATTCTTATGATTTTTTTAAAGAAATTTAATAAACAAATGCATTATTTGGGCATTTGTCGGTATAAAAATTCGTTTTTTTTCAATGCCAGTCCTTTCAGTTGAGAACTTCATGGCAGTTTCAGCAACATTCATAATTAGTTGATAATTTTATGATTTTTCTAAAATTTAATAAACAAATGCATGAATCAGGCATTTGTCGACAGAAAAATACGTTTTTTCGATGTCAACTTTTTGAAATAGGAACTTCATGATCATGTCAGCAAAATGTATAATTTCTGGATCAATTTTACGATTTTTTAAAACAAATTTAGTAAACAAATGCATTATTGGGGCATCTACCGAAGGAAAAATTCTTTTTTTGTCGATATCAGGCTTTTTAATTCGGATCTTCATGATAAATTCAGCAACATTCATGATTATTTGATAAATTTTATGATTTTTTAAAACCAATGTAACAAACGAATGCATTATTTGGGCATCTGTGTATGGAAAAATGTTTTTTTTTCGATGTCAGTCTTTTTAATTGGGAATTTAATGGTAGTTTCATCAACACTCATACTTGGTTGATCAGTTCTATAATGTTTTAAACAACTTTAATAAACATATTCATTATTTGGGTATTTGTCGACAAAAAAGTTTTTTTTTCAATCCCTGTCGTTTCAGCTTAAGTTTTTCCGAACTTTTCCGTCGACAGATGCCCCAATAATGCATTTGTTTATTAGATTTGTTTTGAAGAATCGTAAAATTGATAAAAAAATAATGCATTTTGCTGAAATTATCATAAAAATCGTAATTAAAAAAGTTGACATCGAAAAAAGCGAATTTATCTGTCGACAACTGCCGTAATAATGCATTTGTTTAAAAAAAATCATAAGATGTATCAACAAATTATAAATGTTGCTGAAATTGTCATGAAGTTCCCAACTGAAAGGACTGGCATTGGAGGAAAACAAATTTTTCTGCTGCAAATACCCGAATAATGCGTTTGATTATTAAATTTGTTTTACAAAATCATAAGATTAATAAAAAAACATGAGTTTTGCTAAAATTATCATAAAAATCGAAATTAAAAAAATTGACATGGAAAAAAACGGATTTTTCTTTCGAAAAATGCCTGATTAATGGATTTGATTATTGAATTTGTTTATAATATAAACAATTATAATCTCGAGAGAAATTTTTCCATTATAATATTGTTTCCATTCAAATTTCTTGCAATATAACTTAAAAAAACGTCAAATTATGGTAAATCGTGAAAAACATTTTTTCAACAAATAATATTTTGTTTATAAAAACTTGTTGGTTCATTATATAATATTGGACATTTTTTAACTCATGTTACTCTATGAAACTGAGGCTCGACAACTCTCTTAGAAATCTTATCAGCTTTGTTTCAATTCTTTTTGTCCAAGTCGATCAATATTTGTGGGCTGTACGTTATTTTGAACCAAAAAAGAGGTCCGTACACTCAGCGCCGCCACCTTTAAAAAGTGGCTAAAAATTATTATAATGAAATAAACGATTAGGGTAGATTTTTTTGCTTTTTTTTTGCTCTCCGAAAACATATGATTTAAAGCACCGCGCACAGGTGACAGATTAAAAATGTGGCCAACCGATTGGATTTTCATTCTTTCAATCTGCAAATTACAGATACGCAATTCAAATTGACTCACTTTCTATCGGTTTTTTTTTCCTGGGCTGCCACCCTTAATTTATGGTTTGAAAATCAGATTTGATTTTCGCGGTTTTGTTAACGTTTTTAGGAATTTTTACTTCGTCGTCAGATAACTTCTTGTTGAGTGATGTGTGAAAAGGCTCATTTACACCACTGTTGGAAAAACTCTCTTTCTCTCACTCTAATATGTAACAATAGCATAAGTTTATCTCATTCTAGAAATGTTACAGATAATTTCCTCGGAAAGTTTCTAGAATGAGATAAGCTTATGCTATTGTCACATGTTACAGTGAGAGGAAGAGTTTTTCCAACAGAGGTGTAATAAGCCTGAAAACAATAGCACCAAAAGCATGGAGCTAAACTTTATTTTTATAATATCTTCGTAATCAATTCCTAAATACACTGATATAGAAAAAATTAGTTTTTCGAAGATATTAACAAAATTGGATTTACATATAGTTCCATGCATTTGTTTGGTCGTTTTCCTCTCAGCATTCATCGAAGTGAAGTTAGCTGGTGTTAAGTGAAAATACGTAAATGGCAGCACTGAACTACCCATTCAATGAGCTTTCAAATTAAAAAATGTTGATTTCTGTTATGTTGGACAATCTGATCATGAAAACCGGCCGGCGTTTTAACCAGTTTTGATAGAAATAGAGTCAGAATAGAGTAGAGTAATAGACGACTGGTCTTGTTCTTGAATTTTGATTAAGGTGATTTAGAATAATAATAAGAGTGAAATGCCTGGTTATAATAAGAAAGCAAATAAAAATCGTGGGACAAGAAATGCAGGGTCTAAAAGTAATACAAAAAATCAAGTGGGGAAAATTGTGGTGAGCAAGGTTGACGATGGCGAGGGACATGAGCCTGAAAATCAAAAGTCTTCTTCCTCAGGTAAAAGAGAAGGTAAGATTTTCTTTGTCTACACACTTGCAAGCAGTTTCAAGTCATCATCATATGTACCACAGTACAAGCCTGTGGCGAATGACCATGTATTTCACTCTAGAGTTTTTCCAAAGAAATCTCTCCGCAGACGAAAAATCTAAAGATGAGAAATGTATGGCGTCGTCACATTGTACAATGAGAGGAAGAGAGTTCACCCGGTTCACCCGCTATTGACTGGCAAATGTGTGAAAAAGCCCTAAATGTCTTTTTTTCGACATAGGCATCATAAAGTGCTGTTTGACACCTTTCTTCGTTCCGTAAAGTGACACATTATAATATGGCTATAATCTTCACAACTACCTTAAAAGACTTTATAGGACAGTTTTTCTCCGCAGTTCGAACTGCGTATCAAAACTGCAAGTTTTCAGTTGGTAAACATACTACGGCGTTGAAGTTTAATTTAAAAGAGTGATTGTGAGGAACGATTGGACGAGCACGAAGTGATAAGATACCATAAATTACTGATGAATTATTATGAATTACCGATAAATTACTAACAATTTCCAGAAAGGGCATAGCAGGACAAGAATTTGAAAGTCGCCCCCGCCTGAATCTGTCCGGCATTTTTACTGTGAGTTTGTATTGATGTATGATTAAGTTTCCCAAAAGATCAGATCTGAAAAAAAATTGTTGGTGGGGCTATCGGGGAGAGAAAAAAATCAAGGAACATTTTTTCTCGAGAAGGGCTGTACCAATTTTGATGGGGGAAACATGTGTTATGGGCTTCAATGGGGGAATATTTTAGAAAAATTATAGAATTTTTTTTCAAAAAAAGGGGTCAAACCAATTTTTTAAATATTTTTTTAGTGGGAAGCTTTTGGGATACAACCATCATTTTTTGCCTAAAAATACTATCAAGTTCATATTTTATGAAGCATTTGTGGGAAATATGATGAGATGGTACCAGTAATTTTAACACGTTTGTTTGATTTTTTACACACTAATTTACCTGGTAACAACGAGTTTATTTTGACGCATAGACTGGCATTAAGAAAAGCGGACATTTCAATGCCGTTAAATGCGTACCAATTATTGCATTTTTGTCCGAAAAATAATTGAATCGCATTGACTGGCATTGATGCTATTCAATATTTCGTCGCCAGCATTAAATGGCATTGACACGGTACTTCTATACTTGGTTCGTGAAAGGCATTGCGTGGCATACAGTTTGGCAGTTCACCGAGTAGCATTGAATGACATTAAATGGCATAAACTTATAAGCATTGCAAGCAAATCACTTTAATGCCTTGAAGTTTATGCGTATTAAAAGTTGTTGAAACGAAACGAGTTTTATACAGCGAAACGCATTCAATGGCATTTCGGACAAAAATTCAATTGGCACGCATTTGAAGGCATTGAAATGCCAGCCAATGCGCCCCAATCAACTCCTTCCCAGTGGACACACAAGTCCTAAAGTTGTCCTATATATGTCTTGTGACGTACGTGCTGAGTACGTCCTGAGGACCTTTTAAAGACATGAAAAGATCCAATGGATGTCTTAAGGATGTCAAACGGCATGACATAGAGGTACATTCTAAGGACGTTTTTAGGATGTCTTGGTGCCCACAGGGTTCTTACCGGGTAATTTGCCTATCCTTATCAATCATTTCGGCTTAGTATGATACAGGATGTGCAAGTTGGTATGATCCGGTAAAGAGAATTTTCAGATCTTTCTCAGTCATTTTCGGGAAATCCAAGACATCGCTGGCTGAAATGCTTACGTTTCGAATGTTTACGTTTCAAGGAGGCCCGCGTCAGTGCTAGTTGGATTAGATGACCAACCGAGACGCGTGTTTTCGTGACGTCCGAGTGTATATGTTATAATTAGAATATTTTAAATTAATATAAAAATAAATCGCAAGTACAATCGCCAGGCAACATGAAATATGTGAGCTCTTAAATCAGCCCTGGCGAAAGTTTCGGATAGGAATTCATTCCTAACCAATCCGAAGTAATTCGAATCATTCCGGAATCTGCGTATCCGAACCAATCCGAAAAAAGTTCTACATTTCGTTCGATCGAAATCGGTTAAAAATTTATCCGACTCAATCCGATTCAATCCGACCTTCTAACCCGATTCAATCAGAATGAATCCGAAGTCGGATTGACCTAAATCGATTTTCAATCTGAATGAATCTAATTCAATCCGAAATCGGATTCATTGGGATTCATTCAAATTGAAAATCGGTTTAGGTCAGTCCGAGTTCAGATTGATTTGGATTCATTTGGATTAAAAATTTGGTTCGGATTGGAAGTTCGGATTGAGTCGGATTAATTTTTAACCGATTTGGATCGAACGAAATGTAGAACTTTTTTTTCGGATTGGTTCAGATTGAATCGGTTTGGTTTGGATACAGGTTCCGGAATAATTCGGAATGATTCGAAATTTATTCCTATCCGATACTTTCGACAGGGAGATTTATGCGAGAATTAAAAAAAAACTCTTTCTCTATTAATTTATAATCTTTTATAGAGATATCTAGCATGACATCACGGAATATCGTTTTCACATCGTAAAGTAGTGATTATTGAATTAATTTGAATTCCCAAATAAATTATGTATTCTCGCAATAGTTCATAATTATTTTGTTAGTTTCTGGTTATTTAAACTCACAAAAAATAATATAATGATACTAGGACAGCTCGATCATGACACTAGGGCATCTTTCAAAGTGTTTTTGTCAGTGAACAGTCGTAACCTACTCAGGAAACCTGTACAGGATCCTTGATAGATAATTTTTCAAATGTGTCCCACTTGCACAGGATCCTCCCCAAGGAGTTTCTTACAGCAATATCCACGATAATGCATGAACCTGTACAAGTATTTGAATACCCAGGTTCCTCTACAGGAACGTGCGCAGGTTCCCTCGCAGGATCCGCGGCAGGAACCTGCGAATGTTCCTGTACAGGAACCTCCAAAAGAACCTGTCAGGTTTCTGCACAGGTTCCTGTACAGGATTTTTCAGCTGGGTCACCTTCAGCTTCGTCTTCGGCTCGCCTGCGCCTCCACTTTCGGCTTGCCTACGACTGCGCTTTCGGTTCGCCTACGTATCTCACTGACTGCTCCTGCTGAAAACATCCACCTATCGTCTAAAAAAAAAACAGTTTTATGCGCCTGCCACATAAACTACACTATGAAACTTGGATTTAAGAAGTCCAGATTTCTATTTGTTGAGGTTTTCATTATTGAAATTTCTTGTTTATACAAATTTAAAATTTATGAATACACCTGACTCTCGGTTTAGGAACAGTGCCGGAGGTTGCCTGCGAATAGCCTTGTTCCTAAATTGCGAGTATCGAAAAATAAACAGCCAGGGCCGCCTAAACCGTTTCCGCTTATTTTTCCCCGATATTAGTGCTGCTTTGAGATTGTCAACTTCCACATCCATTTTCTGGAACCTGTATGACTTTTTTTAATTAAACTTTTCTGGTCTCAATTCAGCAATACCTTTAGCTTAGGAGCGGATTTTTGTTTCATGTTTAGATATTGATTTAGATTTGGAAGAATGCTTTTTCGCTCCTTTGAAAAAGTCTCATTTTGTGGGTTATCTATTTCTGTACCGACATCTTTCAATTATGATTAGAGTTATGGTGCCTTTTTATTGAGCTTTCCATGATTGAAATTTCTTGTTTACATCAATTTTCCATTTCATTTTAACTTTATGAATGTAAGAATTGTCAATAAGATTAGTTGTGAGGATTGTTGAGACAGCATTTATTATATCTTTACAGCTTTAAGGATGAAAAATCCTACGAAGACACTTGTTTTCAAAAAATATAATGAGGAAGACCAAGCTAGTAAACGCGAATATGTAACGTATTGTGTCTCCTCTGATGAAGAAAGATTTGATGAAATCCGAACTAAACTAGAATTACCTAAAAGCGAAAAGAATGGTCGAGAATCTGACGACTTGCATGATTCAATTAAAAATCTAACAATAACTCGACACACGGGCACAATGACAAGATCTCGTTCGCAGAGTGCATCAATGAGTAAAGAAATAGAAAAAGAATTAATTGTGATGCTTGAAAAACTCTCAGTGGAAAAAGCTTCTAGTGCATCAACTTCCACTAAGAAGCAAGGTGTGATCTCAACTCCTCTAAGGCGGACTCGTCACAGTTCTGCAACTTCAAATGTTGGAACCGATGGTTTCGGCACTCCTCATGGAACTCCAACCTCGAGTAGAACACGTCGTAATTTAAGAACCCAATCACCAGTAGAAAGCACAAGACATCTTCGAGAGCGCAATAGCGTGAATTACAAAGAACAGTCGTCTTCTGTCGATGAAAAGCCACCAGTAGCTAGAGAAAAAGTTAAGAAAGATCAAGAATGTCATGAGAAGAAATTATTTGAGACACCGAGAAAAAGCGAAAGGCTAAAGGGTGCCACACCAAGTAGAAAGTCCCTTGCTGCTGTAAATGAAGAAATCCATGAAAATGATCCTTCGTCCTTAGATGATTTTACTCGTAATAGCCGGGAGAAACTCGTCGAAAAAAAAAGTAGTAGAATTCAGAACCGTGTTGCAGGTGGGAAGAGTTACTGTGTGTATGATAAAGGTAGTCCGAAGAAACTAAGAAGCACAATTACCAACACACCGACTACCAGAAGCCGAACACCGAGTACAACAACGAGTAAAAAAACACAACGTACTTCAACTCCTGGAAGAAAAAAAGCTGTAACTCCAGAAAAAAATGTTGCAACTCCAAAGAAAAGTATTACAGCAACTCCAAGAAGAGGTGCGGCAGTGACTCCAAGAGGAAGGCTAACACTAACACCTGGAATGCACCAAAGAAGTGCTTATGTTCCGAAGCCACAAACAAACTTCCAGGAATTTCGAGCTCGTTTGCACGTCAGCTTTGTTCCCAAATCTTTGCCTTGCCGAGAAGCAGAATTCAATAATATTTTCACGTTTCTTCAGAGCAAACTCACAGAAGAGACAGGAGGGTATGCATTTTCATTTATTGATCTAATGCATATAATTCTTTACGTATTTTAAGGATAATTTTCTTATATTGTTTTTTGTTTAGATGTATCTACATAAGTGGCGTTCCAGGCACGGGCAAGACTGCTACTGTGAATGAAGTGATATCATGTTTAAAAAAATTGGTATCACAAGGTGAACTGCCAAGTTTCCAATTTGTTGATATTAACGGCATGAAACTGACTGAACCGCGCCAGGCTTACGTGCAAATTCAAAAACGCTTGAATGGGGTTACAACATCATGGGAAGAGGCCCATGGATATCTTCACCAGAGGTTTACAACCCCTGATTCTCGTAGAACCATGACATTGTTGCTTATTGATGAGGTTCTTTTATTTTTATTTTATATGATTTCATTCTTAAGAATTATTTTATAATTAATTAGAACAGGGTTATTTCAATTTATGTTAATTTTATGACATTTATTATAAAAGTTTTTTTTTCGCTTCATAACTTTGTATTCATCTACTGAAAAAAAAACATTACATTGACATGTGTAGATGTAAATTGGGCATTTGGAAGAATATGGAAAATCCAAATGGGCCAGCTGTTATGTGGGCTGGTCTCTTTGAGAAATCAAAATACATTAAAAATTAATTTCTGAGAGGATCGAGTAGCTTCAAAAAGTTTTCTAGAGCCGATTTTCAATCCCAATCCCAACCCTGGGCATTTGATACATTTTTTTTTTAATTTCAGATGGATCTCTTGTGCACCAAGCGTCAAGATGTTGTTTACAATCTTTTGGATTGGCCGACTTACAAATCATCTCGCTTGGTTGTTATCACAATCGCCAACACTATGGATTTGCCAGAAAGGGTTTTGATGGGTCGTGTTACTTCTCGATTGGGATTGACGCGTTTAACGTTTCAACCTTACAGTCACTTGCAATTAATGGAGATTGTAAAAACCAGATTAAAAGATTCGGAGGCCTTTAAAAGCGAAGCTATTGAACTTGTTTCTAGGTATTTTTTAACTGAATAGAAATTTAAATCTATTATACTATCTATATGACCACTGGATCGGAAATTACAGACATATATTTTTTATTTGAATTTTAGTAAAAAACGACTAGTAATGTTAATAAATAGATAAATCACGGAATTTTTTTAATCCGTACAATAACAGTCAATTTATTTTTCAAGAAGAAATTTCTCTGATTTCCTATATTGCAGTTTGAATTTGCACAGTTTTAAACACTTGAGTTTGAAATATTCAATTTGTAACATTCTCAAATTTAAATAAATTCAGTGGCCAATATCTGATCCTCGAATGGTCTACTTTTAAAGACATCGAATGTAACAATTCAATTTTAAAGGCTTTGATTAAAGAATGCTAATTTTTATCTTTCTTATTTTTTAATTGTCCATTTTCAAAAATTTTTAAAAACTGCTTCAAATGCTTGGAAAATATTTCAAATTAAAAGCGTTTCAAATTGAAGAATTTTTACTAATAAACGTTCCATATCAAGTATAGGTGAAAACTTTCATAATTATATAATTTACAATTCATTAATTGTACATATGAATTCCACAAACTGAAACAATATGTTTAATTAACAATTGTAACATAAATCTGTTTTAACACTAAAAATTTGAATGCTTAGTTACACAGATATAAGTTGAAGACTTCTATAGTTGAATGACTTCTTATTGAAACTTTATCAGTTGCGAGAGGCGTTAAGAATGAAAAAATTATTCTGAATTAAGTTTTCAATATTTAAAACAATACAGGGTTTAATTTCACAATTCTAATTTATGAATAAGAATGGTTCAGCTCAAAAAAATGAAGTTTAGAATTGTTCAATATTTAGCGCTTCACAGTTGAAATTCTTCAATTTATGTCTCCACTTTTAAATTATTTCATTATTAACATTTTTTAGAGCAATTTAAGCTTGATAGGTTTATAATACAAAATTCTTTCAATTTTAATGCTGAAAGTGAGAGTGAATTTATTTTTTTTGTATACGAAATGTTATCAATTTTTATTTTAAAAAACTGAGTAATTATATTTTATAGAAATTCTACAAGTTTGGTTAAAAATGTTAGTAGTTTTGAAAAAATTTAAAATAGAATTTATTTATTTATTATTTCCTGAATTGTTAAATTGGACGGCATTGAATAGGTGTAAAATTGTACAATTTTGCAAGCTTCTAATTATAAATCTCACATTAATATGAAAGGTTTTAAGATTTGATATTGTATTTTTATATGTTTAATGGTGAAATTTCTTAAGTTGGTTTGTTAAAAAATGAAAATTGTTCAACTTTTATCTTTCAGTTTGAAACAAAATAAAATTTTGGGTGATTCTCATTTGGCGGCTATCTAATTTTTGTTGCTTCGAACGCTGTAATTTATTTAATTTTGAATTTTAAGGAAGTTGTACAATATTGAATATTTTATTTTGAAATAATGTCTGTTTGCAAGCCCTTTTAGAATTAAACTTACTTTAAAGTCAATTGGTAAATTGACTTCTTCAAAAGTTGGAATTTTTTATTTGATCGGCTAGTGAAATATCCAGTTCGCTTTACTTTTTTATAATCTAAATTTTATTTTAATAGGAAAGTGGCTTCCGTGTCTGGCGATGCTCGCCGTGCTTTGGATATTTGTCGTCGGGCAACAGAAATTGCCGAGAGTAGCAACAAAGATTGTGTGACTATGGGGGATGTAACTTCTGCTTTAAAAGAGATGATCGCTAATCCCAGGGTTCAAGCCATCAAGAGTTGTTCGATAATGGAACAAAAATTTCTTGAAGCAGTTTGCACCGAAGTCACGCGAACTGGCGTGGATCAAGTTACTTTTAAGAACATCTACGTACAATTTGAAACACTGTGTCGTCTTGATGGTCAGTACAATTTTGAATATTTTTTCATTGAAATTTGTATTTGTATTTTTACCAACTTTTATCTGAATTTGTAGGTTTGGATGTGCCAAACATAACACAGGCGCTAGAGATTTGTAGGAAACTAGCATCTTGGAGACTGATTTTACAGGAATGTGGAGCTGACCTGTATCAGAGCATTTTGCTAAACATTTCAGCTGACGATGTATACTTTTCAAGGCAGAAAGTTTCATAGAAAATAAGAGGTAGCTCTCTTTATTTTAAATTCTATAAGCTGAACTCAAATTTAATTTGAAAATAAAATGTTAATTGAAGAAATGCTGATATGCGCTGTGTCAGTGATGTATTTAAACCAGAGACCAAAAAGGCCATGGCCTAGGGCAGCATGGCGGCTAATTTCTATTTTATTTTTACAAATACGTCTGTTTTAATTCGAATTGCCTTACCTTTTTCGCTTGTCCACTCTGCAGTCGAAAAAAAAACTGGTATTGAAAATTGAAAAAGGGTGGTTTGAGGTGGCTTAAGACCTAAATCCGTCTCTGCATTTGGTAAATCTTACAAACTTTCTTTATTTAAAATTTATCAGTTAAGAGCTTTAAAATTGTGGTCCCGTTTACTTAAGAAACATAACTACTTAACGTACATACATATGTAGTCTTTTGAAAGTACAATTTCCTTCGACATACTTAGTTGCCAGCCATGATCAGCAAATTGCTGATCGAAAGGCAGTGGATTTGTGTAACGGTTTTGACCAGCATCTGGTCCGATGACGAAAATTACATTTCCTTTGTACTCCTTCAGATATTTTAAAAATACTGGTCCGTTATTAAAATAGCATAATAAGAGGGCATAGTTTTCTGGCACTTCAACAACACTTTCTGGGTCACTGACGAAAATCATGTTTTTCAGAAAGATGGGAGGCGAATATCTGCTGCACCACCACGATTGATCGATCTCTACACCAAGAACGTCGCATTCTAGGAAATAATCAGATAAATAATTCATGAAAGATTTCATGAGATCGATGTGAGAATTATGTTTTATTACTTAGTCGAAAACCTATATGTAGATAGTGGAAAAATTTTGATAGCTAAGGTCTGCAACGCAAGTTTGAAAAACATGACAATTTTAGTTTTTTATTTATTTTTATTTTTTATGATATTAAAGTAACGCAAAATAAATAGTTAAGGTTCATTTTGGAAAAGTATGAAAGGATGATTTCAATTTGAGCACGAAAATTCTGTCTAGTTTGAATTTTAATTGTGTTCGTTTTTGCAAGTGACCTAGTTTTCTTAATAATTCTTAATTGACGAATTAACGGCTGTTTACTTATTTTTATTTTTTATTTTTAGATGTACAAGATTTGTAAATGTAGATTAATGGAAGAATACTTTTTATTTGCATTAGCTTCTGACTTCTAACTAACTACATATAACAAATCTGAGCATCACGTACCAGTATTTTGTTGAATTAACCACTCCAGTAAACCACAACCGCAACCGACACTGATAATGCCTCGTAAATTATTTTCAGTAATGATCCTCGTTATCCACGATATGTCTTTCAAGTTTGGCGAAATCCAAAGTAGTTTACGAGTATCGGCAATGTTACAAGTGTTCAAAAAATAAATGATCTCTTTCCATTTCTTATCTTTGTATAATTTTATCATGTTCTCTAAAATTGGATTTTCCATTTTTCTTGATATAAAATTCCGTACTTGTGGGTTTGATTTATTGATGAAGGAAAGTCAAAAGAAGAGATGTCTATGCATCTGAAATTTGGCAGGTCACTGAACGACTAGAACGCACGAGAAGTGAACTTAACATTGAATCTTTCGCCTAAGGTAGCCAAATTTATAAATAAGTCAATGTCGAGTAAAAAGCTTGCGTCATACTCTCAGTCAGTTTATGCATCCGTAAAATTGTGTAAGATTTGATTTCTGTTTAAGCGTGGGGAAGTAAACAATTAGGATTTTCTCAAAAATTGCGATTTGTTTTTTTTAAATTTATATTGTGGCAACTAGATCAGGACATTTCAGATCATGACACTTGAAACATATTACTATCGAGACTTTTAAAATTAAGATCGAAAAGAAATCTATTTTATCATGAATAATTTTATATGTGTATGTGTATGTATTTTTCTGTGTATTTGTGTATGTATGTCTCTTTTTTAATTGCAGGTATTCTGTTTTGATTATTTAACTTACATAAGAATTTTTAATTATACCTTGTAGTTTTCCTATAAACGATCCCTGATGAGGGGGTCTAAATTGGCCCCGAAACATGTTGGTTCCCTTGTAGTATAAAAAGGACGAAGAAGGGAAAAAGTGAGAGGTTGGTTTTTGGTTGACTTTTTCTCTTTTTCTCCCTCTTTGTTCATTTGGTTATTTTTGTCTCTAATGAGTCGAAAAGTGAAAAAGTTTGGAATTCCGTTTTTTTTTAATTGTGAATCTTTTTCATGCTCATTTTGCATAATTATTCATGATAAAATAGATTTCTTTTCGATCTTAATTTTTAAATTTGTAAATAGAGACACTAAACTCATGATTCGTTCCAATCTGCAGGGTTTTCTTATGAATATTTTCAGAATTCTTTTAATTGAGTCTTAATAATTTTACCTCAATTTATTGAAAAAAATCTATTTTTTATTTACAATTTTTGAAAGAAGAATGCATTAAATATTAGCAATGTTAAAAATACATTAAATTTTTTATTGTTTCTTTTCCTAATTGGAAAATGTAATAATCTAAAGAGATTGGTTCATAATCAACCATTAACTATCGAGACCTTTATAACGTACCTTAACGTTTCGGAGATTTTCTCTAAAAAGTCGTAAGCAGCTGCAGTACCATGTACTAACCTTCCTGACGGCTGACATTTCCACCTATTGACGTCATGCCACAAAACTCACTATTCCGCGAAATATTTTCGTCATTTTTTTTTGTACTGGCGCACTCGGCCTTTCCGAGGCGAGAGTCGCAACCGTCTCTGCCCTACGCGCTGAGAAACTGCGTGGGCCAGCAGTTCTGGTAATGTCGAGTGTCGTCGATAAAAAGAAACTGCCCCCTCGCGATAAGGGTGGGGCCCCCTCCAGCTTTAAAATAATTTGTCGGGTATGTTTCAATAACCTTAAAGTAAACGGAAGTTTACTGTATATACTAGGACGATTTTACTCCTACCCGGAATTGGGCCGTTCAGAAATGAAAACTTGGCGCTCTGAAATTTTAACCATTCACAATTAATGGAATTTTGAGAAATTTATATTTTTCAAACTTTAAACATTTAAGTTTTAATTGTAAAATAAAATTGATGAACTCGAACAATTAAATTTTTTTAATTATTGAGGCCTCCAATTTTAAATAGTAATCATTCGAATTTTTTAAACATTCAACTTTGAACCTTTGTTGAAACTATTCAGTTCTGAACACTTCATTCAAAATGTTGAATTCGTAAAGCCTTACACAGCTTATAAAGATCAAGTGAGACCTTGTTCAATTTTTAATAAATTATAAACTCATAACTATTCAACTAAAAGCTTTCGATTTAAAATATTCAAATTAAATTACACTTAACTCCCGATATATGAACCCCTGGTTTACGGTATTTCTAGAACTGATGTCCTCGGTAGTTTCATGATGAGGGCCGCGAGACCGAGAGAGGCGGTGTTCAGTCAAGCGTGATAAATAGCATGGGGGCCACACTCTTAGGTCATTAGTTGCATCAGATTGCATCATGCGTCCAAATCCAACAGAAATAGTTCACGCGGCCTTGTCTGTTTACGTTTGAATTCCCCCGATTTAGGATCAAGGCCATTGCAAGCCATGCCGGAAACCGTTCTTATATCGGGAGTTGAGTGTATTTTGCAAATAATACATCTTTTAATTTTAAAATTACATGTTTGAAATTGTCCAATGTAGGTTTCAATTAAAAATAATTCGATTTAAAACATTTTTAAGTCCAAATTATTCAGCTTTAAACACTTTTATTTTGAAATTGTCCAAGTATTTGAAGCCTAAACGTGTAAATTTGAAATTGTCTATTTCAATGGTCTAATTTAATTTTTTTAATTGTTTTATTTCAAACGCTTTTAATCTGAAATTGACCAAGCATTCAAAACTGGTTTGTAATTTTTTTATTTGAAAACCAGCGATAAAAAATTAGGAGATATAAACATGGTGATTTAAAAATTAAAACTTTAAAAATAAAGAGTTTTCCATTTGAGGCCTTTAAAAAAATTCAGGATTGCAAATTCTATAATTAAAAATGTAAATATGCTACAAAGTGAACATTTCAAACTCAAAGCTTAAAAATTGAACTTAACAAACGAAATTTTAAAGAATTTCAAATCAAACAATTTTATAGTCCAGATTCGATTTATTTTTTAAAAGCTCTAATATTTTTGCTAATTTAGAGCCGTGGGTGTAAGAAACTACGCAAAAACTCTAGATATCTACATATAAAGATTTATTTACACTAAATTAGGGGCGACTTGCTCCGAATTTTTTTTAAGTTTACTAATTAGCTTTACAACTGGATTCTCGTCCTTTTCTTCGTGTTGTTCTCTTTCGACACACTTATCAAGAGTCTCTCTTATCCTCTTCTTGATGACATTGATTTCATTCTTTGAAGCATTTAATAGAGAAGTTTTCAAAATAGTTTCGAAGTTTACGACCTTTTCGGGTCTAATTTCCTCCGGGCACTCTGAAACGAAATCATCCAGTCGTTCTAACTTAGGCAAGATGCTTTGGAATATATCATCAGCACCTCGCGTGTCCATTTTATTAATAAGAACCATAGCCGGCATTTCGAGCAAATCGGGCTTATAGAGTTCAATCTCTTTATTGAGAAGTACTATAGTCTCCAAGCAATTCCTACCAGTATGGCGAGCAGAAAGTTGAAATCCTTCAATGTCAACGACAAACAAAATCATCTTGGATCTTTCTATGTGTTTTAAAAAGCTATAGCCCATTCCAACATTTCTGTGAGCACCTTCTATCAATCCCGGCAAATCACCCATAGTTATTTTTCTCATATCTGGAAATACCATGGTCCCTATGTTTGGTTTTACGGTAGTAACTGCAAACAAGTTTTTTATAAGTATAAGTACGAAGTTTATTTTCGGGTGCGTAAATCATGGAACGGCTGAACCAACTCTAGTGAAAGTTGAATGCTAATGGGGTTTTCTGTTGATTATGGCTGTCTGCTATCCCACTAATATTTCAATATGAAAATTAAAGTAATCGTTGTGGCCCTTTTCGGAAAAAAATCGACTTTGTGTATTTTATTAATTTGAAATGTAAACATTTTTCTAAAAAGATACAGTAAATGTTGCCTAATATTTTTTTGACTGAATTTTCTTATTACGTATGGTTCTCTGCCATCCCGCGAACATTTGAAGATGAGAATCAAAATAATCGGTGGGGCCCTTTTTGAAAAACGTCGATTTTATTATTTAATTAATATATGTTAAAATCTGCCTAAAAAGTATAATATGGTAATGTGGGCTAGCATTTTTTTCACTGAATGTTTCAATGATTGTGGTTCTCTTACATCCCACAAACATTTGAAAATAAAAATGAAAATAATCGATCAGGCTCTTTTTGAAAACAGTTACTTTCTGATTTAAATAATTCCAGATGCAAACATTTTTATTTAAACACAAGAAATTTTATTATGATTGCACACAATTTTACTGTGATAAAATTAAATTTTAAGTAAGATACGAAATATGAAACACTTTAAAAAATGTTTTGCATTTCGAATTAAACACAAAGATCGACTTATTTCAAAACAGGAACAATTCAATATTTTTATTCACATATTCAAATATTCTTTCAATGACACAGAAACATAATCAATAAAAAATACAGGGAAAACAAATGTTTAGCCAACGTTTATGTTTTAGGAAAACTTGTGCATTTCATATGAATTGTACTAAAATCGAATTTGTTAAAAAGGGGACCCAATGATTTTTGAATGTTCATCTTGAAATAATCGTGAGATGGCAAAAAATCTTAATCAACAAAAAAAATCCCACTAGCATTTAACTTTTATTTTGATTTGATTCAGCCGCACCATGAAAGAGACAAGGAATTAGATACTGACATGGGTATTCAGCAATTTTTGGAGCAGCTCTAGAAACTGTTTTCAAAAGAGTACTTTTGCCAGCATTAGGAAATCCGACTAGGGCAACGTCAGATATTAATTTTAAATCCAAGTGTATTACGCGACTCCGTCCTTTGCGACCACAGAAATCCGTCTCTTTGCAACCACCGATTCCTCCTTCTGCTACCATCAATTTTGAATTTGTCTCGTTTACTTCTCCTATCAAATGAATGATACATTTCAAAACTTAATGATAAGAATTGAAATCCAGAAAGTTGATATAGTTTTATAACGAAGTACTACAAGGAGACCGCACGCCATGTATTTCATCTGGCGCCATTTCGCGATCGCCTGTCCTCCGATTTTCTTTTCAAAACTTTAAGGAAAAATCCAAATAATTTTAAAAAATGTTTAGATGGTGAAAAAGTTTTGAAAAGATTCAAAAGAATTTGATTGGAAGATTTCAAAAAATTTCAGAAAAAAATGTTAATTTTTTAAATTTCGAAAAAACGATACGTTTTTCAAGAACTTTGAAAGTTTCAAGAGAATCCAAAAATTGTCTCTAGATATCTAGGAAACTTTAAAATTATTTTTTCTGTGAAAATTTAATTTTAAGAGAATATTTTTAAAAAATTTCAAAACATTTCGAAAGATTTTTAAAATTGTCAAAAAAGTACCTGCAAGATTTCAAGACAATTTTTTCATTTCTAAAAAATTTCATGAAAAATTAGAATAAGTTTAAAAGGGTGAAAAAGTTTTGAAAAGATTAAAAAAAAAATTATTCGAAGGCTTCTAAAAATTTCGAAAAAAATTAACTTTTTAAGAATTGCGTAAGGTTTTGCGACAATCAAATAAATTTTCTCTAGATTCCTAAGAAAATTTTTAATTATTTTTTATTTTTTAAAATTAATTTTAAGAAAATATTCAAAAATAATTCAAAACATTTCCAAAATTTCCAAAAAAGGATCTGTAAGATTTTAAGGAACATTTTTTAATTTTAAAAGATTTCAAAATTTTAGAAAAGATTCAAAAATATTTTAAAAGTTGTAGAGATTTTTTTTTTTTAAATGTAGATTTTTGAAGATTTCAAAAAAATTTTGTTGTACGAATTTTGAAATAAGGAAAATTTTTTTTTTAGTTTTCTACGAACAGTTAAAAATGATTTTTTATTTTCGAAAATTAATTTTAAGAGAATATTTAAAAAGATTTCCAAAATTTTCAAAATGAATCCGGATGATCTTAAGGCGATTTCTTTTACTTGTAAAAACATTAAGGAAAAATTCGAATAATTTTAAAAGATATTGAGATATAAAGAAAGAATCTGGTAGACTCATAGTTGAAAAATTGAAAAGGTTAAAGAAAGAAATCAGAGAAATAACTAAAAAAAATTTCCTAAAAAAAACTAAAAAAGCCTTTCCCCTGTATAAAAAACTGAAAATATACATTTTTTATCTGAAGAAGTTCAAAAAAGAAAGAACAGAAAAGTTAAAAAATTGGATAAAATCTCGGTTGTCTTGTTCTTCACAATTATATAAATAAAAAATATTTTTCTAATGTCTCTTAAATAAAAAACTGAAAAATAAAAAATAACTAAACAGTTTATTTTTAATCGAAAACCCTCATAAATAATTATGCGAAAAAATCCCAAATTTTGACAATGCATTTTCAGAAGCGAAATTATTGAAAATAAACTTTAAAATATTTAATAACGCAAAAATAAACAAAATAAATTAACAAGCGAAATTTTTCCGCATTAAAAAATGTCAACTACACCGGGAACATTTCTAAGAAAAGAATCTATGGTTAAAATTTCTTAATTCGAAGAAAATTCGCTTAGTACTTTATTATTTTATTTATTTTTGCATAAATATTTTTTTTATTTTTTGTCAATAATTTCGCTTCTGAAATGACATGACTAAAATTTGAGACTTTTCCGAATTATTATTTACAAGGCATTTTTGTAGAAATTTTCTATATTTTTAAACTTTTATCTTAATTTTTTTTTGTTTCTTTCGTTCTTTCCGAGAAAAATGCGAAAATTTAGTTTTATGAAAAAAATGCTGCTGGCCACAAAAATTCAACAAATTTTTTATTTTTCCAAAGGATTTCGAAAATAACATTGTAATATCTGATTTATGCCAAAAACTGTGAAAGTTTAAATAACAAATTCGTGTTTTTTTTAAAGACGTCAACATTCACTCGTAACTTCTTTGAACATTTTTTTTCTCAAATCGGAAAAATACGTATTCTTCTTAAATTAAATTTTCACGTTGAGAAAATATGATTATTTAACTTATTTTACTAACACACCATCCAAAAACGGTCTTACTATTTTCTGAAACTTCGTGAAAATCGTAAGCTATCTTTCTTTAAAAAAAATCGAAACAACAAATTTCGAAAATCGGTTTTATTAACTTTATTTTCTTACATTTCATTACATTACCATTCGTACAAATCACAAATACTTAAGACTCTGAAGAGGGCAAACAAGGTGAAAATCCTACGAAAATTAATCACTGGTAAGGATAACTCATTTACCAAAAACCGAAGACTGTAAACTGCCGAAAAAAAATTAATATAATACAGTCGAAATAAAAAAGTGATCTCTAAATGCAAAATGATAGAAGTCCATTCAAGGTACAAATAAATGAGAATGTAAAAATAACGTCATTATAAAGCAAATTAAAAAGCAAGAGAAGCATTAAAATTAACACACGTACTTCTTAAAGAATGAATACGGTGCCAGCCTTTCAAAATTTCGTCCAATCAGTGTAACAAAAAATGTCTCAATTTTAGCGATATGTGTCTCGTATTTATTATTTACAAGTCCAGAAACCTTTCTCGACCATGTTAAATATTGTGTCCATTTTTCCTAAACAGAAACCATAAGTGTAGACGAATTTTCAAACCGAACAAATTTAAAGGATCAATTATCAGTTATCAAATACCCAATTAAAATTACGTGGATATACCTGTACAATTCAAGATTCTCTGTCAGAATATTTAGAGTTATCCAGGTAAAAGGGCAAATCCCATAAATCTGAAAGACTTTCAAATTCAAAAAAAAAGTGCACTGAAGCATCAAAGAATAAAAAGAAACTGCGAGAATCGCAATTAAATCAGAATAGCTACGTAATTATACCAATATGTAATGGAATTGTTTGCAATATACTCATTTACTAAAGTGCTAAAATAAACAAAAGTGGTATCAAAATTCTATCAAATATTTTACAATACAGGGGTTCTTTGTATTTGCAAAATATGCCTTGCCTCTTAAATTTTGTCAATTAGGCAATATTCCTCAATAACGAGAGAATATTCCTGAATAAGAAGAGAATATTCCTCAATAACGGCTGAATATTCCAACATGCGACTCCAAGTTCACAATGTGACGCATTAGCAAACCTACAAGAAATAGAAAAAGTACCGAAAAATATCTCTTATAAATTTTTTATTTCCTTACAACCCCGAATAAAAATCAAGAATAATTACTTGATTTGATTAAAACAATTCACGATTTATGATCGGTGAGAATCAAATCGAATGATCGGAAATGCCTCGTAGGCGTGCCAATGTGTCTCTAGAATCTACATTTATTATCTAGGCTTAATTAAAATAATCTCTAATCTATGTTTCACTGAGAGCCGCCTAAAGACTTTCGAGACTTCATCTGCAACTCGAAACGTCGATTCGTCCTGACGCCTTTTAAAATATCCCTCCTCGCTTTCTTCTTTTTTTCACTGAGGACAAAAAATTAGAAGGTTTTTTAATTTACACTGAAAATTTAAGTCTTTAAATATGAAATTTTCTTTGTTTGTTAGGAAAATTCATTTTAAGAGAATATTTAAAAATACTTCAAAACAATTTGAAAGATTTTCAAAAAAGAAACTAAAAGATTTTAAGGTTCAATTTTCCACAAAGAAGAATAATTTTCCATAAAAAAAATACAAATATTAAACAAAAAACTTGTACTTTTAAATTAAAAATAACAAATTTTTAACGAAAAATCGAATAGTTAAATGTACAGCTAAAAAAGTTAATTTTCAACTAACGAAATAAATTTTCCACAAAATGATGGAATATTCAACTGGACCAAACAAATCTTCAGTTAAAAAAATTAATTCGCAACAAAAAAAAAAACATATTTTCAACAAAGAAGTTCAATTTCTAAACAAAAAGATGAATTTTTAGCAAAATAGTTTAACTTTCAACCAAGTAGTTGAATTTTGAACTAAAAAAGATCAGATTTAAAAAAAAATATAATCATTAAATATACAGTTAAAAAATTAATTTTCCACACAAAAAATTAACTATACAGTTTAAAAAATTAATTTTCAATAAAAATGATGCAATATTCAACTGTATTAGTTAAATTTTTTGGTGAAAAATTAATTTTCAACAAAAAAAGAGTAATTTTCAAAAACGTAGTTCCATTTTCAAACAAAATAATGAATTTTCAAAAAAATACATGAATTTCCAACTAAAGAAAGATCAATTGTGAACCAAACATTAAATAATTAAATTTTCAATTCAAAAATTAATGTTCAACCAAAAAGATGAATTTTCAATTAAAATCATGAAATATTCAATTGGAATAATTAGATTTTCAGTTATAAAGAAAATAATTTTTTACAAACAAAAATAATTTTCAACTTATAACTAAAATGATGAATCTTCAACCAAAAAAATTAATTTTTAACATAAGAGTTTAACTTTGAACCAAGTAATTAAATTTTCATTGAAAAAAAAATAATTCTGAACGAAAAATATAGAAATCGATATTTCACCCCATCAAGATTTAAATTTTTAATCAAAAACAGTTGGATTTATCAATTATCAAGCAAAGATAGAATTATTATTTTCAGTTAATTTAAAATGGTCAAGTTTCTATCATTTTACTTTCAAAGAATTAAATTTGAAACAAATCTTTTTTTAAATATGTCAATTTTAAACTATTCAACATTTCAATATTTGAATTAGAAATGGTGAATTAGAAATTTATAAATTTGTAAAATCTAGAAAGGTTAAATTCAAAATGGTTGAATTTTAAGCGGAATAAATTTGAAATTGCCTTATTTGTTAAGTTCTGACCTAAAATTATTCAATTTTAAATATTTGATAATGATATTATTCAGGCCTCTATTTTCAATTGATTGTATAATTTTAAGAAATTAAAAATTTAAACCAAACAATTTTGCATATTTCCATTTAAAAGTGTTAATTTTAAATTCCAATTCAAACCATGTTTTGAAAAACTGACTTTAAAAGCCTGCAGGCTTCAATTAAGTATTTAAAATTGTATATTTTAAAAATGGTAACATTTCGAATTGAATAATTAAAAATGTTGTGATTTAATAATGAAAATTGTAAAATTCAAGCCTTGAAAATAAAAAATTAAGAATTCTAAACTATTAAGACTTTCCAATTAGAAATGAAATTGAAGAATCTTTGGGCATTCCCATTAAAATTCTTCAATTCTGATAATTTTCGAGTTTAAAACTGCTTAAAAATTGAAGTGAGCGCTTCATTTAAAATAATAAAGTGTAAATATTACACATTAAATATATTCTTTTTAATACTTTTACATATGCAAATATTGAAATACTACATAAAAAAATGAATTGTTAAAATTGTTGAAAATAAAACTTGGAAAATCAGCTTCCAAAAATAAACCATTAAAAATGTAACGTATCATTAATGCAATTGCATAATTAATTTTATGGAAAAGTCTCTATTTTAATTTTAATTGTTATTAAACGAAAAATTCGGCTTTTGCAGATTATTAGTGAAAATAAAATTAAATTACCTAGTTAATTAAATGTTACCTTGTCATTATTGGTTGTTTTTTGGCTATGGATTGAGCAGCTTCGTTTCTGCGTACTTTGAATCCAAATCTGGTGTAGGCGCCGTTCGCACCTTCGGTGGTGGCTGCAGCTTTTGTTGGCTCGAGGCGTTTTCTTAGTGTGACTTCAGGCATCGCTGTAAGAAGAAAATATTTATTTTTAATAAATACATACTTCATAGTCCAAAATGCTCTCAAACAGGGGAAAAAGGTGATTTTTCATGAAAATAGGAGAATAAATTCTTTTAAATAAATAAATCAATCCATAAACAAAAAAAGGAATTTTTAACAAAACAGTTAGACCTTCAACCACGTATAGTTCATTTTTCATCAGAAAAAATAAATTAAGTTTCTACTAAAAAGGGCGAACTTACGACAAAATAAATTAATTTTCAATAACAAAAGATCAATTTTCAACCAACAGTGGAATATTTAAAGTTTGAGTTAAAAAGATTAATTTTGAACAAAAAAAAAACAACTAATTTTCAGCTAAAAAGGATAAATTTTCAACCAGAGATGAATTTTCAACTGAAATGATGAATCTTCAAGATTCATATTTCAACTAAAAAAAGATTTTAATTTACAATACAAAACAGTTGAATTCAACCAAAAACGATATAATTTAATCAAAATACATGAATTTTGAACCAAGTAGTTGAAGTTTAAACTAAAAAATATAATTATTCAACAAAAAGTGGAATAGTGAAATTTTCAGTTAAAAATATTTTCAACAAATTTTCAACAAACAAAAAAAAACGAATTTTCAACAAAATAGTTACATTTTCAACTAAAGTGATGAATCCTCTACTAAATTTTAACGAAAAACGTAATAGTTGATATTTAAATCAAAAAATACGAATTAAAAAAAAAAATACATCAATTTCCAACCAAATAGTATAATATTCAACCAAAGAGACGAATTTTCAACAAAATACGTGAATTTTCAACCAAGCAGTTGAATTTTTAACTAAAAATGATACATTTTCAACCAAAAATGAAACAGTTCAATTTTCAGTTAAAATGATTACTTTTCTATAAATGAAAAAGGAATTTTCACAAAAATAGTTCAATTTTAAAATAAAAAAGATGACTTTTCAACGAAAAATGTAATGGTTGATATTACAAACCATAAATATTTTTATTTAAGGTAGAAAACAGTTGGATTGAACCAAAAAGGCGTATTTTAAACAAAATACATGAATTTTCTACTAAAAAAATCAATATTCAACTAAAAGTGGAATAGTAAAATTTTCAGTTAAAACGATTATTTTTGATCCAAAGTAAAACGAATTTCCACCAAAATAGTTGAATATTCAACCAAAAAATATTAATTTTCAACGAGAAATATAATTGATGATATTTCACCAAAAAAGATTTTAATTTAAAATAAAAAACAGTTGAATTTAACCAAAAAGACAAATTTTCAAAAAAAAAAACTGAAATGTTCAACCAAATAGTTGAATTTTCAAAAAAAAAAGACTTTTCAACAAAATAATTAAATTTTCAACCAGAAACCAATTTTTAACAAGAAAAAATGATTTATAGTTGACATTGAAACCAGAAAATACAAATTTTCAACAAAATACATAAATTGTCAATCAAAAAGGCAAATTTCAACTAAAAATGGAATAGTTAATTTGTCAGAAAAATTTATTTATTACCAAAAATGAAATGAGATTGCAACAAAATAGTTAAATTTTCAACCAAAGAGGTGAATCTTCAACAAACAAAAAAATTACTTTTTAACTGAGTAGTTCAAAACTAAATCATTTTATTAATTAAATTTTTAATTTTACGTTTTATTTTTTTAATTGCTAACAAAAAACGTAATAGTTGATATTTAAAACAAAAAATACGAATTTTCAACAAAATACATCAATTTCCAAACAAATAGTTGAATCTTCAACTAAAAAAGATAAATTTTCAACTAAAAATGGTAAATTATCCAACAAAAATGAAATATTTATTTCTTCAGTTAAAAAAATTAATTTTTAATCAAAAATGAGACGAATTTTTATCAAAACAGTTAAAGTTTCGATCAAAGAAATAAATCATCCAACAAAAAAGAATTATTTTTTAAGAAAGCAGTTCAACATTAAACAAAGTGGTTAAATTAAAAAAAAATGTTCGAATGTTTTAGAAAACCACACAGTTGAACTTTCAAACAAAAGAAATGAATTTTCAAAAAAATAGTTGTATTTTTAACCATACTGTTGAATGTTCAACCTACAAAGTTGAATTTTCAACCAAATGGTCGAATTTTCTAACAAAATAGTTGGTTCAACCAAATAGTTGAATTTTTAAATTAAAAAAATTGTACAATTTTTAAAAGATATAAATTCTGAATCAGAAATAGTTGAATTTTCTTATTGGGTTCCATTAAATAGTTCGAATTTAGAAAAAAAAACGAGAAAAGGGGGAATTTTTTTTCAAAACAGGGGAGAAACGAGAAATTCTTTTTAAAATGGGGAAAGAGGGGAATAGGGGAAATAGTATGAGGCCTGTAAATAAGAAAAGACAACACAACACACAAATAAAAAATTGTTCTAGAGAAGTATATTCTTAGAGAAAGTAGTCTTACATTTTGTAGCGCTGGTGACTATTGGATGGACCAAAGCAACGTGTCTCTCCTCCAACCGTTTTTTCCCATCTACGATCGATTCCATTTTGTTGAAATTCTTTTTGTGAATCCCGGCGAAATTTGGAATTTTTCGTGGCACTGGTGTCTTTGTTTCTGAAAAAATTAAAATTATATTAAGTTCTACTTGAGAATTACGAAATAATAAGCTTTACAAATTAATTAAAAGGCTTGAAATCTAGGGAACTTCTATTTAAAAGGATACCAGGATCATCGCAAAACTTCATTCTCAAAATTCCATGAATTTTCAAATTTAAATTGAAAATTTTCAAATTTATTTATTTCAGCTAAAAAAGATGAGATTTGCACCAACAGTTGAATTTTCGATCAAAAATGATTACTTTTTAACAAATAACTTAATTTTTCATTAAAATAATTCAATTTCCTGCAAACCAGTTGAATTTTTAATGAAATAAATGAATTTTCGACCTACAAAGATGAATTTTCATCTAAAGGGTCGAATTTTCAAACAATAAAGATTAAACTTCAACCAAAAACAGTTGCATTTTCAATAAGATAATTGCATTTTTTAGAAGACAGTTAAATATCCAACAAAACAAGATTAATTTTCAATACAAAAAGAAGAATTTCCTGTCCAAATAGACATATGTTCAACAAACAGTTGAATTTTAATCGAAGGACAGATTACTTTTCCACAAAAGACATGAATTTTCAAGCAAATAGTTACATTTTCAACTAAAAAAGATCAACTTTCAACCAAAAATGTAAAAGTTAAATTTTCAAGAAAAAAATTAAGTTTTAAATAAAAAAATTTCAAGAAAGAGTTAAATTTTCAACAAAACAGTTGAATTTTCAGCCCGAAAAATTTAATTTTCTACCAAAAAGACGAATTTTCAACAATCTGATTTAATTTTAACCAAGGAGATAAATTTTTAACTAAAATAATAAATCTTCAACAACAACAAAATATTAATTTTTAACAAAGTAGTTCTTTAAATAAAAAGACGAATTTTCAACAAATAAAGATTTTTCAGTCAAGAAAGAAAAAAAATGTCATCCAAATTATTAATCTTTCAAGCCAAAAGAAAAATGTTCTGTAAACAGTTGAATTTTAAACCCAAAAATATGAAATTTCAACAAAAAGAAAATTAACTAAACAGTTGCATTAAAAAAAAAGGAAAGCTCAATTTGAAAAAATTATTTTTCAACCGAAAAAATGAGTTTTTAACAAATTAGGTTCACTTTCATCCAACGAGATGAATTTTCAACTAAAATTATAAATGTTCAACTAAAATAGTTGAATTTTCAGTTTAAAAAAAAATAATTTTCAATAAAAAACAACACGAATTTTCAACTAAAATGACGAATCTTTAAGAAACAATTATTTGTTAACAAAAAAACACCAAAATATGAACTTTTAACAAAAACGTTCATTTTCTACCAAAAAATAGTTAATTTTTCAACCCAAAATGATGACTTTTTAACAAAACAGTTAAATTTTTATCTAAAAAAGATTAATTGTTAACAAAATTGTTAAATTTGTCATTAAATAATAAAATTTGTAATTAAAAATATAATCGCGAACGTCATGTTCATAATTTCATAAATTTTCCCTGACCAATTATTCATTTTTCCTCACTATTAATATTCAAGGACCAAAATTTAAATCGTGTAACATTATTAACATAGAATCTTTTATATACGGAATAAAATAATTTGAAATTAAAATTTCAAAGATTCAAATTTATTTACTTATTTCAACCAAAAAAGATGAGTTTTCTACCATATAAGATAAATTTTCAATCCAAAAGGACGAATTTTAAACAAAACAGGTGAATTTTCAACCAAAAAGGATGACTTTTTAACAAAATACTGTATTTGTTAACAAAATAATTAAATTTCCAACAAAATGGTTGAATATTCTACATACAAAGATAAATTCTCAACCAAAGAGAGGAATTTTCAACCAGAAAGACGAATTTTCAACAAAATACATGAATTTTCATACAAATAGTTGAATTTTCAACTAAAAAAGATCAATATCCAATTAAAAATGAAAAAGATAAATTAAAGAAAAACGATGTTACAACATATTTTAATTTCCAACCAAAGAGATGAATTTTTAACTAAAATTATGAGTCTGCAACCAATAAAACGAATTTTTAACAAATAAAGATTTTCCATTCAAGAAAGAAAAAATATTTATCCAAGTTGTTGAACTTTCAAGCCAAAAGATGAAAGCTCTGTAAGAGAGTTCAATTTTAAACCCGAATATATGAATTTTCAACCAAAAATTGTATTTTTAACAACAAAAATTTAATTTCTACCAAAATAGTTGATTTTCAACCCAAAAAGAGGAGGAAGCAAGAAAAAAAATAGAAATAAACAAACGGCAAATAAATTATTGACAACAATATTGTATCAGGGTGGCCACAAACTTCCTTTTCAAAATTCCCTAAATTTTCCTTTTTCCCTGACCATTAATATACAAAGGCCAGAATTTTAATCTTGTAAAATTTTTAACATAGAATCTTTTATAAACGGGATGAAAAAATTTCAAATTTATTTATTTAAACCAAAATAATTACTTTTATACCATAAAAATGGAGTTTTTACCCCCTTGGAGTTTCTAGTTTTTGGGTTTCTCCGTTTTCTTCTAATTCCCTTCGATTTGGTCGATTAGGAAAATAGGAATATCGGGATTGGGAATCGTATGTTTCATTTAAATTAATTTCATCAAGTCTTTGTAATATTTAACTTTATTGAACTTTTATTAAGATATTTTGTACTTCGGGTTTAGCCTAATGGGGACCTAAATAAGCAATAATTATAATTTAAATCTAATATTTTTGGGTTGACAAAGAATCGAACTTTTGAGAATGGTCTATGGCCTAATGTCGCTGTTTATTAAATATTTTAAAGTACATTAAAAAACAAACATAAACTCAAAATATCATGTCTGTCTCTAATGAGCCGCTTTACAATGTTATTTAGAAACATCTTTCTCTCATTTTAACTCCTTTTTTACAATTATGTTACACAAATTGACTTTCTTAATTTTTTTAACGCTTTTTTAAATAACATACTTCTTTTGCCATTTTTTTTGCACAATTTGACTGTTTTAAGTTTTTTTTTTTTAATGTACTTTCAAACAAATCTAATAATCATCAAAAGTTAATTTTAGGAAAAGAAAGTTTTATTCAGGGTGGCGGTTTTAATCGAAGAAAATTATTCCCGGCCATTTCCCGGTTCGCAAACATTTTTCACGGTCGATACAATTAAAAAATTCGAACTCTAAAGCTAAACATTTTTGCATTTGAAGTAATAAAAAATAAACTACAAATTAAAGCACTGAAAGTGAAACTCTTGAATTTTAAACTTTTAAAATTAAAGTTATAAAGTTTTTTAATTCAAAAATTTTGTATTCAAATGCTTAATAATTTACACGTATAAAATGGAAGGTACTAACACTTTTCAATTGAACAATTTTAAATAAAATGCAGATAAACTGCAAAATTTACCATTCTTATTTTTTATAAATTATAGAGTTCAAAGATTCAGATTTAATTCCAAAAATATATATCCACGTTATCATTTTCAATTCTCTAAATTAAAGAATCAATCAATGAACTTTAAAATTTTCAAAATTATGTTATTTTAAGCTATCTTAAGCTAGAAACATTAAAAATTGAAAAATTAAAATTTGTTTAAACTAAACATTTCTTTAATTAGAAGTTAAATTATTTTAATTTTACATAGTTTAACATCCTTGAAAAGCTTCAACATTTTATTTTAAAATCTTGAAAAATCTAGAAGTTGTTTAAAAAATTTTCAAATTTAACATTATTTTTGAAATTTTTTCAGAATTTTTCTCACAATTTTTAAAAAATCCTGCAAATTTTAAAAAATTTCCTAAAAATCTTCCAAATTGTTTTTTGACAATTTTGGAAATCTTTTTAAATATTCTCTTCAAATAATTTTTCAAAATAAAAAATCATTTTCAATTTTCCCAGGAATCTTACGAAAATGTTTTTATTCTTTTGAAGCCTTTCAATATTCTTAAAAAGTTTCTGCATTTTGTGTTTGAAATCCGCAAAAATCTACGTTTTGTTTTAAATTAGGCTGAGGCTATTTGCACCGAAGTTAAAAAATTTGCGTAAACTTCTGAATTGTGTAAATTTAGGAGAATTCCAGTGAAATAAAAAAATTCAAGAGAATTCCAAAGAATTTAAAAGAAATCAGGGTAAATTAATAAAAATTCAGGGTGAATTCCAAAAAATAATTTCAAACCTCTTCAAATCTTTGAAACCCTATTAATGTATAACCAAAAAAGAATTCAAATAAATTTAAAAATATGAAAAAATACATTGAATTGAATAAGTTTGAAATGAGTTTAGAAAAATTAAATAGAATCCAAAAGAATATGATTAAATGCCTAAGAATAAGTGAATTTAGTAGAATTCACGATAAATCAATACGAATTCCAAATGAATTGCAAAAAATATTTGAAAATCTCTTTCAATCTTTGAAACCCTACTAATTTCTAACAAAAAAAGTGACTTATGACTACAAAACAATTCAAATAAATTGGAAGTAATTTAAAAAATCCCTTAAAATTATTAAAACCCTTGGAAATCCCTTGAAATAGTTGAAATCTCTTGAAAATGCCTTGGAATCTTTTAAAATACCTTAATATATTTCAGTCTTTGAAATCCCTTCAAACAATTGAAATAAATAACCAATTTCTGTAAATCTTTTAAAATGTCCTAAAACATTTCAAATCCTTTAAAATATATTGAAATCCCTTGTAATTTTGTACAGCGTTTGAAAAGGCCAAGGAATTTGTAAAAATACCTTGAAATATTTCAAATTCTTCGATAATTTTATTAACTGAATTTAAAATTTTTAAAGAATTTAAAAGAATTTAGGATAAATTAATAAGAATTCAAGGTGAATTCCAATAACTAATTTCAAAACTCTTCAAATCTTTGAAACCCCACGAAATCTCTTACTTCTCGTAAATATATTCTTTGAAATCCATTAAAATATTATAAAATCCCATGAAATTCAATGAAATCTGATATTTCGACATCCTGCAAAATTTATTAAAATACATTGAGAGCATTAAAAACCCCTTACAAACATTGAAATCCTCGAAAACCTTATAAAATCCCGTGAAAACTTTTAAAATATCTTAAAATCTTATAGATCCTGTAAAATCGTTTCATATCTTCTCAAATTCTAGAAAATTCTTTATCCTAAAATATTTCAAGAGCTTCAATATCCCTTCAAATTAATAAAAATAACGACAACAAAAATCCTTAAAATCTTTTCAAATACCCTAAAATATTTAAGATTCTTTGAAATCTTTTAAAATCGCTTAAAACTTTTAAAAGCTCTTGAAAATTCCTTCCAATTTTTAAAAATACCCTAAAATCTTAAAAATCCCTTCGGATTAATGAGATCTATTAAAAATGTCTCGTAGTCTTTAAAAATACCCTGAAGTACTTCAAAATAATGCAACACTATTCAGAAATAGGTATAGAATATATATTGAATACTGATTAGCCCATGAGTTATTTATTAAAAAAAAAAAAGTAACGAAAAAGTAATTTGAGATAAAAACTGACCAATGACTGTGTGGCAGTCCTGATTATTTTTTACAGCCACTTCTCACAGAAATTCCCTGACTTTTAGTATTTTTTCTCAAAATCCCTCTTGGAAGCTTCGATATTATAAATTTTTTTAATCATGAAAATAGGGTACTTTAGGGCATATAGGGGCCGGTCTGTGAGGCCTGTCAAGGGAATAAAACAATTTCAAATTTATTACCCTTGACAGTTGTTCAAAGTGCCTTTTATAGAAATGTCCTGACTTTTGCAAGATTTTAATTACCAGGTTTTTTCTCAACAGGAGCAGAAGATACCCTGGGTCTGCTGAGTCTGTTAACCGACGCCAATTGCGCTTTGCTATCCGACTTGAGAGTTGAAGTAGCGACTGAATTAATCCTCCTTTTATTACTCGGCGTTCGAGGGGTTCCTTCTACGACTGATACTGAACTAGATCTTCTTCTCGTGCTGTCACTCAATCCCTTGCTTAATCTCTGGGGAGATCTCGATTTGCTTCTCACCTCCGACGACCTCTTCAAAGACAATTTGTGACCTGGTGTCCCGGATCTCATCTTCGCAACACTCGTATTTGAGACCACGTCGCTGTCAGCGAAACGCACTTTGCAAACTTTCTTCGCCTCGATCTCGGTCCTGTTAATCAGAATTCAAAAATTAACTCAAATACCAATCAAAATTTAAACAAAGTGTCCAGCGATTCTTAGGAACTAAATTCAAGGTCTTTTTCCGGGTTTCCAGGTCAAGAAATCAAGTTTTTCCAGGTCTCCTTTTTTGACATCAAATAATGAAGTAAATGTGTGTTACAGATGTAAAAAAGGAGCCATTTCATTTTTTTATTGGCCAACAATTTGTAAAGAAAGCCGAATTATTGAAATCTTTGTGAATTCGATGGAATTTTTTGAAGTATTACAAACCTTAGTAACATCTTGAAATGTCTGTGAAATCTTTTGGAATTTTGTAAAGCTTTTGAAAAATCTTTAAAATCCTTCAAATCTTTTGAATCTTTGAGTAATTTTTTGAAACCTTAATGAAATCTTTGAAATATTTGTGAAATCTTTCTTTAATCTTTGTTTGCGAAATCTTTTGTGTTCGTTTGAAATCATTGAACTATTTTGAAATCTTCTCAAATGTGTTGAAACCTTTTGAAATCACTTAAAATCACTTAAAATCTCTGAAATCTTTGAACTCTGGTGTACTTGTGCCCTTTTTGAAATCTTCGAAATTCTTGAAATATTTTGAAATCCTTATGAATACTTTGAAACATTTGTGAAATCTTTCTGAAATATTTTGTATTCGTTTGAAATCACTGGAATATTTCCAATATTGGTGAACTGATTGTGAAATTTTTTCTAATTATGCCAAATCTTTGTTAAATCTTTTTGAGATCTTCTACAAAATTTTGATATCGTTTAAAATATTTGAAATGTTTTGAAATCTTTGACATCTGTTGTATTGTACCCTTGTTGAAATCTTTTAAGTCCTTGAGAGCTTTGAATTGAATTTTCAACAAAAAAGATGAATTTCTACAAACAAAAGACGAATTTTCAACTAAAAAAGATAAGGTTTCAACCAAAAATTAAAATGATGAATCTTAAAAAAAAAATTAAAAAATAACAGAAGAGTTTAACTTTCAACCAAGCCATTAAAAAAGAAAGTAGAATATTTTTTGCACGATTACCAAATTAAGAAAAAATCGAGTTTATTCAAAAAATATAAAGAAGTTTTGAAAAGGTTCAAACATAATTGAGAAAAGATTTCAAAGAATTTAAAACGATTTCAAAAAATTTAAAACGAAATGTAGATTATGAAAATTTCGTAAAAAGAAGCGTTTTAAGAATTTTGAAAGGTTTCAAGAGAATAACCAAGTGATTTTCAGATGCCTGGAAAAATTTAAATGATTTTTTAATTTGATAAATTAATTTTAAGATAAAATTGGACAAGATTTCAAAACATTTCAAAAGATTTCCAAATTGTCAGAAAAGTTTCTGGAAGATTTTAATGCAATTTTTTCATTTTGCAGAATTTTGAAAAAAATTAGAAAAATTCTACTTATTTAAAAAGATATTAAGAAGTTTTGAAAGAATTTCAAAAACAATTTAAAACCTGGAACGATTTCAAGAAACTTAAAACAAAATGTAGATTTTGGAAGATTTTAAAAAAAGATTTTTTTTTACAATTTTGAAAGATTTCAAGAGAATAAAAAAGTTATGTTAAGATTCCTGGGCAAATTTAAATGACATGTAATTTTAAAAATTAATTTTAAGATAAAAATGAAAAAAATTGAAAGTACTTCGAAAGGTTTCGAAAATTGTCGAAAAAACAATTTGGAAGATTTAAAAGCAATTTTTTCATTTTTCGCTGCATTTAAAAAAACATTTTAACTTGATGCATTTTTAAGAAATTGAAAACAAAGTGTAGATCTTTGACGTTTAGAAAAAAAGGAACTTTTCAAAAGTTTGGAAAAAAAAGAACTTTTCAAGAGTTTCAAAAGGATTCAAGAAAATAAAAAAGTTTTTGTTTAAAGATTCCTGAGAAAATTGAAATGATTTTTTATTTTGAAAAATTAATTTTAAGATAAAATTGAAAATGATTTTAAAATATTTATAACGAAACAAAATAAATTATTTTCTAGCTTTAAAAAATATATATACATTTTTATAATTTAGTTCAATTAAGCGTTAATTTCAATTTTCAATAATCATTATAAATGTCAATAAAGATAAAATTCAATTCAAATTTACTATTTTCACAGTTTACAATATTTACATATGTCAATGCTAGAAATTTAATGTTCGCTTTGTAGAATTATTATTGGTGCTCTGTGAAAAGTGTATTCGTATTTAATCATCAAAATAATGTTTTCTTCACTTTTCATTGGTACTTATTAATTTATTGGATATTTAATACGCTACAAAATATTTTTTCGAGATAAATATATGCAAAAAACTATTACTTCGTCCGTCGTTTGACTATTGAGTTTCGATCTTAATTTTAAAAATGTAATATTTTAATTATTGGGAGCTTTTTTTGTTTTTTGAGGTTTTTCCAATTTAAAATTTCGGCAACCGTTTCAATTTGTTTCATCGGGCCACAATTTTGAATCTCAAATTGTTCCTTTTCAGGTAAATTAAACTTATTATTTATAATTGGTTCTATGACATTGTAATTTTTTTAATTAGCTAATAGAATTTCATAAAATTTTTATTATGTCTAATTTGCGTTAGAATGACCGACCGATTGAGGTCGAAACGTTGCAAGAATGTAACTTTTTTATGATTAAAGTGTTTGACACGGAATAATCTTAGTCTTTTTCGTTCAACTTGATCGTAAGACTGAAATAATAGAACGTACGTTCCTATTGAGGGTAACGGGAGGCTATTGCAATTTAAAAACATTTTCAACGGGTTTTTAAAAAAGCTTCTTTCTCCATTTTTAAACAAGTAATCAAGTTTCAAATTTAGCAGTGATTTTTATTAGATAGTAGATAGAGTAAGACAAGATATGATTTCAAATCTCAGACGGAAGCAGGATAATGATGACTTTCTCAATCGATTAATTCAGACGATCACAGAAACTTTTACGAATGTTCAAAATAACATGACGTGACAAAACTGAACCAGTTAAAATCACAAAATTAAAATTCGTATCGAGATTCCTAAATTCCACGATGAACATAAAGACAATCCCATAAAATTCTTAGACGACTTAGATCAGTATTTGTAAATAAAAAATATCCCAACAGAGTCTGAATGTATGATAATCAAAGCATCTTTGAAAGAGAGAGAGAGCAAGAGAGAAAAGTCATGGCTTTATACAAATAACTAGTTTTAAAAACTATGAGGATTACCCATTTTTATTTTTAGGGGATTTTCATTCTCTGAGATTTAGAGCAAATATGGGAAACGCATGGAGAAATAGAATTTATATTAGGCACTATGGAACGGTAGTCAGTTATTTTCCCCATCAAGAACGACAAGCAAATTACCTTGAGCTCCGCTCACGGAATACATGCGAAATCGTACAATAATTAGGTAGGTACCAAGACGAATCGAAGACAATTTAGCCGCAGTTGACTCAGGCGATACAGCTTGAGAAACTCAGTTGCTGCGATAAGAGAAGGCATAGATAAGAATGTAAGAGACTGGGATTATAGGGATGACAGTCGGGATTATAGTAGATATGACAGTAGGAATGATAATTATAGGGATGGTAATTATAGGGATGAAATCAAGGAAATTTTAGATCTCGGAAATTTGAACTAAGTGTTGACAGTAATAAAAATGATTTGTGATATCAATCAAAACAGCGAAGCAATTATTGAAACAGGAGCCCAAGTAGATTCTATCTCAGAAGGAAAGGTTGAGAATTTAAATCGAAATATAATTAGGGGAATACCGGTCAGTAATATAAATTTATACGGTTCTATTAACGGAAATTTTATTCGGTTAGAAAATAAGTTTCTCTCAAAATTAAGATCGGATGTCAAGAAATCGCTTCAATTTCTCTAGTAGTTCCGAAACTAAATTTTGATATCATTCTTGGTTGAAACTGTTTTTGAGGAAAAAAAAAGTTTATATACAATATTCCATTAATATAGTAATAATAAACGGAGATTTTTTGGACAAGCCAATTGTAACTTTTATTAACGAGCGGTTACTAAGAAGAACTTTTGATCAATGAAAATTTTAAGGAACTTGAGGAAAATGTAAAAATGCAACTTTTTCCAGTAAATTTGGCTTAGAGACGGGTAAATTAGAGAATAACCGTAAAATAATAATGAGTTCGTATGTGAAATGTATAAAAAGGACTATCAACTGAATTATTATGAATTCTGATAAAAATTTCAATTCAGCTAAAATTGCTGGTTCGTTATTTAAAACTTGAATATTTTTTTGTTCAAATATCGAACTATGTATCATATTTTTCGACGCGAATTGATCTTCCTTGGAAATTCGGTTAAAAGGTGAACAATTTTTTTTAAACTTTATTTTTTTGTTGAAGATTCATCATTTCAGTTGAAAATTCGTTTTTTATTGTCGTAGAAAATTAATCTTCTTCATTGAAAATCACCACTTTGTTGAAATACACATAATTCTAATTGAAAATTCATCTTCTTGGTTAAAACTTTATTTATTTTGTTGAAAATCAGTCTTTTTGGGTTCAAAATTCCCCTCTTTAGGTAGCAAACGGAATTATTTGGTAGAAAGATACATTTTTGTTACAAATTCATATTTACTGGTTGAAAATTCAACTGTTTTGTAAAAATTGGTCTTTTGGCTTACAAACTCAACAATTTGGTTGAAAAGGAACCTACTTTTTTTAAATCCTCTTTTTTGAATGAATGCTACTGTTTTTTTTTATATTAAATCAAACTCTTTTTGAGTTATTATATCAACTATTACATGTTTCGTTAAGAATTCATCATTTTCAGTCAGAAAAATTCAACCATTTTGTTGAAAGTTAAAATACTTTCTTTAACTTTCATTTTTGTTGTTTAAGATCCATAATTTTAGTTTAAAACTTCGTCTTTTTTGGTAGAAAATCTTTCTTTCTGGTTACTTTTTTGCCAAATTATTGTTACTTTACGGTTACCTTTTTGAGAGAAGTATGGTTACTATTTTACTATTTTTTTAAGCTTGAACAGTTCCGAGCCCTGATGATTCAAAAATAAAGAGTTTGAATTCGTACTTAGGATATTTTAAAAGATTCCAAGGAATTTTCATTTGATTTAAATAGTTAGGAGAGTTTAAAGAGTTTGAATATTTCAAGCTATTTAAAATTATTTTAAGGCATTATAGAGAGTTTTAAAAAGTTTTAAGAGATTTCAAGATATTTGAAAGGTTTTGAAATATTTGAGGGAATTTGAAAAAATTCCAAGAAATCTTTAATTGATTTTAATAAATAAATGAGACTTCAATGGGTTTAAAATATTTTATGATAGTTTAAACGATTCGAAGAATTTTCAAGAGATTTCAACAAATTTTAATGATTTTAAAGGATTTAAAAATATTTTTATGCAGTTTTAAAGAATTTCATAGAGTTTGGGAAGATATAGAACGATTTTACAGGATTTATAAGTGTTTCAAATATTTTAAAAGAATCCAAGAGATTTAATAATATTTCTCAGTGTTTCAAACATTTAAAGGAGATTTACGAATATTTTTTGCAATTCATTTGAATACATTCGGAATTCATCCTGAATTCTTATTGATTCAGCCTAAATTGCTTTATGCTTTTTTGAATTTACTGGAATTCAAACTTTATTTAATTCTACTTAATCTAGTGAATTTTTGTTTAGATTTTGTTTAATTAATCCTGATGTATTTTAAACTTACCTTGAATTTTCAAGCTTTTTTTTCTTATGATCTTCCTAATTTCAAAGAACATGATTCGCACTATTATTTCACATTATTCACTTCAAGTCACTTTTTGGGATGGAAATTACTCACTTTTGCGGCTTAAATAGGTCACATATTTTACTTGTTTCTGCTGCGGCAGCCTTGCGAATGATAAATTAAAAAATTATCAATTTTTATTAAAAATTTTTGTATTTCATTTATAAAATAATCCACATATAAAATGTCCCAAAATGATAATTTCGGTCTTTAAATGAGGAGTAAGCGAACAAAACATGATAAATCCATTCTGGATAATTCCTAAAAAAAATAGACAAATTCTGTATTTCAAAAACACCAGATATAGCAGAAAAATTAAATAGGATCATGCAGAGGAAACCATCTAGCTGATTATCCAATATTATCGAATTATTGTGTGTATCAACTTATATTTATGCAGTTTTTATTACATATTTAATACATCAGTGCACAATATACGGATTTTAATTCATATATTTTGAGGGTCAAAAAATTTTCATAGCGCGATTTTAATGGTATATGATATTTTGTGAACTAAGGGTCAATATCATCTTCCTAAAGTACTGAAAAAGCTAAAATGATACATAACTTATTTCTTTCAAAAAATAGATTTGCCATGTTTTTTCGCTCACTACACAAATATTAATGGTCATGGGAAATGAAGAATTACTCAAGGAAAAGTCGGGGAATTTTTTAAATATACTTTTGCGGCGACATTGATTTATTTTCTCAAAGTGTCGCAGCTTTGATTCAGGGTGATATCTATTACATGCAACTGACTGTTACAAAATAAAAAAATATTTTGCGCAAACACTTTTAAAAAAAGTCATGAATAATAACAAATTCAAAAAGCGATTCTCTTGTAAAGTTAATTTTGTTAAATTTGAACAAGAAAATGCAAACAGGATGAAAATTGATGGCTGTAGAGGTATTTTAACGGTAAATTCCAGATTTATCCCACTATGGAGCGTGAGACCAGCAGGGAACTGGAAAAAAATGCCGCATCAAAACGCATTTTCCGTCGTATGAAGGCTAGGGAGGACGCTGAAACGTTAAAAGTCGCGAAAATGCGTTAACGCTTTATTGGGGGTAGTATTGGCATTTTTGTTCAATGTTCATTCCAAGGTGTTCTCGACCATGCGGAAGGAGGCAGAATTCTTTTTCAGTATTGGATACAATACGTATGTACTTTTGCCTACCGAGTGCGACGATATATTCTTTCTTCGAGATACCAAGCCGAAAGTCTCGCATATTCGTTCACTCTAGCGTAAATATCTACCGCTATATGTATATTCACATGCATATACGTTTCCTTCACGAATCCGCTGAAAGAATTCTACATTTGAAGTATTCGGAAATAGAAACTTGTAATTCACAGAAATATTATACTGTTCCTTATTCACTAAGTTTACAAGCCTTACAGTGGTTTTTACCCATTGATGCCAAGAAAGATATTCCGCGAGCACGAACACTTTTTCATCTTTCAACAAGGTCGTCCTGTCTATTTTTGGAGGCCTCGTTATTTTCAGATCCCGACCTCTTTCAAACCTTTCCAAGATCACAAAACTATCATCGTTCACCGCATGACCACCACACTATGATCAGCCACCGCATGACCATCACACCATTATCGAACACCGCATGACCATCTGATCCACTCTTAGATCCCATACGGCAGCAATGCGGGCAAGAAAAAGCTATCCCTTATTACTATGTCCCTGTCACAGAGAATTTTCGATTTTTGTTCACAATAATAACGATCCTGCGGAGGTCCGGTTCGGATTCGTTAGACTGGTTAAATGAATAAATATCCATTGTGGGAGAAAAGTAGAAGAAATTAGGGATGAGAAAGTGAGTTGAGGGGAAGTATGAAGAGTAGAGGAAATAAGAGAAGGGAAGTAGGAGAAATTAGGGTAGAGGAAGTTAAAGGAGATTTTGGGAGGGGAAGTAGAGGAAGTGAGGGGAGGGATAATAGGGTAGTGCGGGTGAGTAGGGGAGGGGGATTAAGGAAGTAGATAAGGAAGAAGTTGGAGAAGGGGGGTGAAGTTGGTGGAAGGAAAGTATACGATGGGGAGGTTTGGTAGACTTAATTAACGTCTTGATTGGCTACGAAACATTTGTTTGTAGGCTCGCGACGCCTGCTTTGACCATTTTTTTCAAATGTCGCTGAATTCTTTCAAATGAACTTGAATTCTTCTCCATACGCTTAATTCTACTCAATTAAATGGATTGAATTGGTTGATTAACCAACCCTAATGTCTTTTAAATTCACCTTGAATTTTTGAGACTTTTATCAATTTCTGTTGAATTTCCCTGAATTATTTTTAATTTACTGCAATTTTACTGAATTTTATTCAATCCCTGAGTTTATTTTGAGAATTTATATAACGCAGTTATTCTTTATGAATAAATGAATTTGGTCATACGTTCACATAAAAAGGCAATGGATTCAGCTGTTAAAGAGTCATAATTTATTTGTCATATTTATCGACGTACGTTTCGACCTTATTGTAGGTCTTCTTCAAAGGTAATTACCACCTAAGTCAAAAATTAATATAATTATAAATTTTAATTTGATATACATTTTTTTGATTAATATTTAAAAAGCTTTTAAAAAATTTTTTCGTTTTGTACCTGTAGTGATGTTGATAAATCCATAAAACATTTCAATTCCATTGTTTATACTATGGTCATTTTAGGGTAAAATTTTTGTTTATCCACATTGCGGTTTCCTATTTCTTGTTTTATTTATATTAAAATTTAGTCTCTATTGAAGTATGACATGATGTCCTATTTTTTTATTGATATCATTAAGATTGGAATTGAAACCTCAAAAATTTATAGAGGCTTCAATATCATATAATAACTACATTTTTACTCAAAAACTGAGTGTTGTGTTTCGGACTGTCAAATTTAGACTATAAAATGTTTTAGAGATCAAGCTAGTTTTCACTGAGTAGTTAGGAAGGCTGATATTAAATTAGCATCCCTAATGAAAAGTGCGCCAAAATTTAAATTTTCAATTTTATTTATTTATTTTTAAATTATTTTTCAAAGGATTTTTTAAATAATGCTTTGGTAAATTTTGTTAATATTTAATGTTTCTGTTTTTAAGTTAACGAATGTTTTAATATATGCATTAATGAATATGGACTTAATAACTCTTCTTTTATGAGTATCGTTTTCTCGAGCTAAAATTTGGATATTGTCAAGTTCAAAATCAAAATAATGATTTAATTTCCATGCATGTTGTAATAAACCAGTATTTTGATATGCTAGTGCACAATATATTTTATGCTCATATATACGAGTGTTTAATCTTGTGCCAGTTTCAACAATATAAATTTTGTCGAAAAATTTACAATTGATCAGATATACAACTCCAGATAAATTTTCTTTGTTATCTTTGTCTTTATTTTAAAAAAAAATAAAAATTATTTAGTGTGTGGTTGTTTGTGAAACACGCATCAATGTTGTGTTTTTTTAAAGAACATCTAAATTGTGCTAAAAGATTTTCAATATATGATATAGAAACTTTAAGGTCCGTTTTCTTATATATTTCGTTCCATTTCTTATTTTTTGAGGAACTCATATTTCAAATATTCTTTCATTGATTATGTTATTTATGAATTGAAGTGGGTAATTATTTTGTACTGAGGTTTTTTATAAATTATTAAAATTTTCTTTTTGGAATTTAATATCGCTTAATTTGACACATCTGTCAATCAGTCCTTAAATTAAACCTACTTTTTGAGCAAATAAATGATGAGAATTGTAATTTAAAAAACGTCCTGACCATGAAATTTTTTTATACTAGTTTGTGATTAAGTTGCCTTCTGGAGTTTTTATGATTAATAATTCAAGGTATTTTATTGAATTATTTGTTTCTTTTCCAAAGTAAATTTAATTGAATCCTCTAAATTGTTAAAAGTATTTATGAACTCATTTATTTTCATCCGAAGGAGTAATAGCTAGGATATCATCGACGTATCTTTTGTGAAGAATAGGAGTAAAACTTGAATGATATCAAAGGCCCTTTTTTCAAGATCCTCTATTACTAAATTTGCAAGAATAGGATACAATGGAGAGCCCATTGGACATCCTGAAATTTGTTTGTAAAATTTATTGTTGGCAGAAAATATTGTATTATTTAACACGGTTCTAGTAGCAATTGAAAATTCGTTTTTAGTGATTTTCATTAGGTTTCTATTATTATTTAATTTTTCTATAATGCAATCTAATGCAAGGTCCAATAGAATGCTATCATACATGAATACTATATCAAGTGAAACTATTGAATCTGAATCAGGAACTTCAATACATTTGAGTTTGTCTTTTAAGTACCAAGAATTCTTTACAAACGTTTGATTTTTTCCAGAAACTGGTTTTAAACAATTTGAAATATATTTAGCTAAATTATAGGTACGAGAACCTACTGCAGAAACAATTATCCGCCATTTTAAATCAGGTTCGTGAACTTTTGGGAGAGCATGTGCTTTAGTGACAACACTATTATGTGATTTTAATCTATATGACATGCTATCAATTATAAATCTTTTTTTCCCCATCTGATAGCAATATCATTGCATTTTTGTTGAAGAGTTGGAACCAAACTACTTTTAATATTTGCTTTTATCAGCTTTCAATAAAATTAAATCTTTGTGCTTGTTTTGAAAATTTTGAATAGGTTCAACAATTTTACTTTTTTTCAAATTTATATAAAAAATTATGGTTTGAAATTAATTGAGTTGTAGTTTTCCTAATATTTAATTTCAGCTCGTCACTTTCTATATTTTTAATGCAATTTTCTATATTAGCAATTATGCTGTTTATTGGAATTTTGTATAAATTAAAAGGAATTCCATGTTTATTGCCTAAAGCTAAAGTTCCTGCAATTTAATTTGGGATTTCTGTGCTTGTATACATCTCTTGTCATACTTTAATTTATTCATACTATGTTTTTATGTGTTGAAAAAAGTTAAAATTGACATGTCCTTTACATTTGTTTTTAAATTGTGCAAATTAGATAAATTAATTGATCAGATTAACCAATGTTCTATTAGTGTGTATCCAATTTGCTATTAGTTTTCTTGGAGTGTCACCATATCTCTTCAAGATGTAGTTGAAACGTGGTCGAAGCGTACGTCGCTAGATATGATAAATAAATTATGATTCTTTAACATCTGAATCCATTGCCTTTTTATGTGACCGTATGACCAAATTAATTCATTCATTAAGAATAACTACGTTATTTAGAAAAAAACGGTCGAAGAAAATTTACAGTGAGGAAATACTCCAATTCACTTAATATACATATACACATATCTTTATAATTTATCTTGAATTCTCTTGAATTTACCTGGTATTCTGATGAGTTCAATAGATTTCTTTCAAACTTAAAAGAACATTCATTTTTTCGGTTGAAATAGATAACTTTTTTATTTTTTTAAAGTAAATGTGGCTTCGGCAGGCCGGCTCATCAGCGTAAAGACGATTTAATTCTTGAATAGTAACATTCAATTTGGTATTTCGCTCATTATAACTATTGGATTTTAATAACCTCTTGGAAAAATGATGAAAATCTCCTTCGGCGAATATGCGAGATTTAATCAATGTTTGCCAAGGAAGTAGTGTTGAGAGGTTTGATAATATGAAATTTGCGCAAGTGAATGAAATTATAGTGAGAGTGAGGCTCTAGCCAATGTAATCGTCGATCCTGGCCGTCTCTTTGGAGAAGGTGAACGTTGCACTTACCAAGGCGATGAATTTAATCTAATTATTTAATTTTAATTACCTTCGACTTAGTACGGCTTTAATCGCTCTCTCGTGGCTCGACTGACAAGAAGGACTCTCGAGCCTCGAGAGTTCTTTTTCGACGTTAATATAGTAGGCGAGGGTTCAACTGTATTCTACTTTTCAGCGCGCACTGCTTTTTCGAACTAGCAAACGAAACTACCCAACTAAATTCAAAACTAGGGTGCAAACTTTATTGGGCGGGCTTGCAAAATGCCTGCAAGATTGCTTCCTAGGCGGGACCATTGAAACTTCTAAGAGAGGTTAACTAAGTTTCTCGAAATGGACTTTGGATAGTTTTATGTACAGGAATGCTTTTGTGAATCTGGCACACCAGCATACATTTCCATTTTGTGGTAATTTAATTATCGCCAAGCGCCGTCTTAATTGTTTTTTTTTTCATATTCTCAGAATTCACAATCTTTTCCTTATTCCAGGGATTCCCCTATCCTTAGTTTCTGTGGAAAATTGGTTGATTTTTCACGAAAGCAGGGGAATACATTCTTTCAAATAAAATCAATGTATAGGTACAATATTGAATGCAATCTGAAACGCTTCAGATTTCAAGTCGAAGTATATAATGTATACATAATGTTGGAATTTGTAAATAAAAAAGATTCATTTTCTACCACAGGAGATAGATTGTCAACTAAAGAGTTGTTAAATTTTTAAGCTAAAAGTGGAATGTTTTATAAAACAGTTGATTTTTAAACCCTAAAAGATGAATTCTTAACCAAGAAAGACGATTTTTCAACCAAATAGTTGAATTTTCAACGAAGAACAAAACTGATTTAAAGCGAAATAGTTACAGTGACAGTAAAATAGTTGTATTTGCAAACCAAATAGTAGATTTTTCAACCAAATAGTTAAATTTTAAACATATAAAGACGAATTTTCAACCAAATGATGACTTTATTCATCTATTGATGTTTGTTTATATGTAAAAGAAGAACGTTGATAGAAAATCTAACACAGCTGAAAGGGTAATAAAATTTCATAATAAAAAACTCTCGGTTATATGTGATTCTAATAAATAATAAACAAACAATTATACAAAAAGAAACTAAATAATTCATGAAAAAAAAGTAACTGAAACTTTTCAAAATTGGGAAGACCTCCATCTCTTAGTATTCTTCACAATCATATAAATAGAAGCATATTAAAAAAAATACTCCTCATTGAAAAATTTATAAAATAAAATAAATAATAAAGCTGAAAACTCCTAAGCCTTGACGATACAATTACAGAAACGAATTTAATGAAAGAAAACCATAAAAATAATTACCTATGCAAAAATAAATAAATAGTTTACGAAGCGAAAATTTTCCGAATTGAAAAAATGTAACCACACCGTGGACTTTTCTCCTTATGTCCTTTTTATAGCTTCTTTCTAAACGTCCCCGGTGTGATCACATTCGTTTAATTCGGAAAATTGTTCTTAATAGTTTATACATTTATTTTTGCACACTTCATTATTTTTAATATTTTATTTTCATTCAATTCGCTTTTGCAATATTATCATGAAGATTCTGAAATTCTTAGCTTTATTATTGATTTTATTTTTTAACTTTTCTAATTAGGAGTATTAAAAAAAAATATTTTTTCATTTATATGATTGTGAAGAAGACGGAGAGCGGCAGCTTTTTTGAAATGACAAACAAATTGAAAACAAATTTTTTAATTTTTCATTTATTTTTTAGTGAAATATCAAGGTTTTTGTTGTTGAATTTTTTTAATCACTTTTTCCAGCTAAATTTGAAAATTACTTTATATACTTCGAACTTTATAAAGATAAAAGAAAAAGCAAATGAGAAGTTGAAAAAATAAAACACTGCATTTTGTGTCTCTTATTTAAATGATAAATAATAATTATAATTTCTTTTTTATTTAGATAACCTCAAACGATATTTTGAACAGACATACAGTGCGTTTAATTATTTTTTTCCAGATGGCTTGGAAAAATATCTTCAAGAACTCAGGGCCTTTGACTGATAAGAAATCACTGCAAATAAAATTTTTAAGTTCAAGGCGGAATGAAAGTCAGTTAAAGGAATAAAAAATAGATGAACAGCAGAATTTAAAAATGCTCAATTTTGAGATCATCTTTTTTTTTTATTTTTTCAATACCTTGAATTTACTTTACTTTTAGTTTTTCATTCTCTTGACTTGTTGATTTTTCTAATGTATTTTGATATGTAGACACCCCTCAAATATCCAAAATATTTTAAAGTGCAGTTAAATAAATATAATTTTTTAAACACACAACTCAGTATTTTACAACTGCATTCAAATGATTTATTTTTATAACTTCTCTAAAGGACTTTTTGAATTAATTTTTCAAACAAGTAGAATCAGTATTTTTTTATTGCTTCTCATTCCACGTCGTGTAATCGCACGTCAAATGTAAATATATAAAAAAGGATCAATTTCACTGTTAAATCTTCAAAATAATTTACTGAAAATGATGTTTGTTCAATTCTATGGAGGGTGATATATGAGTTTTTCCTGCATACAATTAAATTGTTGTTTCACAATTGATAATTACAACTATTCACAAACTCAATATATTTCATGTTACTAAATAATCCCTTTTACGTGTCAGTGTACACTCACAAGAACATGACGTTATTCGATAAATGAAAACAGCAAACCCGTCACAAAACTCGTCCAATTTCGTATCATCTAAAATAAAAATGGAAACTTTTATCATTGCTAAGTTTTGAAGTCAAAATAACAATGCATAGTATTTTACTAATTGGAGGCTATATCTAATTTTAATACGTTTTATTCCAAGGGCTTCAAAATTAGGCACTGTTTTGAAATATGATATTGAAAATTGTAACTTCAAATTTTTGTTTCTTTCAAATTAAAAATCATCCAAAATTGAACAATTTTTATTCAGAGATATTTAATCCTAAAAGAATTAACTCCCAAACAATTTCAAACTTGAGATCTCAAAATATAGACTATTTCAAAATAATGAATTCAAAATTTTTATCGTCGAAATAAAATGAAAATGATTAATTATTGATAAGTACATTAGGGTGAATCGACCAAACAAAATAAGCAGATAAGCAGATAAGCTTCATGCGAATTATTATAATTAATTTGAAATCGATTAATTGGTATTTTCATGGATGCGCATTTTCTTACGTATCTAAAGATCTTAACCATCTTTATACATTTGTTTAGTTTTTCATTTATTGATCCATAGGAGATAACTCATATCTATTACATTCGTGTTTTTAACAACTAATTATTATAGAATATACGTAATAAAAACATAATTGTCCATTATTGAATTATATCGAAGTAAAATATTGTTCTATTTTAAATAGTTATATTTTTAAAGTCTTCAATTAAAAATGTTTCATATTTTAAAGGACTCAAATTTGCAGTTAATAAATTAAAAATTCGTTGATGTGAAACGTTTAAGTCCTTGAATTGTATTATAACTCCGGCGTCACAAAACAAAAGCGTTGCGGTAGGGCGCTGTACCCTAACATCCTTGCAGTCTAACTGCGTCATCACGTTGCGGCAGTTCACTCGAAGACCAGCAGTGGGGCTTCAATGCTTGAAGCCGATGGGACTAATCGGATTGTTTTGTACGACTGAATGAGCAAGTCTTTGACATTAACAGTATCTCGAAGTTATTAGAGCAATGGTAATGAAAAAGAGCAGTGAGTATCAATTCACTTAAATAAAAAATGTTGAACTACGGCTTAAAATTAATTATTTTTGGTCTGTGCCTTCGGCCTGACCATTGAGATTACCCTTCCCCCTCCCTTCCGATTTGGACGTGCGTTACTCTCTCTCTTTCACCCTTACAAACTAGTCTTTCCTCTCTACCGTCCCTACCCCTCCCTATCCCCCATCTTTAGGTCACACTTTCCCACGGTGGCGGCTAGTCCCGCGCTTTGAGCGAGCCTCAGTGCGCTTTCTTTTCCCAAAGCGGCTGGATGTGTTTTAAACGGTGCGAACCGTTCGATAGTGATTATTGATTGTGTTGAATCAGAGGCTTTCGATTATCTTGGTTCCTGTTCTCTTTTTCACTCAAGGTAAGTCCTTTCTGTTCATATTTTTTTGTTTTGTTTCAGATTAAAATATTGTCCTGGACGGTTTGCCCTATGCAACTGTGCAAATTTAATCAAAGTGTAGAGCAGAGTTCGCCCTTTGGCAACCTATGTCTGTGTATTTGTCTTTGGACATTAGACTACACGTCTTGCGGCTCGTTCAATACAGCTGTCTCTTAGTGCTCGCCCTTTGGTAGCCTATGAATTGTCTTAGATGGTTCGCCCTGTGCAACTGTCCACATATAATCAAAGTGTTGAGTAGCGTTCGCCCTTTGGCAACCTATGTCTGTGTATTTGTCTTTGGACATTAGACTGCATGTCTTACAGCTAGTACGAAGCAGCAGTCCTTGAAGAGCTTCGCCCACATCAATCGCATTTCATTGTTTATTTACAGATGGATCATCCTACCATCAGTTTGGGGGATTTATACCTGCGTCTGGCGGTCAAAGAAGCACACAGTTTACCCTTGGAAAGACTCAAATCCCTTGCAGCCCAAAACTTACCTGCAGACTGGAAAATGTGGAAAGTTCGCGAGATATCAAAAGAAGAGTTGGTAGGAAAAAATCCAAATTCTCGCTTGCTTTGCGAAATTTGCTACGCGCTTCCTACGGTGGGCATCGTAAATGCCTTTTTTCCTCACGCAACAGAAGTAAGTAGTCATGATTTTAGGAAAATGAAATTGGCCATGCTAGACTGGACCTTTTGCAGAGCATTGATTATCAATCCTTCTGCTTTGGTGGAAAAGTTGAGTTGGATACATTTTGATAGTTAAATTCTCAGTTCAAAAAATTAGTTTCATCCAAAAAAAAACAACTTTTCAACAAAATACATGATTTTTTAACCAAATAGTTGAAATTTAACTAAAAAAGATCAATTTTTAATCAAAAATGGAATAGGTAATGTGTACTCTAAACAAAAATTTAGCAAAAAAAAATAATTTTCAACAAAGTACATGAATTTTAACTAAAAAAATATCAAGTTTTAACCAAAAATGCAATCGATAAATTTCCAGATACAATCATAATTTTTATCAATAAGAAAATAAATTTTCCAACTAAATGGAATAGTTAAATTCTCAGTAAAAAATGGAATAGTTGAAATTTACTTTAATAAGATAAAATTACAACAACAAAAAAATAGTTCTCATCAAAATGCATGAATTTTTAACTAAAACAAATAAATTTTCAATGAAAAATATTAATTTTCTAACTAAATAGAACAGTTAAAGTTCACTTTGAAAAAAAATTAGAAAAAACAAAATAATTTTCAATAAAATACATGAATTTTCAACTAAAAAAGATTAATTTTTAATCAAAAATGGAATAGTTAAAGTTTACTTTAAAAATATTAAATTAGCAAAAAAGAATAATTTTCAACAAAATACAGGAATTTTTAACTAAAAAAGATAAATTTTCAATAAAAATATTAATTTTCAAACTAAATGGAATAGTTAAATTCTCAGTTAAAAAAATTATTTTCATAAAAACAACGACTTTTCAACAAAGTACATGATTTTTAAACCAAATAGTTGAATTTTCAACTAAGGAAGATCTATTTTCAATCAAAAATGGAATAGTTAAAGTTCACTTTGAAAAAAAATTTAGCAAAAAAAATAATTTCCAACAAAATACATGAATTTTCAACTAAAAAAATATACATTTTTAATGAAAAATATTAATATTCAACCAAAAATGGAATAGTTCAATTTCCAGATAAAAAAATAATTTTCAAAAATAAAAAAATGAATTTGTAAACTAAACGGCATTGTTAAATTTTCAGTTAAAAAAATTATTCTCATAAAAACAACGACTTTTCACCAAAATATATGAATTTTTAACATAATAGTGGGAATGTTCAATAAAGAAGATCAATTTTCAATCAAAAATGGAATAGTTAAAGTTCACTTCAAATTAAATTTAGTGAAAAAAATAATTTTTAACAAAATGCGTAAATTTTCTACCAAAAAGGACAAATTTTTAAGAAAAACACAGAATTTTCAACCAAAAAGATGATTTTCCTTACAAGAATCTCAAATCTATAAAAAAAAATTTAACAAAATGTAGTAATTTTTAGCAAAAAAAAAAAGAAAAATTTTAACAAAACATAAAGCAGCTAAATTTTCCGTAAAAAAAATTTGTAACCAAGAAACTAAACCATTTTCGACTAAAATAAAGAATATTAACCAGAAAAAGTAATTTTTAAGTATGTAGTTGCATTTTCAACCAAGTAATTGAATTTTCAACTAAACAAGATAAATTTACAACTAAAAATGGAATATTTTAATTTTTTCGTTAAACAAAATAGATAAATCCCCTACCAAAAGGATGAATTTTCAACGAAATTATTGAATATTAAAATTTCTTTACCAAATGTTAAATTTTCAAGCCAAAATGACGATTTTTCTATAAAGCAGTAGAATTTTTAAATCGGAAATATGAATGCTCAAACAAAAAGTTTATTTTAAACAAAATACTTGAATATTGAACCAATAAGATTATTTTTAACCCAAAAAATTATTTTTCTACAAAAAAAAAAGACCAATTTCATCAAAATAGTAGATTCTTTACCTTGAAGATTAATTTTCTACCAAAGAAGATAAATTTAAAATAACTTTCTAGGATTATTCAGAGAGGATATTATTAAAAATAGTCGTAAATTGTTTAAACGATTATTTTTATTCTAATTAATTATTACTAAAAGAATAATATTCAAAATAACCATAAATTATTTAAACCATTATTTTTATTAACTGTCATAAATTTCTACTCGACTTTCAGTCAAAAGTTGACAAAATGTTGATAATTTCAGAAAAAAACCGTAACTTTCTAGCATTCTCAAAAAGAGATATTGTTAAATGATAATGATAAATTTGTTAAACAATTACATTTTTGTTATCTTGAATTCATTATTACCTTATTCTAATTTAAAAGTTGACAAAAAGTGAAAAATGTAAGAAAAAACCGCAAATTTCTAGCATTATTCTGAGAGAATATTGTTATAAATAACAATACATTGTTTGAATAATAATTTTTGTTAAGATGCATTAATTATTACCTGGCTAAGTAAAATGTAGTCAAAAAGTTAAAAATTGCAGAAAACCCCGCAACCTTCTAGAATTATTCAACGAGTCAATTATTTAAAATAATAGTAAATTGTTTTAATAATTATTTTCATCAACTTTAATTCATTATTACCTCACTCATAGTAAAAATTTGACGAAATGTTGAAAATTTCAGAAAAAAACCAAAACTTTGTAGCATTATTCGAAGTGAATAATGTTAATAAAATAAATAAATTGTTTAAACAATTATAGTTTTGGTAAAATTATTTATTTATTACCTGAATCTAATTTAAAAGTGGACAAAAGGTAAAAAAATTAGGAAAAAATCGCAATTTTCTAGCATTATCCTGAAAGAATATTGTTATAAATAATACATTGTTTAAATAATTATTCTTATAAACTCGCATTAATTCTCACCTTACCAAGTAAAAAGTGGGCAAAAAGTTTAACATTTTTGAAAAAGCCGCAACTTTCTAGTTTTATTCAACGAGAATATTAATAATAATATTAATTTATTGCTTGAACAATTATGGTTCCTAAATTGCAATCATAATTACCTCATTTTGAGTGAAACGTGGAGAAAAAGTTGACAATTTAAGAAAAAAACTGTAACTTTCTAGAATGATTCAAAGAGAATATTGATAAAAAATAATCTTGAATTGTTTAAACAATTATTTTTGTTAACTTTAGTTGATTGTTGCTTCGCTCTGACTAACAAGTTGAAAGCAAGTTGAAAAATTTAGTAAAAATCGCAACTTTCTGACTCTATTCTACGATAAATTTGTTATAAAGAATTATATATTGTTTAAATAATAATTTTTGTTAACTTGAAATAATTATCTCGCTAAGTAAAAATTAGAAAAAAGGTTATAATTTCAGAAAATCCCGCAAGTTTCTAGCATTATTCGAAGAGAATATTGTTAAAAAAATAAGTAAATTGTTTAAACAAATATATTTATGTTAACCTAAATTAATTATTACCTGAACTGAATTGAAAAGTGGAGAACAAGTGGACAAAAAGTGAAAATTTCAGAAAAACCCCAGACTTTCTAACTCTATTCTAAAAGAAAATTTCTATAAACAATAATAAATTGTTTAAACAATTTATTCAAAAATCTAATTATCAGAATATTAAACCAATAAGGTGATTTTTAACCCAAAAAATTATTTTTCTACAAGAAAAAGACAAATTTGTATCAAAATAATAGATTTTGAACTATGAAGATTAATTTTCTACCAAAGAAGATGAATTAAAAAAAAAGACATGAATTTGTAACCAAAAAGTTTTAATTCCAATGAAAAAGAATATTTTTTTACGAAAAAATACCAATTTTCAACCAAAAATGGACTACTTAAATTTTCATCTAAAAAAATGAATTTTCCACCAAATATAAAAAAATTTTAACAAACTAGTTAAATTTTTAACCAATGAAATTAATTTTCAACAAAGATTGTTTAATGTTTTACCAAAAAAGATGAATTTTCAACCAAATATATGAAATTCAACCAAATAGTTTTCATTCGAAAAAATTAATTCTTAAATAAACAAAAAACAATATTTAACAAAATAATTGAATATTCAACCAAAGCTAAGATTTTTCATTCAATAAGGAAAAATTATTTAAACAAAAATGCTCAATTCTTAAAATAAAAATTATAAATTTTCAAGCCATAAGAATGAATTAGAGTTGAATTTTTAGCCCGAAATATGAATTTCCAACAAAAAAGGTAATTTTCGAATAAATAAAATAGTGAATTTTTCTCTCAAATTGTTCAATTTTAAACAAAATGGTTGAATTTTCTACCGAAATAATTTAATTATCAACCAGAAAGATAAATTTTAGACAAAGAAAATTATTTTTTTTTACAAAAAAGACGAATTTTCAACTATAAAGTATTTTTCAGTCAACAAAGAAAAAAAATGTCATCAAAAATGTTGAATTTTGAAGCAAAAAAGATGAATTTTGTACAAGAGAGTTAAATTTTTAAACCAAAAATTCGAATTTTTATCAAAAAAGTTTATTTTCAAACAAAGAAATGAATTTTTAGTAAAAAAAATTACTTTTCAAACAAAAAGAATTTTTTTAACCAATAAGAGTTGAATTTTCAAATAAGAATTTTTTTTTTAATCAAGACGGAATTTTTACAGAATACAAGAATTTTCAACCAAATATTTGAATTTTCAACTAAAAAAGATACATTTTCAACCAAAAATAAAACAGTCAAATTTTGAGTTAAAAAATGAATTTTTACTTAACAAAAAAATTTGTAACAAAAAAAGTTAAGTTATCAACTAAAAGAGATTAATTTTCAACCAAACAGTTGCATTTTTATCCAAAAAAGATCAAAATTCTAACAACAACAAAATAATTTTCAAAACCAAAAACATGAATTTTGAACCCAGAAAGATTTTTCATCAATGAAAAAAGAATCAACCACATTGTTGAATCTTCAAACCAAAAATATTTCGAAAAAAAGTACGAAATTATCGTTTTTTCCCGGAAAAGAAATTTATGGAATTAGACGTTGTTAAGGAATTAAAATATATTATAATATATAAATATATTATTTAATTTTTAAGGATTTTCTTTATCTTTCTAAATATCTCAAATCAAAGTGTAATTAATTTAATTTTTTCCAACAAATGATAAAAAGATACAAAAATAGCAATTCTATAAAAGTTTAGATTTAAAAGTATAATTTTTTTAAATAAATTTATGAAAGTTGCATAAATTATTAATAATATAATATAATATAATTTTTTTAACAAATGCGAATTTAACCAGGAATTTTTTTTTTAAAGATGATGCTATGAGCCTGAATTACTTTCAATTACTATAATGAGAAAAATTTTAACAATTACATTGTGAAACATTTCAACGTTATGAAACATTGTTTACTCAGAAGGTGACGTAAATTTTTACAGAATACATAAAATGTACACTTTATCGTTGCACAATAGCACTAGATCATACATTTTACAAATGCATTTTTCTCACATAGATCAATTCCTAACAATAAAATTATTTTAGTTGTAAATAATGATTTTTCTAATAAATATCTAGTCAAAAATAAAAACATTTTCTAGAATAATAAATTATAAATTATATGTAATAATTTACAATTTATTTAATTTGAAGATTAGTCATGATTTTCAAAATCCTGATTTGAGAATTTAATTTCGATTTGAAATTATATAATGAAATATATGAAAATATATATATAAATTTCCAATTTTCCAAATTTTAATCTGTAATATTGTACTTTTCCCAAAATTTGCAGATTTTTTTTGATTTAATGAGACGATGAAATTTCAAAATTCATTTTTCGTTTAAACTTGATATTTTTCATTAAAAATTGATATTTTTAATTGAAAATTTATTTTTTCAACTGAAAATTAAACTACTTGGTCAAAAGTTGAAACACTTTTTTAAAAATTAATTTTTTTGATTTAAGATTCAAAATTCTGTTTGTAAACTCCTTTCATTAGTTTAAAATTTATCTTTTTTTTTAAATTAATTTCTTAAAGGAAATTTTGACTTATCCATTTTTGATTGAAAATTTACCTTTTCCAGTTGAAAATTTGTGTTGTTTGTTGAAAATTAATTTTTTATACTAAAAAAGTAACTATCCCATTTTAGATTGAGAGCTGATATTTTTAATTGCAAATTTACTTTTCTTAGATGAAAATTCAACGACTTGATTAAAAGTTAAGCTATTTTTTCAAAATTAATTCTTCTTGGTTAAAGATACAAAATTTTATTTTTTTAACTTTCAAGCACTTTTAACTTGAAATTATTCAGTATTATTTTTAAACTTTGAAAAACTGTTATTATTTAAAACTTCGTTTAATTTGTTGAAAATTCTTAATTTTTTTTTGAAGGAAATAAATCTTCTTGGATGAAAATTTGTTTGAAATTCTCATTTTTTCGTTGTATTGAACTGTTTTCTTATATAAAATTGATATAATATTAGGTTGAAAATTGATCTATTTAGTTGAAAATTCAACTATTCATTTGAAAAGTTATGTATTTTTATGAAAATTAATTTTCTTTGGAAGAAAAATTAATGTTGTTGCTTGAAAACTCATCTTTTTGGCAGAAAATTCAAAATTTCAGTTGAAAAATCCTCTCATTGGTTCAGAATTTTTCTTTTCTGTTGTTGAAGATTAATTTTTTTTACGAAAATTTAACTAATTCATTTTTAGTTAAAAACGTCCCATTTTCAGTTGCAAAATTGACCTAATCTTAAATAGTTTGAATTGCAATTATGGATTTTTAAAATTATTTCTATTTTTAATGTTAGAAAATAAAAAGTGGAGAGGCGCGTGAAGAAGCGCTTGGTGCGCACTCATGTGCTGCTAGGTTATAATAATTCAAGTTTTCATTTGAATTTAATTTAATTTTTAGTTGAAAATTCAACTATTTATTAGAAAATATAATTATTTTTGTGAAAATTCGTCTGTGGCAGAAAAATTAATCTTCTTGCTTAAAAAATCATCTGTTTGATTGAAGAATTGAAATTTTATATGACAATTCGTCTTATTAATTGACAATTTCCCTTTTTTCTTTTTGTTGAAAATTAATTCTTTTCGATGAAAATTTAACTAGTCTATTTTTGGTTAAAAACGTAGCTTACTCAGTTGAAAAACTTACCTAACCTAAAATAGTTTGAATTGAAATAATGGATTTTAAAAATTATTTCTATTTTTAATGTTAGGAAATAAAAAGTCGAGGAACGCGTGAAGAAGCGCTTGGTGCGCATTCATGTGCTGCTAGTTTATAATAATTCAAGTTTTCATTTGAATTTAATTTAATTTTTAGTTGAAAATTCAACTATTCATTTGAAAATTGAAGTATTTTTGTGAAAATTCGTCTTCTTTGGCAGAAAAATGAATCTTTATTTTATTTGATAATTCGTCACATTAGTTGACAATTTCTCTTTTTTTTTTGTTGAAAATTAATTCTTCTAAATAAAAATTTAACGAATCCATTTTCGTTTAAAAACTTATCTTTTTTAAACGAGAAATGTACCTAATCTAAAATAGTTTGAATTGGAATAATGTATTTTGAAAATTCTTTCTATTTTTAATGTTAGAAAATAAAAAGTCGAGGAACGCGTGAAGAAGCGCTTGGTGCGCGTGCATTTGCTGCTAGTTTATAATAATAAATTTAAATAAAGATGAATGAAATATTGATGCAGATTAGTTTGTGATATAATAAGACCATGAAATGTCAGAATAAGATACTGCATTCAGAAGAAAAGCAAAAAATAACTGTTTTTTTTTTGCGGAGGAGGGATGACAACGCGATGTTGCAGTTGCGTTGTTAAGTAATGGACCTTGACTTCTTGCTCAGTTCACCAGATCAGTCGATAGCAAAATAATCGTAAAATACATCAAGTCTCATTTCATTTTATTTATTCGATTTAATCTAATTTATACATTTTCTTTGTTTCACCTCCTCAAGGAAAGAGCAAAATCAATATTAAATTAAAAAATTAAATAATCGCCTTCCGAGGATCGCTAGTTGATAATAAAATAATATTTTTTTTAAAGAATTTTTAAAAAATCATTAAATATTAGAAAATAATTTCTTCTATGAAATTCACTGCGCAGAAAAATAAAAATTGTGGGAAAATGATTTATTGGCAACATCATTTCTTTAACGAAATAATTTCTTTTTTATTTACTCAAAATTTTAGACACAATTGAGTTACAATTTTAATGTAGTAATATTATTTTCGACCTTTTATCATTGATATTTCTCGAAATTATTACCACTTAATGAAGAAAATGATATATGTTCTTTTTTTTGTTTTAGCAAAAAAAATTTCTGTTAAACTGTCTTATCACGATCTTCAACTTTGATTTACTCGGAACGGTATTATTTTTTGGATCAAACATTTTTCACTTTTATTCAAAATCCTTATATCTCCGGAGTGGGTTTTTGTTTTTACAAAAATTTGAAAAATAGTGTTTTAATCGCTATCCAAATCCGATTTAATTTTTTTAGCTAATAATTTAAGCATTTGTTGAAAATTCATGTATTTTTAAAAATTATTTTCTCTTGGTTAAAAATTTTACTACTCGGTTAAAAATTTTATTATTTTGTTCAAAATTCAACAATCTCGGTAAAAAATGATCCTTTTGGTTGAAAATTTAACTGGTTTGTTAAAAATTCGTTAATAAGAAATAATAAACTACTTTGTGAAAGATTGACCTTTTTGGCTGAAGATTCAAAATTTTATTTCGAAATTATTTTTTTTTTGTAGGAAATTAATTTTTTAGCTTAAAATTTACTCATTCCATTTTTCGCTGAAAATTTATATTTGTAATCTTGATTGAAAATTCATGTTTTTTTTCGAAGATTCATCACTTTGGTTGAAAATTAAACTATTTAGTTAAAAATTAATTTTTCAACTGAAAATTTAACTGTTCCGTTTTCTCTTGAATATTGTTATTTTGAATAGAAAATTGATATCGTTTAGATGGCTAATCAATTATTAATTGGAAAATTCATCTATTTTTGGTTAAAAGTAGTATTTTTTGGTTAAAAAATTTATTCCTTGGTTGAAAACTGAATTATTTTATTAAAAATTCAACACTTTTGTTAAAAAGTTATCCTTTCGGGTTAAAAATTTAACAGCTGAAAATTTCACTAATTCATTTTTGGTTGAAAATTAATTTTGTTAATTTATCTATTTGAGACGAAAATTGAACTATTTGGTTGAAAATTCTTGTATTTTGTTTAAATTCGTGCATTTTGTTAGAAAATAAAACTCCTTGGTTAAAATTCGAACTATTTTGTTTAAAAATTGATTTTTTTGTTAAAGATTCAAAATTTATTTGAAAATTCCTATCATTTTTTAAAATTCGTTTTTCTTTTATTATATTTAATTTTTGTTCTTAAAATTTAACTTTTCTGTTTTTGGTTGAGAATTGATATTTTTTATTGGGAATTTTTGTTTGTTTGTTAGAAAATGAATCTTCTTGATTGCAAATTCATGTTTTTTGTTGAAGATTCATCACTTTGGTTGAAAATTCAACTATTTGGTTAAAAATAAATTTTTTTGAGTGAAAATTTAACTGTTCCATTTCTTGTTGAGTATTTATATTGTTCATTGAAAATTGATCTTGCTTAGTTAGAAACTCAATTATTTATGGGAAAATTAATGCATTTTGATGAAAATTTTTATTTCTTAGTAGAAAATGAATCTTTTTGGTTAAAAATTTTACTCTGTGGTTCAAAAATTATACTTTTTTAGTTGAGGATTCAACTTTTTTGTTGAAAATTCGATTTTCGGGTTAAAAATCAATTTGTTCAATTGAAAATTTAACGTATCAATTTCCGATTGAAAATTGATATTCTTAATTAAAAATTGATCTTTTTCACATGAAAATTTAACTATTTATTTGAAGAATCATGTATTTTGGCGGGAATTCGACTTTTTTGATTGAAAATTAATTTTTTAAACTATTAATTTAAGTATTTGTTAAAAATTTATTTATTTTTTTTAAATTCTTCTCTTTAGGTTAAAATTTTTTACTATTCGGTTGAAAATCAAACTACTTGGTTAAAACTTGAATTATTTTGTTGAGAAATTCATCTTTTTTTTTACAGGCTCAGAAAAAAAACTTTTCTATTTTTGGCTGAGAATTGATATTTTTTATTGTTGAATTTTTGATTGAATATTGTTATTTTCAATTAAAAAATGATCTTGTTTAGTTATCAACACAATTATTAATTTGAAAATTCATCTATTTGGTGAAGATTCTTTCCTTTTGGTTGAAAAATTTTACTATTTGGTAGAAAATTTAATTAATTTGTTAAAAATTCAACACTTTTGTTAAAAAGTTATCCTTTTTGGGTGAAAATTCAATTATTTTCGTAGAAAATTCAACTCCTTGGTTGAAAATTAACTTTTCTGTTGAAAATTCAATTGTTTTGTAGAAAATTTGGTCTTTTTGGTTGTTTTTTATTTAAAATTGAAATCACTCCTGATTGAAAAATCTTTTCAGATGAAAATGCGATTATTTGGTTGAAAATTCATGCATTTTGTTAGAAAATAATTCTCCTGGTTAAAATTCGAACTATTTTGTTAAAAAATTAATATTTTTGGTTAAAGATTCAAAATTAATTTGAAAGTTCCTATTATTCGTTTGAAATTCAATCTTTTTTTGTTATATTTAATTTTTGTACTTAAAATTTAACTTATCCGTTTTTGGATGAATATTGCTATTTTTAATTAAAATGGATCTTCTTTAGATAGAAGCTCAATTACTTATTTAAAAATGGTATTTTGGGCCAAATTCGTCTTTCTTGGTAAAACATTAATTTTTGTAACTAATAAGTTAACAATGTGTTGAAAATTTATATATTCTTTAAGATTTTTCTCTTTTGGTTGATGAATTTTACTACTTGGTTAAAAATTCAATTATGTTATTCATAATTCTTCTTTTAGATTGCAAATTCAACTATTTTGGTAGAAATGTAATTCTTCAGTTGAAAATTAACCTTTCTGTTGAAAATTCGTATATTTGAGTTGAAAATTTAACTCTTTCGAAGAAAATTAGTATTTTTGGTTGCTTTCAATTTAAATTCACATCTGTTTGAATATTCTATAAGCTTATATTCTATGAGCTTATATTCTATAAGCTTATATTCTAAAAGCCTATATTCTATAAGCTTATAGAACTCTTTTGGTAGAAATGTAATTCCTCAGTCGAAAATTAACCTTTCTGTTGAAAATTCGTATCTTTGAGTTGAAAATTCAACTCTTTTGTACAAAATTAGTATTTTTGGTTGCCTTCCATTCAAATTCACATCTGTTTGGATTGAAAAATCAACTAGAATATTCTATAAGGTTATATTCTATAAGGTTATATTCTAAAAGCCTATATTCTATAAGCCTATATTCTATAAGCTTATATTCTATAAGCTTATATTCCATAAGCTTATAGAACTATTTTGGTAGAAATGTAATTCCTCAGTTGAAAATTAACTTTTCTGTTGAAAATTCGTTTTTTTGAGTTGAAAATTCCACTCTTTTGTAGAAAATTAGTATTTTTGGTTGTCTTCCATTCAAAGTAAAATCTTTTTCGATTGAAAAATCAACTAGAATATTCTATAAGCTTATATTCTATAAGCCTATATTCTATAATCTTATATTCTATAAGCCTATATTCTATAAGCTTATATTCTATAAGCTTATACAACTATTTTGGTAGAAATGTAATTCCTCAGTTGAAAAATAACCTATCTGTTGAAAATTCGTATTTTTGAGTTGAAAATTCAACTCTTTTGTAGAAAATTAGTATTTTTGGTTGTGTTCCATTCAAATTAAAATCTGTTTGGATTGAAAAATCAACTACAGTATTCTATATCCTCATATTCTATAAGCCTATATTCTATAAGCTTATGTTCTATAAACTTATATTCTATAAACTTATAGAACTATTTTGATAGAAATGTAATTCCTCAGTTGAAAATTAAACTTTCTGCTGCAAATTCGTATCTTTGAGTTGAAAATTCAACTCTTTTGTAGAAAATTAGTATTTTTGGTTATCTACCATTCAAATTAAAATTTTTATTGATTGAAAAATCAACTACAGTATTCTATATCCTCATATTCTATAAGAGTATATTCTATAAGCTTATATTCTATAAGCTCATACTCTGTAAGTTTATAGAACTGTTTTGGTAGAAATGTAATTACTCAGTTGAAAATGAACCTTTCTGTACAAACTTCGTATCTTTGAGTTAAAAATTCAACTCTTTTGTAGAAAATTAGTATTTTTGATCGTCTTCCATTCAAATCAAAATCTGTTTGGATCGAAAAATCAACTACAGTATTCTATATCCTCATATTCTATAAGCCTATATTCTATAAGCTTATATTCTATAAACTTATATTCTATAAACTTATAGAACTATTTTGGTAGAAATGTAATTCCTCAGTTGAAAATTAACCTTTCTGCTGCAAATTCGTATCTTTGAGTTGAAAGTTCAACTCTTGGTAGAAAATTGGTATTTTAGGTTGTCTTCCATTCAAAATTAAAAAAAATTTCTGATTGAAAAATCAACTATCACATTTTTCGTTGATATGGTTGAATATTGTTATTTTTAATTGAAAATTGATCCTTAATTGGAAACTCAATTACTTATTTGAAAATCCACGTATTTTGATGTAAATTTGCCTCCCTTGGTAGAAAATTAATCATCTTGGTTCAAAATTTATTTTTCTGTTCAAAAATTTAACTATTTGGTTAAAAATCTATCTGTTTATTCTCGGAATCAACTCTTGTGTTGACAACTTTAAACAATAAACAAAATTGTAATCATACAATGCCTATAGAGTATTCTATAAGCTCGTAGAGTATTCTATAAGCTTGTAGAGTATTTTATAAGCTTGTAGAGTATTCTATAAGCTTATAGAATGTAGGCTTATAGAATATAAGCTTATAGAATGTAGGTTCATAGAATATAAGCTCATAGAATATAAGCGTATAGAGTATAAGCTTTGAGGATATAAGCTTATAGAATAAGCTTATAGAATCTAAGTTTATAGAATATAAGCTCATAGAATAAGCTTATAGAATATAAGCGTATAGAGTATAAGCTTATAGAATATAAGCTCATAGAATAAGTTTATAGAATATAAGCTCATAGAATAAGCTTATAGAATATAAGTCCTAATATGAAAGTGTTAAAACAGCAAAACATGATGATCTTGAAACAGTGAAATATTACCGGAATCCCTCAAAATTTATGAGCCAATAATCTATTTACCTACAATTTCTAAAACAGCAGATGCAACATATTTTTTTCTCTTTAGATAAGATTTACGATCCCATAAGTTGAGAAAAATGTGGAGGCCTTCTTGCCATTGGTTTCAGTAGTTTCAGTAGTTTATCCTAGGACCTAGACTAGACCTAGCAGCCTGGGTCAATTATAAGAAACTTTATGTACAGAATTTATTATCGTACCTGCTCAGAGAAACAGAATTTCATGACCTGGCTCGGAAGCCAAATAAAAGGGTCGACAGATTTGTATCAGTCGAAAAATCTGCTTCGCCATACTTTCGCTTTCACCCGTTCTCCACGTGTTGGCTCAAACTCACTAGGCATGAAGATCTATTCCGGGCCAACGAATTAAAAAAAAAAACAAAAAAAAAGACAATAGAAAGCTAAACGTGTTCCAAAATTTAATTATTGTACCATGTGAAATAAAAAATCTGACATGATTTCTTTTTTACAATTAACAAAATAAGAAGGTGTTGACATTTTACCATTATTGTTATATTTATTAAATAAATGTTCAACAAAGTAGTTAAATTTTCTGTTATAAAATAAATTAACAAACAAAAAAAAAGTTTATTTAACAAATTAGTTAAATTTTTAACCAAATAGTTAATTTTTCGACTAAAATGATGCATTTTCAAGTAAAAAGATGAATACAAATTTTCAATAAAAAAAGTTAATTTTATAAAAAAAAATCGAATTGAAAAAAATAGATAAATTTTTAATCCAAGAGATGAATTTCAACCAATTACATAATTGAAGTTTCTACGCAAAAAGATAAATTTTCAACAAAACAGTTGAATTTCCAAACAAATAGTTGAAGTTTCATCTACAAAAATACAAATTCACAATCACAAATGGAATAGTCAAATTTTCAGCTACAAAAATTAATTTTCAATTCAGAAAGAACGAATTTTCAACAAAGAAGAAAATTGTCAAATTTTCTGTTAAAAAATAAATTTTTAAACAAAAAGTAACGACTTTCAACCAAATAAATAAATTTTCGTACCAAAAGTGATAAATTATACACAAAAAATATAATAGTTGATATTTCAAACAGAAAAGATTTTAATTTTAAATGAAAAACTGTTGAATTTAAAATAAAAAAAATAGAACAATTTTCAAAGAAGTAGTTGAATTTTCCTCTATAATATATAAATTTACAATCAAAAATGGAATAATTAAATTTTCAGCTGAAAAATTTAATTTTTAATTTTTAAACAAAAAATTTAATTTTAAATTTTTAAGCAAAAAGTAACGATTTTTAACTAAATAGATAAATTTTCAAAGACATAATTTGTATACCAAAAGTAATAAATTATACACAAAAAATATAATAATTGATATTTCAAACAAAAAAGATTTTATTTTTGAATAAAAAACTGTTGAATTAAAAATAAAAAAATAGAACAATTTTCAACCGAGTAGTTGAGTTTTCCTCTATAAAATATAAATTTGCAATCAGAAATAGAATAATTAAATTTTCAATTAAAAAAATTAATTTTTAATTTTTAAACAAAAAGTAGCGATTTTCAACCAAATAGTTAAATTTCCGAACAAAGACATAATTTTTATACCAAAAGTAATAAATTATACACAAAAAATATAATTATTGATATTTCAAACAAAAAAGATTTTAATTTTAAACAAAAAACTGTTGGATTTAAAATCTGAAAAGAAAACTGAATTTTCCGCTATAAAATATAAATTTACAATCAGAAATAGAATAATTAAATTTTCAGCTGAAAAAAATTAATTTAAAATTTGTAAACAAAAAGTAACAATTTTCAATAAAATAGTTAAATTTTCAATCAAAGACATAAATTTGTATACCAAAAGTGATAAATTATATGAAAAAATATAATAGTCGGTATTTTAAGCAACAAAGATTTTAATTTTAAATCAAAAACTATTGAATTTAAAATATAAAAAAAAAAAACAATTTTCAACCAAATAGTTGAATTTTCCTCTATAAAGTAAAAATTTACAATCAAAAATGGAAAAGTTAATTTTCAGCTGAAAAACTCAATTTTCAACTATGAAAGAATAAATTTTCAATAAAGTAGTTCAATTTTCAGTTAAAAACAAAAATTTGAAACAAAAAATAACGATTTTCAAACAAATAGTTAAATTTTCAAACAAAGAAATAAATTTTTATACCGAAAGTGATCCATTGTAAAAAAAAATACAATAGTTGATATTTCAAACAAAAAAGATTTTAACTTTAAATAAAAAACACGATTGAAACCCGAAAAAGCTTTAAATTTAAATTTATCATCATGAATCATCGTGAAAGTATTAAATCTATTATCGATTTATTATATCAGTAAAACAGAATTACGATGAGCCTTAAAAGACAATCCAAGTTACCAATTTCTCGCCTGAAGCAAAATTTTTTAACCGGTCCCGGTCGGTATGAAAGCCGGAATCCGACCAGATTACCCTGACGTTCTTAGCCGGATCCCGGCCAGATTCCCCGGCCGGCGCCCGGTTTAAGCTGGGGCTATCCGGCCGGCTCCCGGTCGGATCCCTGTTACCATTTCTACACGGGATATGGACCATACAATATTCAATTCATGCAAGGAATTTGTTCTTGTCGCAAGAAACCGTATTTGATCAGATAACATTAAGTTCCTTCATTGAAGTACATTTCAATAATACAATACAAATTTTCATAGAACTAAACAATATTGTATCGTATATATTCAGAACAATATTTTCTTGATCAAATGCTAAGTTCTCGTCGTTGTAGGTATAAAAAGAAAGAAGAATTATTGTAAGAAATGGTTAGAATAGACAGCTCTCTCATACATTAGGGTTGAAAGTTTATAAAATATGTTGGGTGTTTTATAATTGTTGAAGGCATATATGAGTGTAATGATAAGTATTATTATATCATAAAAATTACATTCTAACGAAATTATTAAATAATGATTATTATGAAAATAAAAAGCATATTATAGTATAATAATCACAAATGTAATATATCAGGGCACATGAATAATAATCGTAACGGCACTGGGATATATTACAATCCTGAAGTTTTCTATATTTATGGATTTCAACATTTTGTAGTTAATTATAAACAAACTAAGCGTCCGATTAAAAAAGCTAACACAGATTTGGATTCCTCTCTGAACTATCTAGGTAAGTTTTATTAACTAATATTAAAACACTTACATTTTTTAACGTCCTGCAATTGTTATAAACAAACTGAGCGTCTTATCGACAAACCGAAAACACCTTTGGATTCATCTCCGAAATTTCAAGGTGCGCCTTTTGTTAAGCTTTTTTAATCAATTGAGTAATTTTTAATAATTTCAAACATTTCAAAGCATGATAAACGAACAAAGGGACCGATTAAGAAATCCAAATCGCCTTTGAATTCGTCCTGGAAATACCTGAATGTGCCTTTTTTATCCCATTGTTTGAAGAATTGTACTAGTTTTTAATTTTTTATCGTAAATATCAGATAGTAATGATTATTGGTCTACTATTATTTTTTATTTGAGAAACGAGAAAATATCTACCTCACCCCGGATTAGAACTGGGAACGCCACTTTACATGAGTTGAGAGGTAACCAATTACGCCACCGAGGCTCTTGTATATCACTTCTTGTTTCTCTCATATCACATGGTGACGCAGGTCTGCATTTTCTTACTTTGTTCTTTACAGTCTAAATAATTTTCAAGAATCAGAATATTTAAAAAAATGATGTTATTTTGCTGATCAGGATAATTAATTAATTTTTTATGTTACAGATTGAATAGTGTCGGCAGGAGAAACAAAAAATTATCGACCACAAGCTGGGTGGCTTATTTAATTGTTAGCGCTCCACTCATGTATAGTGGCGTTGCCGGTTCAAATTCAGGCTAAGGTAGATTTTTTCTGGTTTAAAAAAAATGAATAAAAGACCAGTAATCGCCACTATTCAATATTAAACATGAAGAATTAATTAATTACCCTGGTCAACAAAATAACATCATTGTTTAATATTAAATTCTCATTCGGTGAAAATACTTCAGGCTGAAGTATTTATTAAAAAAGCTTTACAAGGTAAAGAAATGCGGACCCACGTCACCATGTGATACAGGAGACACAAGAAATGATCTACCACGGCCTCGGTGGCGTTATTTGTTAACGCTCCACTCATGTACAGTGCTGTTCCCGCTTTAAATCCGGGCTGAGGTAGATTTTTTCTTATGTTTCCAAAAAATAATAGACTAGTAATCCAAATTATTGAATATTTGAACTAAAAAATTAATTGATTATCCTGGCCAACAAAATAACATCTATTGAGTTAATCTGTCGTCTAAGTTAATCATGAAATTATGTCAATGTTCTCCAATAAAAAAAAAAGTTTAAAAGAACGTAATCTTGCGAAACCCATTACTTTATTTTGAAATGCTGTAGATCCTTCAAATATTATTAAATACTTTGAAATTCCTTGTAATTAAATAAATTTTAATGAGTAAGTTCAAAATTAAGTAAATTCTAAGGCGCGAATAATTATTCGCGCTATTACGTGATAGAACTGTCTATATATTTTTTCAACATTGAAACAAAACCTTCTATTTAGAAACCGCGAAGATAAATAAGCGTTCAAATCTAGTACACTTAAACCTGGAATGAAGAACGGTTTTGGCATGGCTTGCAGTTGCCTTCATCCTAAGTCCAGGGAATCCAAATGTAAACAGGCAGGGCCGCATGAATCATTTCTGTTGGATTTAGACGCATGACGCGCCCTGATTCAACTAACGCGCCGAGAGTGCAGCCCACATGCTGCTTGTCACGATTGACTGAGCACCGCCTCTCTCTCTGATTTCTGATTCCAGGTACTAGTATGATAACATTATGAACGATAACCAGCTTGCTATTTGTCAGTGAAAATTTTATGTTTAAACATAATCAACTGTACGGAGAAAGAAATTATCGAAAAAGGTAGTACTGTGGTACACATAGCATGTGGTTACGCGTGTTTTACAAGTGGAATATCGTGTTCGCGTGTCCCCGTAATATGCGACTTTAACCTCAAGTAGTAAAGCCGTTTATGCAAACGTATATAGTTTCATATGCCTGATAGTGGAATTTCAGCAAGAAATATGAATACGTATTTTATGTGGCAGCTTTAAACGGTCTGCGGGTATAAATGCCTTATACTACTTGACAGTGACTACCTTTACCCAGACAAACATTTATTACATCAACCAGTGCTTGTTCCTCGAAGACTGCCTTGGCAATTCGGCAGTGACTATTACAGCGAATTCCGATTTACATCATTCACTGTTTTATCTTAATGCTTGACCCTTGCATAATCAGTGAGCATTACAATGATTAACGATACACTCGCGAAAAATAAAAGCACTCTTGAAAATGTCAGCGCATTTTTATTGCTGGCAGTAGTGCATTTTATATCTTGTGAAATGTATAACCTAATACTAACGATAAGGAAAAACAGGCCGGAATTCATTTTTATCAAAGAATCAGTCTCAATCATGAGGAACCGTCCATCCACTACGTTACCATTTGTGCACTATTTTCACCACCACCTTCCGTTCCCCATCGTTGATGGTCATATTTTTGTCTTGATCCTCCCCATCACCAACCCCTAACGCAAAAGTAATGAAGCCGTAGGCTAAGCACGTATTTCACGTTTACGCTGCGTTTTCTCGCGATTCCAGTAAGTTGAATGCCCAAAATTCCAATTCAACCGTCTCATCAACTATGAGCTAAAAGATGAAATTCCAATCCAACAGGACAAATTTTCAACAAAAAGAGAATTTCAGACCAATGTAGATGAGTTTAATAGAAGAGTTCAATTTTCAACAAAATAATAATTTATCCAACAAAATAGTTTTCTATTTGAATAAATAGCTCAGTTTCTAGCCTACAAAGATAAATTTTCAATCAAGAAGATTAATTTTCTTCCAAAATACGAATTTTCAACAAAATATATGGATCTTCAACCAAACAGTTTAATTTTCAACTAAAAAAAGTTTTAGGTGTGTTATTTAATCGGACTTGACATTTTTTTTATATGTACGGCACTGCTCCCATACATAACTCAACAACTGTCGTTTAGAGTGAAATACGGAAAACTGACCTAATATTTGGAGTTGTACATTGTCCTCGGGTTAATAACGTATCCAGCGAGTCCCTCTCATGCTGAGGAAACCAATACTTTTAGCTGAAAATATTAATTTCCTATAACGAAGAAAAGCTCAGAGACACTCCGAGAGCAGGCGGATTTCGAAAAAGAGATGGTAGATAGCAGAAATGTTCTTAAAACATATCCGCAGGCCAATCCTGGCCTGCTCTGTCCTCGAAAGCACGCTAAAATACATCAATTAGGTGGCTACAGTCTGCAAAGAATTCAATACGATGATCCAGCAAAAGTCTCGTGCAACATGAGGATACGCAGCGACCCAAGGACGAACGCCTTCTGAATTTTCCCCGCAAGTGTCTCAGCATTTTGTTCACAAACAGGGATGCTTTTCAGGCTATTAACCAATGAAACCTTGGCACTTCCAAAAGCGCCGATGATCAAAACAATTAGCTTAACAGAATGTTCCGGGTATAACCGTCGTAACTTCCTCATCAGGTCTTTATACCTCTCTTTCTTTTCTTTCTCCTTTGCCATGACGTTATTGTCAGCTGATACCGAAAGTTCGATAACGAACATGGTTCGTTTCTCGAAATCAAGGAGAACTATGTCAGACCTCGAGTGCGCAACACGAACAATTATCGAGAACATGCAGTTCCAGTATATGAGGCACTTCTCATTTTCAAAAATTGACTCTTTTTCCCTAGCAGCGTTTAGCGGAGCGGTATTTGGGCTGATGACGTGAGAGTGACAGATATCGTAATAAAGCACTGTTAGTGCTGCATTTTGCCTTTGGATGTAGGTCGTTTCCGCACGATTTGGACAACTAGACAGTATGTGTTCTAGATGTTCGGGGTGTGCATGACACACTCTGCAGCTATCATCGGGAATGTCTTAGCACAAAATGTAGTGACAGTATGCTAAAGTGGAAATGACACCGTCTTGACATGACAAAATCAAAACCTCGGTGCTCGAATTTAATCCGGGTGATTTAAGGAAAGCCAAGGATAGCTCATACGACATTGACTGATCTGCTAAATTTCGCGCTTTTTTAATCCAGGCCTTCAGGAGCGAGTACTCGAGATAGATAAGATTTGACGCATTTTGCTCACCTCTGATATTGGAATCAAGGCCGAGTGTTTCAGCAGCTTCCTCTGCTGCTTTGTACAGAAACGCCCCTTTGCCCACTTCTTCATTTTTCCTGACTATTTTAAGAAGAGGGTTTCATTCATTCGCGGCTATATGTGCTGTACGTAGAATTATCCTGTTGAAAAGACATTCAAGATTCAATCGTCAATGGAGCTACGCCAAATGAATAGACTACTGGGACGACAAGCATGTTCGTCGCAGATACTTTGTTCATGGCCGACAGTTCGGAAGACCATATCCGTCGGATGAGACATTTGTATCTGCATCGGAGAGTATCCTTCATAGATGTCACGACCTACATACGGCTCTGTGGCACGCCTAGGTATATATAGGTCTCTTAAGCGCCAAGGTGTCTTATAGTGCTCCTGTCCACCAGCTGAGGATCTTCGGGGATGCTATTAAGTTTTCCTTTCCTTAAATAAACCTTAGCGCACTTCTCTAACCCTGACTCCATTCCAATCATTTATGTGTACTCTTTGAGAATGTCTAGTGCTAGATGTAATTTCTTTTGATATTTAGCATAGATCTTAAGATCATCCACGTAAAATACACGAGTGACCTAATACTTTCGATCTGCAGGATTGCCACAGAGGTACACTTCAGAATGGCGAAGTGCGAGAGATAGTGGCAATAATGTGAGGCAAAAGAGGAAAGGGATCGTGATGTCTCCCTGAAACACACCTCTCTGAAAGTTGACACTGTTAGTGATCACACGATGTTTTTCAGATGAGATAGTAAATCTGGTTTTTTCAAGCAACATTAATCTCTTTATGCATCTGACGATGTGTGAATGAAACTTCAAGCTTTCCAACAGACAGATGACAAGTCTACAAGGGGTTCAATCGAACGCTTTCCGGTAATCAATCTAGGCCATCTATAGGTAACGCTGATAGAATGCCGCATCTTTACAGACACATCTATCGATGAGCAGGTTCTCCCAACATCCTGCTACACCTTTCTTTAAACCGCGTTTTTCGTACGTCTCTCGCCACACAGGGCCAATTGTCCGAAGGATCCTATCACTTAGGATAGTTGTGAAGATCTCATACAGTTTGTTCAGACAAGTTCTTGGCCTGTAATTCTTAGGGTCAGCTAAGTTGCCCGTCTTTGGCAGGAGCAATGTGCGCCCTTCCACCAAGTACTTCGGAATAGGCTCTTCTGACTTCAGATATGAGGTGAGAATACGGGCGAGATACTGGTGGTTTAAAAGAAACTTTTTCCACCCAAAGGCCTTGATACCATCTGGGCCCGGAGCAAAATAGTTCTTCTTGCCTGCTCTAGACTTCTCCTAGCGTGAGATAGTACTCGTATTCTGTCAGCAATATTCAGTTTGATGGTCAGTAGCTTTGACTTGTTGAGTGTGTGATGACAGACCCGCAGTTCGTGCGAGAAATGTTAAACCTTGGCAGTGAAAGTCCTGCCAGATGTTACGTAGTCAATCACACACTGAATGCGGGACGCGTACTCCCTTGCCCAGCCTATCCTTGTGCTAAGTTGATGGATTCGTTTTTTGGTTTTATGATCAACCGTTGGTTTTGTTTTACGGTTTGCATCTGCCAAAGCTCTCGCCGCATTATACACACTAAAATTGATAGTCGAGAGGTCGGGTTCTTGGGAAAGATCTCCACGAGGCTCGTTATCCAGTTCAGCCAGATCTTTGGGCTTGAGAGAAACCAGTAGGTTGATGTTTCTCTGGGTCCTGAAGCATCGCTCTTCCTCTATTGGATTCTTGGGACAGCTCTGGGTATTTCTCGCACCGCAGTGTATGCACTCGCTCCATGTAACATTTTCGTTCAGGCGCCATACTGGTATCATAGCACTCCAGCATGTTGTCCCTGAGTCGATTTGTCCATTTGAAAGTAATGAGATTCTGCCGGTCAATCGCATTAACTCCGTCTTGATTGGCTCCCCAACTCTAAGATAGTCGGCATTGCTGTCCGACCCATTGTCGGGAGCCCTGCGCGTTCGATTGTTTTGAACCGCACTTGCTACAACTATGTTTGGTGTTTCAATTTCTGTTTCCACGAGCAGCTAGAAAACAGGGTACGTCCATCCTTGTAGATTTCCGCATGAAAGGATAAGGCTGCATACTCTGAGAGGTCTCCCGGTGTCCCAGAGTCACCGTTTGAGACACCTAACCAAGGGGCCATTCAGCTTTCGGCACAGTAGTCACGCCTCCGCTTAGGAGTTATTTCTTCAAGACCATCCCTGGACAATTGTCCGCGACTGCTCATCAATTACTGTAACCATATTTAGCAGAAACCTTTGGTACAGGGATCCTCTATACGCAAATCGAAAATGCGTTCGGTGGCTTTGTCATAGGTCCTTTGGTTCGATTCCTAAGGAAACAAAACCTATATATATCGCAAATTTTTTATGACCTGATACGGTCCTTCAAATCGAGGGATCAGCTTGGGAACGACTCCCTTCGTCAAATCGAAATTTCTTAACATGATATAATCCTCTACCTGATAATCGTGCGCGTCTTTTCGCTTTTTATTTTTCCTAACATGGGTCCTAGGACTCTGTCGAAAATCGCAACCTACCCAGTTGCTTGTGAAAAACCAGTCGCAAACTTCTGGTGCTTGATATCATATTCGGTAAAAGAGTCCTGACACTCCTGCGAAGTAAAGATGTTCCGCGATCGATTACGACTTTAACTTTGCGCCTATCTTTATTTTGTGCAATTAAGAGATTCATTCCAAAGGAATTGTCGTTAACAATAGAAATCATACGACATCTACTGAGCCCATCTATATGAGTCTTTTTCCTGTCCTTTCTATGCTTCGTCGTATAATCAAAGTTTTTGATTTCCATCACCCATCTAGATATTTTATAGTTAATATCTTTTTTCTTTGAAGCCAATGTCAATGTGTTACAAACTTACTTTTATTAATTCAATTCTATGGAGATAAACATGAAATCTTCGCAACGTATAAACGATGTCCAGCATTCCCAACTCAAAACTATGCTAACGACTTTTAATTTCAGGCATGCGTTTTGAAAAATAAAATACCGGATGAAGCTTTAAATCTTTTTTTCGCTGCATGTGAATTGCACCGAATCCACGAGAGCTTGCATCGCAATGCAATTCTGTTTTGGCTTCAGAATCATAAATCGTCAAAATCGGAGCTTCTATCAATTTCTTTTTCAGAAAATCAAATAATCTAAATCGCTCGTCTCTAAATTTGAATTCCGCACCATTTTGTAAGAGATTGTTGGACCGATGCCGTCCTTATTTATGTCATAGCCCAAAAATTCAATATTGGTGCAAATAAATTTCTATTTATCAAGCCGAAGTTACGTTTTATTTTTCACCAAGAGTCTGAAAACTTTTTCAGAATTGCAAAGTGATGCTCAATTGTTTGTGTGGCTACTAGTATATCGTCCATACACACCACAACGTCACTGGAATTAATTGAATTCTAAAACACATTCATGACGAATGTTTCAAATAGGGAAGGTGCTCTTTTCAGATCTAATGACATGCATAAAAATTCGTATAGGCCGAAAGGAGTGACGAAAGATGTATACTTCTGTGACTCCCCCGCAATTGAAATATGGTGAAACCCATCTTTAAGATATAATCTTGAAAACAAATTTTATCATTTAAAACGTCAAGTTGATCGTCAATCAAAGGCAATGGATTATCTTTTATAGTGTACTTGTTTAATGTACGATAATCTACGTACATACGGGTTTCACAATTATTGTTTTTTATAAGAACAACAGGGGATGCATATTCAGATTCGCTTGGTTTTATATGCTATATCAATTGATCTATCTGAAATATTTTTTAAATAGTATTCTCAGAATAAGACAATCTTCTAGAGCCAAACTGGAAGGAATGATGCTTTTTTAAAGTTATTTTCAATTCAGCTTCAACTTAGGATTTTTCAGGCCTATCAGGAATGAAGTATTCCTAAAAAAAAACAAGTTTCTTTGTTTATCTCGATCTTATGTGATAATTCCCTCGTTAATTTCAAGGTAGTCGGTTTTTTGAAATTTTATCGTGTAAGTGTCAAAATTTAAAATTTTTTGAACGACTTCATCAATACTTTTTCCAGACTAGGCCAATTTAAATTAGAATTTTCTAAAAGAATCGTGCCCCAAGACAACTGGCAATTTGATGGTGTTATCAGCAGCATCTCATAAATGTATCTCTCTAATAAATCTTCTAATTGTAGCCTTAGAATTTACAAATCCAAATATCTTTAATTTCAAATTATTTATGCCTGAATACTCACAATTATGTTCATCAATTTCCTGGATCACATCAGGATACACACATCTTTTTTATGTAACTTATGAGAATCCCAGTATTCAATATTGCGGGAAACACTAAACCGAACACTTTTCTATCAATCTGGAACTCGTGAGCGACTCTTCTCAGGTACTCGTCTTCTTCTTCTCGATCATCGATGTTGGCTATCCCCGATTATTTCGCTGAAGATTGCTCTCGTGAAAAGTTCTGCACTCATCGTGGACAATCTCTGATAGTGTGCTCAGTTGAGCCACATCTGGAACAAGAACTCTTCTTGTGTTCTGGCTGGTCACATTCGGAAAATACGTGACCCCACTTGCTGCAATCGTAGCAACGCATCTTGCGTTGAGCGAAAGTTTCATCCTTGGCACCTGGCTTCACACTCGTCATAACATATTTCTGTCCAGGTTAAGGCTTTTCATCAGCAGAAGAGTTTCTAACATTCAGAAAAACTTTCTCGAATGCCGACACTACATCCTATAAAGACTCAAAAGTGTTAACACATTGTATGCGCGCCTGATTGCGCAATGTAGGATCGGGTATTCCGTCAATATAATGATCCATTTGCTCAGTTCAATCAATGGAAACACGATTGGCCTAAATCGTTTTGTCATAAATATATTGGCTAAACAATTCACCTTGCTGTCCAAGTCTTTCTTCAAATTTCTTCCTTAACAAGTCCAAACAAGGGTTTGGTCGTTGGTAGAAATCCTTGCCTAACTGTGTCAACAAGATATCGGTCGTTATTTCGATATGTTCAGGTCTTGAATGAAACTACGTCAAAGCATTACCCTTAATTCTCGATCAAATGAGTACTCTTGTGACATCTTCATTTAGATTGTAAGTTGTTTTAAGTAGTCTAACTTGTCGCTTCCAACTGTCGAAGATAAACCCTATTCCACTGAAACGATTCAGTGACTCTCCAATCGAAGAAATATTGATTTTTTGTGTCCTCTGGGAAGCTATTGAGGGCGTCCCCACTTGCACTTCATCTCTGCGTGTTGCCAATTCGCGTTGTATACCAGCCAGTCGTAGACCACCTTCTGCACGACCTCGTCTTTCTATTACCAACATGGCGGATTGCGAGGTTTCTTCATCGTTTCTAGCTACTTCCAGTTTTTAGGAACCTCGTAATTCATCCAGCTCCCGTTGCACTGCCTCCATTTGCTTAGAAGTTTCTAGTCTTTCAGCTCGAACTGCTCTCAATTCTTCTTCCTGGTACTGATTGCTTTTCCTTCCTTGCAGCTTCAAGATCGTTCCCAACAGGGTTGCCGTCACTAAAAGGATGTTCTTCTGTGACATATTTTACCCACGTGTCCTCTGGATCATGCTCGTAGATGCGAGCAGTGAGTTCTGATATGTTACCGGAAGGAGACTAATTAAACCATGGCTGAACGTCTTTCAACTGTGCAAAGGTCAACTTCTGTAGAGTCGCCACCATCTTAACTCTTTCACTATAAATCCTTATGACAAATTGTACGCGAAACAAATAAGTTTCACAATTAAATCGTGCACTCTATCTATAGAGCTGTTTTTCCAAATAATATGTCTGACCCCAGACACAAAGCTGCAAAGCAATCACACACAAAACACTTACGTGATCAGTTACGCGTTAGTGAAGTTCAAATTCGAGTTCATTCTCACAAAATGTTACCAAACATTTTCAACTTTTGTCGACTCAATTTACTAAAACGCGGCCACTACCATGCCACTTTAGAGACTGTAATGTCAACGATGGGAGCTTGGATGGTATTTCGAACGACAATTCATAAAATAACAATTAGAAATATATACAAGCATTTATTGAAAGCTTAGTTTAAAGTCAAATTTTATTAACAAGCGCTAGCTTTTCCGGTCGGCTAAGGTCTGCCTGCCTTTAGTGCTTGTCGACCATCTGACAAATCGCTATGTCGCTATCTTTCTCTTACTTTTGACAAAAGGCCGTAGACGCGTAAGCATGGATGAAATGGCCCCACTTGCTTTTGGTTCATACATTAGGTTTCAGATTCTACTATTATAGGAATAATTTACCCCAAGTACCAACTTACAAAAATTCCTTACAAAAGTTATAAACAAAATTTGAAAAATCAAAAAATTTGAATTTCTTAAAATTGGCTGAACCGCTTACGATGGCTGAAATATGTTATATATGGGGTATTGTAAGGACTGTACAAAAAATTAGCAATCAATTCTTTCTACGAGAAGGGGCTCCAAAAAATGATTGTAATTTTGAAACCATTTTTTTCTAATGAATTTTTAGTGCCTACACCGCCATTTTTTCTCTAATATACTCATATCCATTGTAACAACACATATTTTTTTGAATAAGATCGAAGAATTACTTCATGGTTCAAAAAAAAAGATTATGGTCCCTAATATGTATGTAATTTCATGAGAATAGGGGGCCAACTTTATTTTCAGCTTATGAATCAATAGACTAAGTATGATTTAAGCAATAAACTTCATTCTCATATGCTGTACTCTCAATCTTCGACACTATCTTCCTCTAACACGGGATTCATACTGTTCTGTGTATAAAATTTACTGAGAATTTCAGCAGGCCTCATGACTTTCGCTAAGTACCTCGCGTGTCATAAGTAATAAATGATAGCTGCTATATGGGAACAGCAGTCAACTGTTCTTCGACCATTAGCACATTCACAAGCATATTTTTCAATTCCAGCAATACTCACACTGTTTAGTTTGTAATCAATGAGACATCTATATAATTTCCGACTCATGTGTCTTGATTGTACCTGGACCTTTAGAATATTTGCCTATTCTTTCACAAACTGCAAATTGATAGACCCATTCTTATTCATCATTTTGGCCAAGTACAAACTGTTTGTCAGAGTTGATAGGAACCCGTGAATAAGATTTTCAGGTCTGACTCCGTCATCTCAGGAAAGCCAAGAATGTCGTGGGATGAGATACTTTTAAACATAATCTTTTTACGAAATCAGCCGTTCACATCAGCTTCGTTAGCTAAAGTGTTTCCGACATCAAATTGATGTTTTCTTCTCGTTATTGTTTGTTCTAAAAGCTCTGCAGCTGATTGTAACGCTTTTCCAAATTGAATGTGCAGAAATGCTGCATTTTTAAAATGCAGTCCAACCTTCGGAAGTAGTTTGTTGTCAATTACATGGTCTAGTAATCGATATCTTTGTCTAATTACTCCATGGACAGACTTCACTGCCTACCGAATTTTTTGACGAAACAGGACTGATTTGATTCTTCGAATGTCAACTGCTTTCCAGAACCTTTCAACGCTGGCATGAGTACAGTAAAGCCCTTGGACTCCATTACGTCCTTTGCATCGCGAAAACTACGATCAATGCTGAATTTGTCGCCTTCATTTATTAATTGACACAAACCATTCAAACATTCAATCAGATTGTTTATAATTTCAGCATCATTAAGGTTCGCATGAAATGATCCTGAAATATCTAGTACTTGTCCGTTTCTTGTACAGATAGTAAAAGGCTTGCATAAGGAAACATTTTTTTTCTTGGCCCGAGTAAGATTTTCGCTGGTACTCATTCTTACTGATTTTCTGATGGCGAGCATAAGTAGCGTCACAAATTAACATTAGCCAATTATCAGAATTAAATAACATTTTAGAGAAATTTGTATTGTGAAAATCAATTAAGTCACGTCTAGAGATAACAGAGATAACACTTAATCTAAATTATCAGGGCAAAACATCTTTTTCAAAAGAGTTCATGATAGATATGGAATAGTCTGAAACAAGCTGCTCTCGTTCTGAATGCAAAATTGCAGCAACCATTTTTTTGGAGTTTCCTGCTCCTACTCTTCATAGAAACACTACAAGAGCTTGTGTTACATCGCGGGTCTGAGTGTTTCGCATTGACGTGAGCATTTTGCGCAATTCAATAATATTTTCCCATGTTAACCCTGTAAAAAAATGTGGTTTTTTTCTCTAAAAAAGAAAAGTTTTCAATTTTGTCAAGAATCAAGGTGTCACATTCGATATTGAAACTTTCAAGTAATTCCGTACGCGCCCCTGTTTTGGAACTGCTGTTAAATCTTGTGCCTTGTAACAAACAAAACAATATTTGTGCGTTGCCACAGTCCTTTGAACTTGAATGCGAATATGCTCGCAATCTTCGCCTACTTCAGAATTTGTAATACTTGCTTCGAATTCTATATCTTTGTCGCTTGATTTTGAAGAATCGTTTTTCTCAGAAACTGTTCTTTTATTATCAGGAAATTGATTACCATCATTCAGTTTTCTGCTTTTGTAAGGAATACAGCGACAGGACCGACATAGAACATAATTGAGGGTGATATTTTTTCCAAAGCGAAGAGAAAAACAATTTGCTTTATCTGCAGACTCTGCTATTTTTGTACGCTTAAATACACTCCTTGTAAATTTGCTGCAAGCAGCGCTTATTTGATTCATAGAATTTTTCCCTGAAGTTATGTTGTTACCCACTGCTATTGAGGTAAGGTCGCTGGACGACGACGGCTGTGGCCCTACTTTCCCACCCTGACTAGCCGCAGATACTGGAGTTCCCATTCCTTTTATCGCAAACACTTTATTTCTGCCTGCCCTGATGGCATACCATTTATTATCTAGGATTTTGCCGGGAAACTCCCGTCGCCCGCCATCACCACGTGGAGGTGTCCTAGATGCAGACATCATTAGTGCGGGCTACATTGAGTTATTTAGTCGGTGGCAATCCTGCACTACATGGATCCAAATTCGCCGAACGGTCGGTCAGCGACTGGCGATTTTTAACTCGAACTCAAATGGGTTAAACCATGTCAATTCGAATACCAACCTATAGCATACAGTCACACAATGCGAGCTACTTGTCTCCAATCATAAGGCCTGCTTAAATTTCTGAAAAATTATTCACACAATACAATATGAATCACGTGACAGAGGAAGAAAATGAATGACAATTATTAAGCGTGTATACTATCTGTGCAACAACTGGACGAGCACTAGACTTGGCAGGATCATTTCATGCGAACCTTGATGACGCTAAAATTATAAAAAATCTTATTGAAGATCTTCACGATTTGCGTCAATTAATAAATGCAGGTGAAAGAATAGGCAAATATTCTAAAGGTCCAGGTATAATCAAGACACATTAGTCGGAAATGATATAGATGTCTCATTGATTACAGACCAAACAGTGTGAGTATTGCTGGAATTGAAAAATATGCTTGTGAATGTGCTAATGGTCGAAGATCAGTTGACTGCTGTTCCCACATAGCAGCTATTATTTATTACTTATCACACGCGAGGTACTTAGCGAAAGTCATGAGGCTTGCTAAAATTCTCAGTAAATTGTTTACACAAAACAGTATGAATCCCGTGATATAGGAAGACAGTGTCGAAAATTAAGAGTACATCATATTAGATTAAAGTGTATTGCTAAAATCATACTTAATCTATTGATTCATAAGCTAAAAATAAAGTTGGCCCCCTATTCTCATGAAATTACATACATATTAGGGACCATTATTTTATTTTAACCACGAAGTAATCCTTTAATCTTATCCCACAAAATATATAATGTTACACTGGACATGAGTATATTACAGAAAAAATGGCGATGTAGGCACTAAAAATTCAGTACAACAATTTTTTTTTTAAATTACAATAAGTTTTTTGAGCCTCTTCTTGTAGAAGGAATTAAATGCTAATTCTTTTAAAGTTGTTTCAATACTCTATATAATATATATTCAAGCAAGCGAAATCGGTTCAGCCAATTTTTAAAAATTTGAATTTTTCAAAATTTGTTTATACCTTCAAATTTTTTTCAAGTTGGCGCTCGGGGTAAATTAGTCTCATAATGGTAAAAACTTACCCCTAAAATAATAACCAAACACAATCGGGGGCACTTCACTCATGTATCCTATAGATCCTGGCAGGATCGCCATCTTCAGTAGTATAGTGGTAAGTATCCCCGCCTGTCACGCGGGAGACCGGGGTTCGATTCCCCGCTGGAGAGCCATTCGGTTTCGGTTTCTATTCCTTTTGAATAGAACTGAAGGGCCTATGACAAAGCCACCGAACGCGTCCTCGGGTTCAACTAACTACCTCTAATTTAAATCACTTCATTATCTTCATTAGAACTGAAGATAGTACAGTTGTATATTTATGCACAAAAAATGAACAATTTGTTATATATTTTGCCAATGTTTCAACGGCAATTTGTTTAGAAATGTTAAAGTACCACCAGGAATTTTTTCAGATTTTTCTTATTATTTTTTCAGTAAAAAACTATGTTCCAAACTTCACTGTCCTTAAAAGCTGTCTAATTTCCCTACTTTTTAACAGATTTTTGGGTCTGTAAGCTATAAATTTTTTTTGGCATATTCGTTTCAGGCTCATTAACGTACAACATTTTGATCTTTAAAATGATCCTTCATTTATTGAGCTACCATTTATTCTTCACTTAATTTTTTGACGTCAAAGCCAGAGGATTCGAATTTTCTCGCCAATAGTAGTCTGATCAGCCGGAACATCCTTTTTTTTCGGCGGCGTAGTCTTGAAGTCTGTAGACCCCCGTCCCACTGCAACGCACAGTGGTTGGCCCAGCGGACCAAACTAGACAATTTCTCTGTACTTTTGACCGCTGAATCCGAATTCACCGTTGGAATTGCAAAACTAAGTCGCGTTTCTTTATAACATGTTTTGGATGATGAAAAATGTCAAAAAAACTATGCTTTTTTAGGTTAGAAAAAAGACGAGACCTGATGGCGGAATTCCGACCACGGGTTCGAGTTTAGCGACTCGAAATATATAGGAATTGGTTAGACTAGTCCGTCGGAAAAATTACTTTTTTTGCGGGGCTGTGTTATTAGAGCGTGTCTACTCACTTGAAAAACCTGGAAAACCTGGCACTGTCAGGTAATTTTTTGAAACTCAGGAATTTTTTTCGAGAGTGTGTCTGATTATACTATTACATTTTTCGCTGAGAATCCTTTTTTTTCATGAAAATTCAACTACTTGGATGAAAGTTAAACTCTTTTATTAAAAAATAATTGTTTAATATGAAGGTTTTTCATTTTAAATGATAAATCAATTAATAAATCAATTTCTTTTTCAATGAAAGGTGTATGAAAACGAAAAGTATTTAACTTAGTCAGCAATGTTTAATAATAATTTGTCCACTCATCTCAAACGATAAATTAGAATACTTAAATTATGGTCGCAAAAAAATCTTACAATTATTTGTATTAATCACGAAAATCATTTGATTGGTCTAAGTAAATATACAGCTAATTGTTACCTGCTCTCAAGATGTACAGTGGTATACAAAGTTTGAACATAATTTTTTTTTTTAGTTCACCTAATAGAAACTTCTTGGTATTGTTGAATTCTATCGATTGGTAACCCAAGGGTTAATTACGCGTAATTAACCGCTCCAGTGAGTAAACGATACAGAGATGTCTAGCGACTACTGATTGCAAGCTCACGGGCCCTGAAAATCGGAACAGATCGATTTATTTGAAAATATGCATCGTTAAAACTGTCTACGCTAATCTGAACAGAAATAAAAAAAAAAAATAATAACAAATGCGCTTTTTTAAAAAAGAAAATTATATTTAGTGGTTCCGCAAGTCTCATGAAGTTTAAACATGTATTTCCCATAAGAAAAAAATAAGTTTTGGTACATTTTATTCAGAATCATCAATATTAGGTGTATCGAGCAGACCCTCAATATTCCTCTTCACAATTAGTGTTAGAATACAAATCAATAATTACTTTTTAATGTTCACCCCCACAAGTCTGTTTTGTGGGGTCTCAAAAAAACCCCATAAGTGAAAAATTGGGTTCTGCAAGTTTTTGGCGCTAGTTATGATTTTCTTCCTGTTTCCTTTAATATAAATTGTTTCTGATACATACAGTATTACTTTATATTGATTATTGGATGTTTAAATGAATTTTTAAAACAATTTATTTTGTGCAGCAAGTTTCTCTCAGAATAGAGTTAGAAAGTCGCGGTTTTTCTGAATTTTTTTACTTGCTTTCAACTTTTCAGTTGGAACGAGTCAATAATTGATTTCAGTTAACAAGGATAATTGTTTGAACATTGTATTATTATTTATAACTATATTCTCTTAGAATAATGCTAGAAAGTTGCGGTTTCTTCTGAAAATTTCCACTTTTTTTCACTTTTAAATTAAAGTGATGTCATAATTAATAGAAGTTAAAAAATATAATTGGTGAAACAATTTATTACTATTTTCAATAATATTCTCTTAGAAGAATACTAGAAATTTGCGATTTAACAACTATAATTCTTGAAACAAATTATTATTGTTCATAACTATTTCTTCTATAATAATGCTAGATATTTGAGGTTTTTCGTGATATTTTTGACTTTTTTGTCCACTTTTCACTTAGATACGTAATAATCAATGCAAGTGAACAAATTACATTTTTTAAACCACTTTTTATTGTCTATAACTATCTTCTCTTAGATTAATGCTACAAACTTTTATTATAGTAGGTGGGAGGAGTGGGTTTTGGCCATAACGGGTAAAAATTTTGTTTGGAATTACAGCACGAAGTTTATTGCAAAGCCTAAAATAAATATTTTAAACTCCATACTCTTTACTATCAGCCCTCCCTTCCCCTCTCTTGAATAAAACAAGTTGTTATCAATATTGAATGTTAATTTTCGCTTTAAGGTTAGAATAAATAATTCAATTAATTTTTAATTGAACCAAACGTTTCGGCGCACAGTGGTGGCCCTCATCAGTGGTTAATTTTTATTCTTGTGAAAATTCCAAAGCGTATGCATTCTGACAGGCTGAAATGTGGAGCAGTTCAGTTTGGACGTCTATTTCGTTTGAAAAATTGGAAAATTTTAAAAGAATCGCAAATTTCGAGCATTACTTTAAGAGAAGATAATTGCAAACAATAATTAATTGTTTACGCAAATAATTTATCAACTTGCATTAATTATTACCTCACTCTAGCTAAGAGGTTGACAAAAAGTTGGAAAGTTCAGAGAAAACCGCAGTTTTCTAGCATTAATCTGAGAAAAGTTAGGTATAAACAATAAAAAATTGTTGAAAAAATTATTAATATCATTAACTTTAATTAATTATTACCTCACTCTAAGTGAAAAGCTGAATAAAGTGTAAAATTTCAGAAAACACTGCAAATTTCTAGCATTATTGAGAGAGAATAATGTTATAAATTATAATACACTGTTTAAACCATTGTTTTGGTGTACTTTATTTGATTATTGCCTCACTCTAACTGAAAAGGTGAGAGAAAGTCGAAACATTCAGAAAGGATTGCGTCTTTCTAACACTATTCTGAGAGAAAATTGCTCTGAAAAATAATAAATTGTTAAACAAATTTATTTAAACATCGGGATAGCAGTATCAAATATTATTTTATATATTAGAAACAATTCGTACTAAGAAAGAAACAGCGAAAAAATAATAATTAGCGCCAAAAACTCGCAAAACATTATTTTTCACTTATGGAGGTTTTTTGGGACCCTATAAAACAGACTCATGGGGGTTAAATTCAAAAAGTAATTTTTGATTCGTATTTTATGATTAATTGTCAGGAGAAATGTTGAGGGTCAACTCGACACATCAAATATTGACGATTCTCTATCAAATATACAAAAACGTCTTTTTATCAAATAGGGAAAACATGTTTAAAGTTCACGGGACCTGCGGGTCCTATAAAAATATTTGTTTTCAGGAAAAAATATGCATTTTTTTCTGGATTCGAACAAATTTAAAGGGGATATGCATCAAAATTCGAGAAAAAAATTGTTGTGTATGACAAAAAACAATTTTTTGACAATGTTTATGGAATTGAATAACCACAGATAGATGGACAAAAGTAAGAAATAAAAATTTCCGTCGAAATATAGTATTTCAAAAAAATGAAGGAAAATGCAATTTTGTTAATTTGTACCTAAAGTTGCAAAAAAAATGTTTTCCGTTTTATTTTTATTCTTTGGTGCTCTTTTTAATGAACTAAGGAAATCCTCGTAAATATTTTCAAGTTTAAAACAAAAATTTTGTCCTACTTGTTACGGATCCCGTGTAAACCGAGTTTTACTTTTTTTTTTTTGCATCTTTAGGTACAAATTAAACGAATGGTATTCTTCGTCACTTTTTTAAATATATTTCGACGAAAAACTTTGTTTCCGTATAAGCTTATTTAATTCTATAAACTTAACGCAAGAGAAATTGAAAAAAAAATTCATCCATACACAAAAAATTAAAATTTAAAAATTTGCAATTGACTTGCCAATGGTGAGCAATTTTTTAAAAGTTTTTGTTTACTAAATTTTTTGGTAATGCCACAAAGAAACTTTTCAGTGTTATCACCAATGAATTTAATCATTTTCAATTTTTTGGGCCACTCCACTACTGATGCTGTCTGTGCATGCAGCAAAACTGTTAAATTTGATTGAATTATGAATTTTATTGAAATGATGTTTTTCATTCTTTCCGTTTATCTGATTTAACGAAACTACCCCAACCGTGTTTCATAGTTTAGGAAGTGATTTCCAGATTTGGCTCTGCACGAAATCTCTACATGATTTCCGGTGCAATAAAAGTTCGATTTCCATCCAATCATTAGCGGAAGCCATATTCAGCAATAAGCGGGATGCGGAGAGGAATCCGATTATTTTCAGAAGCGCAATGCCATTTGTTATTGCTGGATCTAATTGCCAGTCCGAAATGACATCGCGGCCAGAATTACGGTGGGTATATATCCGGCATATATCGTTCGACCCCTCTGATTGCTTCACGGGTTGTTCGGGGACGGTAGAGAAGAGTGAAGAGCACCCCTGGGGGGTGGGGTGGGGTGAGAAGGGTGGCCGTCGGGGAGCAAACGTGACCTCAAAATCAGTATGCAAATTCGAGGAATAATTATTCTGTGTGTCCGTCTCGCCCCTCAGGGTCGAATTCCACCATTGCGAATGCGAATATCCCTGATTTAGGGTTTTGTCTGCACGACCATGTATTCGTCCTCTTCTGTCCACGTGTTTTTGCCCCTAAAACAGCGTACTTGTGCCAAGCTCGCCCCTTTTTGTTGTCTGTTACCTTCCACCGCATTTCGGTGTCGATGTCCTCAAAAGAGAATACAGCCTCGCGAGGGTTGATTATTCCACCCCTGAGAGGGAAAGGAGGTCCTTTGTAATGTTTCCAGGGCAGGTCTACTTTATTTCGGGGAGAAAAATAACTAATGGGGGTGTCCTAAAAATAGCCTTTATGACCAGTTCTAGTTTAGGAAATATTCGCATTTTTCTATGTTATTCCATCAAGTGTAAATGCACACACGTTTTTTAGTAAACTTTCCAAGATTAATTGGGCATGTTTTGGTTTAAATTACTATAATTTAAAATATACTACTCTTTTTTACAATAATAGTTCCCAATAATAATGATAACAATAATAATTTCGAATTATTTTTAAGTATAGTCGAAATATTTATTTTATTTATTAATTGGCACACCTTATGTTATATTATTTTATAAAAATGTGAAACAAATAAGATAAAAACATTATTGTCTTTGAAAATGAGTTAAAAAATGTTCAATAAATTATTAAAATGATGGTAATATAAAAGTATATAATTATGTATGTCTAAAAATTTAGTACATGCATTTAGAAAGACATTGAGATAATAAAAACTACAAATGAATCAGTGTGCGACGTGGGTATGTTTCATGTACGAAGAAAAAGTATAATACATATGTGCACATATGGCACTCGCCAATTAGTGAATGAATAATGAATAATTAGTAAAATAACTAAAAATAGATAATATCATTAATTTTAAGGGTGTATTCTGCATGTCGAAATTAATACAAAATTCATGACCAATTTTGCCAAAGTCATATACTGGTAATCAAATGCTTTATACAGGATATTAGCATACATAATTAGTAAATTACATAAATAAACGCGCTGTTGATCAGAATCAATGAACAGAAAAAAGTGTTGTTTTCGTTACGGCTTGTTTTTGTTACATCTTAATTTAAGCCCATTTTAGCCTTAAAGCTATACTGAAGCCCATTTTTGGTCTTCAAGCAAGACCGAGATTCTTCATTAAAAAATTTTGTTGTTGTAGAGACAAATTATTTTGTCCTTACTCGTTGTGATGTATTGTTGGAATAGTATTTGGTGTTAAAACAATTCTCATACGTTAAAAATTAGTATTTAAAAAATTAATCTTCTTTGTTGGAAATTCGTTTTTTTTGGGTTTAAAATTCATTTCTTTTGTTAAAGATTTTATCTTTTTTGGTTGACATATACAAGTCATCTTTTTCTCTCGAATATTTGGAAAGAATATTCATCCTTTGGAATTTAAAATTCATATTTTCTTGTTGAAAAGTTGACTGATTTCTACAAAATTCCATTATTTGATTTAAAACTCATATTTTTTAGTTGAAAATTCAACAATTTGGTTAAAAGTTCGACTATTTCGTTGATAATTTAATTATTTTATCAAAGATTTAACTATTGTGTTAAAAAGTCATCATTTTGGCTGAAACTTCAATAAATAAATAAATAATTAGACATTTTTAAATTTAAATCTGAAATCTAATTTTGTTTTATACCGTTTATAAAAGATTCTATGTTGATAGAATATTTTTTTTCAATATAAACGATCAGAGAAAATGAAAAAAAATGGTTAGGGAAAAGGCAGGGAATTTTGAAAATGAAGTTTCTTTTCCAATTGAAAGTCCTTTAACCTCGAATTTATTTCATTCTATTTTAAAATATACAGAAAACCCTGTATCTCTGTTCTGCCTTCTGCCTTAGCTGGCTTACTGAGAAATTTATTGTCCGGTCACTAGGGGGCGGAAGTCTCATCCTCCTGCTTCTGGAGCTGGACACTCCAGTTTTCATTGTTTACGGTCAGTAGAGTGTCGGAAGGTGGCGGGGTTAACCTCCAAGGATGGTTTCTCTGACATACCTCCATTTCCTACATACCCAGCGGAGTCCAGAGTCCCGACCTGGTTTCTTATATCTTCCGTTCTATCCTTCCTTATACAACCCCTCATGACCAATGACGTTGCTAGAAAGTGCATACATATGTTTATGTATTTATCTACATTCTTATATGTATAATACACACACACACACACATATATATATATATATATAGTGCACGCGTAGGTCTCGAGGTAAACGACGTTCCTGCGAAAAATTACTTCGGGGAACGAAAGTCTCCTTTGCATAATTCTGCGAGGAAGAAAATCCGTAAGAAAAAAAAGACACTAGCAACGTGTCCCGAGGCAATCTGAACACGTATTACGGTCGCGTTCTGTCAATTTTTCCGGTAACTTGGTTTCGTCTTTTCTCTGTCTTTCATTTTTCTCTCGTCAAAAAGGGATAAAAATTCAGAATGTTAAATAAATTAATTTTATTCTTTCAAAGAAATGCACAGTGCTGCTGAACCAACTTTAATTGAAACATCTTTGCATTTAGGATTTTTCTTGAAATGACCGAATCCATTTCAAAGCAGACAGGTTCTACACTGCAAGTCGCAGAAAGTAGGCAGTTGTAACTCTTGTGAAGTTTAAAGTACTTGCCATCGGCTCATCTTCGGTTCGTTTCCGGCTCACCTCCAACTCGTCTTCGACTCCCATCTAGTTCATACAGTCAACTTCACACTCGCGTGGAACTACCTACTTTCTGCACTTTTAGCACAATATACTACTTCATGTTTTTAAAATCACAAGAAAACAATAAAAAATATTTTCTGGGAAACCCGACTGTCTTTATTTTTCTCATATTATTGTACAGTTTCTGCTCATACAAGGAATGCACCCTATCAGCTTTATGTGGGCTGAATTATTTTAAAGGCTGGGAGAATTTTTTCCCCCGTAAAATATAATTTACTCATTTTTCTTGCAAACGATGCAAGATATTAGAATCTGGAAAGAAATCTCAAATAACATAATTAGGTCAAAAGTTATAGAGCTTGAAAGAAGAACATTGGGGTTTTTTTGACAAACAGATCACAAAGTTTAAATACGCATAACTTCGTAGCCATTTTTTTTCGTAAATTGGAAAAATACGTGTCGTCTGATTCTCTCTAAAAAAAACAACATATTTCTTCCACGAGAGATTTTGCGACTTCAAGTGTAGAACCTGCCTGATTTTAAATGAATTCGGTCTATTTTTTTATAAATATTAGTGCTTTACAATGAAGCCCCTTGAATCTCAAAATGAACTTTCTATAGTTAAAAAAATTTTAACGCGATTTATCACGTTTTACAATAAAAAAATTTTCATTTTGTATCTGTTTTATTACTCTTATAACATCAAGCCATATCCTTTTCGGGGTAAGCGTTACTCACTCGGTTCTAGTCTCGTTAAACTTTCGGGACGAAGTAGTTCATATGAAGTGGACGAGGCAGTAAAGAGGGGCGGGGCTTTAGATATTTAGATTAATTTAGAATTCCAGTGTTGTTTATTTAAATAACACGTTCGTTCAGCAACACTGATCCGACCCAAGTCGATAATGAAGCTCTCTAGCAAACACCCTAGGCAATGAGCTTCACAAACTCACAATGTAAAGCTCTCCACGCGGGCCCATTAGTGTCCAAGATCATTCGTTTCAGGCAATGCTTCACCACGATTTTCTTGATTTTAGTCTTAAACTGTTCGTGGAATGTCAGAAAAATATAATCACCAGGAAAATCCCATATGTAAAGATCTTTCAAATAAAGTTGATTCTGATGCAATGTGAATGGGATCAGAATGCTAAAGAAATTATTTTATAATGCAATGTACCAGAAAAAAATTTGAGGAAACATGATGTGCAATTTAATTATTATTTTCTAATTTCATTCATATCTCCAGAAGTAAAAAAAAGGACTCCATATCCTTTAAGATTGTCAAATGACCTAAAAAAATATAGCCGGCCTTTTTTTTGCCTCTTGCACTATAATGACTGCGGGCGTCACTCTAGGAGAATTTCATAGGTCCATTTCTCTCTCACGACTGGACCAGCAAGTCCTTTTCTTGATGCAAGAAAAATATATCTCTCTTACTCTGGAAACAGAGTATGTAAGAGCAACGAAGTTATAGTCAGTATAATAAAACGAACACAAGACAGAAATCCCATCCATGTAAATACCTCGTCACTGTATGCCGGAAATTCTGCACGGAGCCAGAAATGGTAGAAGATGAAATTCTATTACTGCACTTTATCGCAGTGATTCATGAATATCTTCGAGTTATCTACAAAACGGAACGATTACTTGGGTATACTCACCAGCGAGTCACTGTCATGAATCATTGATAAAAGTTCGCAAGTTTTCACAATCAGATGCATTTCTTTCTTCTCTCTCTTAAAAATTTCTTCGCAAAGCTTCGTCGCAGAAAAAAATGCGTGGATATAAAAATGCTCACACAATATCAGCTGGTAATAGAAGGCAAACGAATTCTTTTCCCTCGGGCTTCTCACATTACGACTTCTAAATCTAAACAATTTTCTTACATTTTTTAACAATTACACTCGTTTCATTCATTAAGCCATTACAAGTATTCATGTAAATTTTTAGCGATAACGATATTCAACATTTTATATTTCGAAAAGGGTTAGAGGGAACATGGAGAGCCGCAATCTGCTGGATGTCGATTAGAATACATAATTTTTCTGCTTTAAACTGAAGAATAGTATTATCTTTATAACACTTAACTTTGAAAAACATTCTTTCTATGTAAAATCTCATGCCTTTGTATGAAAATTTGTCTTTTATATTAAAAACAAATGTTCCTCATTAAAAGAGTACCTGTATAAGATATATTTTGATGTGGGAGATGACAGGAAGAAACCCAAGTAAATGCACATCTACATTTCAAGACTTTCAAGTTAAACCATCCCTGAAAAATATCGGGCCATCTTCGAAGACAATCGATCTAAAAGAAAGGATTGCAGCATAGCGGTCTAAAAAATGACATTTTGTCATTTTTCAATCTTTGATAACAAAAAAGTATCAGAATAACACGCTGAATTTTATTTTTTAATGCACATCTAAATTTCAAGTCATTCAATTCGAGCCATCTTCGAAGACAGTCAATGCAAAAAAAAAATATTTCAGCATAGTGGGCTGAAAAACGAAAATTTTTCATTTTTATAATTTTATATCCACTGATAACAAAAGAAAAATACTATAATATAGAAAATTTTATTTTGTGATTCACATCTACTTATTTCAAGACTTTCCAGTTGAATCATCCCTAAAAAATTTGGGGTAATCTTCGAAGACAATCATTCTAAAAGAAAATATTCCATCGTAGGGGTCTAAAGAATGAGATTTGCTCATTTTTCAATCTTTAATAACAAAAAAGCATCAGTATGACATAGCAATTTTTTTGCACATCTGCATGCCGAGCCCTTTAATTTGAGCCATCTTCGAAGAAAGTAGGATGATTTTTAGTGTATGATAAACCCTGTACAAAAAGTGCGCTCACTATTAAGATATATTATGATAGTTTGTATTCACAGAAACGTGCTGAAATAACAATAGCTTTCAATAAATAACATCAAACCCATCTATCAAACGTTCGATTGAGAAGATTTAGAGTAAAAATTCTTTTCCTTCATGTATTAAAGTTTTGCTACTTACAACGAAAAGTGAATTGAAATTTGAATGCTTTTAGTTGAAAAGATTCGGAATTCAGATACTTTGGAGGCACTTGTGAAAGATGAAATATTAAGTTTGTGTCAGAGAAAAAGTATTAAGTTCAAACGAATGGCTTTTCAATGGACTTTTATAAATTAGAAAACTTTTGAAAAGCAGAGTAAGGATGTTTAAAACTTCAAGATCAGATTTCCTGGATTCAAGGCAGTTTCCAGATTCACTTCGAGTTTCATGTGTAATCGATTTTGCGATACTCTTACTGCGAATCAAGGGAAAGAGGAATATAACCAGAATTTGGCGGTAATCGAATCGTTTAGTCGGACATTTCACCGGTTAACGTAATATTCGAAGCGGACGATCCTCGTGCCGAGACCCCATCCATGGTTTTGGTTTCTACGCCCATAGAATTCCCTTTGGTCGACCTATTGGAACGTGACCGCTTTGTTCGCGTGCCAATTGCAGCCGTTAATTGGCTATAGCCAATAAAGCGCTGATTACCAGCTCTAGCACATCTGACAATCCAGATCCGCCTATTCTGTATTATAATGCCTTTACCCATATACATGTTTACATGCTGAAGGGTGATATTACTGAGGGTGCCTCATGAAATCCTTTTTTTTTTAGATTTTCTAAAACCTGGAATCGGAAATTGCTTTCGTTTGGTGAAATAATGATTTCCTATTTTTTCTAGATTAAAAAAAATATGTAGAAGTCGCTATGGAGATTGTTATTTTATGATAAAGTTGATATTAAGAGGTAAAATTCATTCCTACAATTTTTTTTACATTCTCATCATAATGAGATGCTATTTATGTGAAAACTGATCACTGCGGATTTCTTTCAATCTTCACGTTTCGAGACCCCCTGAATCTGAAAAAAAGAGATTTTACGATGGATTCTGTGTCGTCGTCGTATGTATACTGGATGACTTTTGAAATACTAATAGGATTGGATTACGCTTTGAGACATGTTTCTAGGGAGCAAAAAGAGAAGTGGAGTTCGTTAACCGGTTCGTTAACCGGTAACAGAAATGCAAAATTTAGGATGACAGATCGAAAATGGCAAACACTTTTACAACAAAATATTGGGGTTGCGCACAATCTTTTTATTAGCAGTTTTTGAGGGCGCTGATTACGAATTTCGCGAGAAAAATTCGAAATGGCGGATGCAAAATGATAAACGAGTTTACCAAGAAATATGCAATTTCCAGAGAAGTATGTTATCAAAGGTTACGAATTTCGTAATAACAATACCAAATTCAAAATGGAGGATCCAAATTGTCGGATGCTTTTACCAAAAAAATATGGAATCTGCTTAACAATTTGTTATCAGTGATTTTTGAGGTTGCTGATTACGAATTTTGCAATAAAAATTTAAAATTCAAAATGGCTGATGCGTTTTAGCGAAAATTTTGTCAAACAATCACGGAATTCGTACCAAAACTTGTTATAATATTTCTTTGGGGTAGCTGGTAATTATTCTAATTATTACTGTCCCCAAAGCAACTTTCTCACGGAGTACGTACCTCAAAAAGCTTTCTTGATTTTGTTAGATTTATTTCATTTGTATTTCATCGATTATTATTTTTTAAGGTCTCTTATAGTATTATAAAGCATAAACTTACCTTTCTATTATGCAGTAAGGCTTGTAGTAACACCAACGAGGATTCTATCTTTTTTTGCAGTGAATAATTATTATATAACTGTTTCTTAAATAAAATGGAGGTTATTTGATCTAGATGCTCTCCGATAGTCAATTGTTTACTTCCTCAAGAAAATACTCCATGAAACTTATTCGTCAAGGAATTAGCTTATACTTTGTTGAAAAAATTTTATATATCAGTTTGAAAGAGTTGACAAGTAATTGGACCTAGTTTATCGTGCGAGCCCCGGGAATGAGAATACTAGAATTCTCTATTTTATGGTTGACAGAAAGGCTGACTTCACTACTTCCGTAAATATATACCTAATGGTTTGATAAAAATTGAAAATGTTTCACAATATAATGGTTAAATTATTAATTAACGCTGAGGTTTATTGTCTAAAATTCGTTGCAATAATGATTAGGCCTCGTAGAACATCCTTAAATAAACTTAATACGAAAATATTGCAAAAATTCATGTAATTTCTTGCTTCATATTTTTTCGTGAGATTTAGGGCGGTTTGAGCCGTAGTTCATAAGCGTGGTTAAGTGGGTACTGGATATATATATGAGGGAGTGTCACGCACGTAGAGTGCCCTGCTGTCAGCGCTAATGTTGAGACGATCTCAAGATCCTCCTGCGTTCAGATATGTATTCAATTTTTTCTTCGTACATTTTTTTGTATTCACTGCTTACTGAGTGCCAGTGATATTAGAAAATTGAGAAACGTAGCTTAATATTTTCGTTCTGGTAAGGATCAGGTGCAAAAAAACTATAGAACAACGGATTTTCGCGATTTTGAAAATAGTTTTTTGCTGTTCTATGATAGGATCAAAACCCGCAATGAACCTTAACTTTGTACTTGAGGTAGGAAAACGTTGGCGAAGACGTCGAAATACGTGACCACCATAAAAAGTATAGCTGCTTGGCCACATCTTCCACTATATGTCGCAGCCACCTTTGCGTGTAGAATGTTCGTATATAATAAATATACACACGTGTGTCTATTTATTACAGATATCGTGCTCACCATTATTTGCTGTTGCCAGGTCCACCCTCTCTTGTCGTGAATTGACGTGAGAAATATTTTGCTTCTCTGTACACTGTACAGCTTCACTTTCCTCTCATTTCTTTTTCACTTTACACCCGACACGAAAAAGGGCTTATGGCTCGTTCACACGAGAAGGCGAACCTACTTACGTGTTGGTGCTACATATATCTATTTCGAAGCCCGTCTCTGCTAATTTCTTCGGAAATTGATTTTTTCTTGTCCCGTGGCCGGATCAGGACTTTGATAGATAAAACAAAAAAATTTTGACGGTTCTTACAATTAGAAGTTCAATTACAAAATCAAGATGTAAGCTCAAAAAAAAACAAGCAATAATTCCATTTAACACTGTAAAAACAAAGTATTATTTCAGGGCTAGTTTCAGGTATTACAATGAGACTCAGAAAAAAGAGTCTCGAGTGGTACTAAAATGAGACCACTCGTGGGAACCCAGATTCATTTGTTTTACATTGAAAATAACAGCATGAATTTATCCTATTCAAAAACAGGACACGAAAAAAATGATACCGTAAAAAAAGAGAGCCATAGTTTTTACAGTGAAATCTGCCGGGTTACTCTGGGGGGAAAACTAAGTAATAAGTCAATTAAGTTCGTTTTACAAAAATTTGTTTTTAATACATATCGTTTGTTGCTTGCACCGAATAATTTGTTTGGTCGTACCAAATACGCGAGCGCGCACGCTTAGATTAATTTTTATACTATCATACACATATCATTATATGTTTGATTTCTTTTGCTTCTTTATGGAGGGAGGTTTGTTATGACCTAAATTTTCATATCGACTTTTTTGATATATTTCGATATAATTGGACCCCAGGAGCTCGAAAACAAAATTTTTGAAAAATGTCCGTGTGTGTGTGAGTGTGTGTATGTAACCTTTTTCTGTTCATCATATCTCGAAAAGTAAAAGAGCTATGATCATAACATTTGGACGAATTATAGCTCCGATTGATATGCAGGTCTGATAGGATTTTGAGCTAGATTGGCTATTTAAAAGTAATTTTTTATAAGTATAAGTCTAAGCATTCATGAAGTTTCAAAAAATGTTTTATTTTGCTTATATGAGAAAAACTGTTTATATATTCAAAATACAACAAAACTGTACATAGTGTATTTGTACGCGTCTTCGAGATGTATCGATCGACCCATTGTTGAATCATTTATGACCCACCAGTACCAATTTATGAAGTTTTAAAAAAATAGTACATTCTGTGTTCATGAGAAAAACTGTTTAATTATTCAGAATACAATATTACTATGTGTAGTATACTAGGAATACTACAGTACTGTATTTGCATGTTTTTTCGCATCTTCGAGACACGTAGAATAACCTATTGATGAACCTTCCATGACCTCTTATAATAGAGCAATACCGATTTATAAATTTAAAAAATAGATTGTTTATCTTATTGATATGAAGAAAACTTTTTTAATATTGGGAATACAACAGTAATGTATATGATATATTTGTTCACGTCTTCGAGACGCGTGCATAGACCTATTGATGAACTTGCGATGACCATTTTTGATTAATCAGTGGCGACTTACAAAGTTAAAAAAATATTAAATTGTTTAAATGTACGAAGAAAACTTTTTTCTCAATTTGGAATATAACACTACCGTCAGTTAAAAAGTTTTTCATTGTAACCTAACACATCGATTGACATTTTGATGGGCTCTCTGATTTTCGGAAGATAAGATTTTCGGTAAGACAGAAACATATGCCCGTGAATTCTTGTGAAGATTTTTTAAACACCTTACAATTTTTAAAATCATGTGAAAATTCTTTGAATCCTTTGAATTCCATAAATATTGCACATAATCTCTTGAAATTCCTTCAAAACGATTGAGCTCCCTGGATATGCATTAAAAAACTTTAAAAATTGTATTCATCCTTAAAATTGTTTAAGATTGCGTGAAATCTTTTAAACTCCTGGACATCGCTTAATCCCTCGCAGAAATTTTGCCGTGGCCCCGACCGGGGACCGATCTGGCCAAATGGGGCCCAGATCGGGAAGCCAGGTCGGATCAGACCCGTGATGAAACGCACGGCCCAGTCTGGATCACTACTTTACCACCGAGCAATTCACGCCTACCCCGAAAGGGAAACGGCCTAATGATATAATAATAATAATAAACCATTGTTGATCTTCTTGGTGTAAGGTTGTTTTTGTACCTGAAGAAAAGTTTGTAACGGTCAGGAAGAGCGAAAAATTGGTCAGGGAAAAGTCAAGGAATTTTGAAATTGAGATTCTGTAGAACTTAAGGGTAAATTTTTTATGAATTTCTTATGGTGAGAACTATTTTACATACTAAGGTTCTAAGCAAAGTGGATAAGGGCGTAAAAAAGCGAAAGACGATACCCGAGAGAGTAAAGTGAGGGGTTTCTGGAAAAACTGGAAGAGGGATGGGAAGTTTGAACCATGTTAAGTCGTAAAGCACATGAAAAGGATAACGTTTAGTATCACCAGATGCGAGGAATTTTCCACGAAGCAGGAACTTTCAGCTCAGTTTTAAGCTTTTAAAGTCTTTTTAGGTGACTTATCGCTTTTCTTTAAATGGAAAATATATGCTAATTTAAATACGGTAGATATATCGTTTAGGGGTTAGAGTAGGTCATTTTAATTTTCTACTTATTTTAAAAAGCAATTTCGTTGGGCAGTCCAATTTTTCTAGGTAAGAATAACTCTCAATGATCAGAGGTAAAAAGCAGAATCTTTCAATCAATCTCGATATTAGTAAAATTTGACAATTTTAGCCAGTTTTTTTTTTCTTTTCATAGTAGTAGAAAATACATGCGAGCGAAGTAAGCGTTCACTTCCCTGGAATTTTATTTCCTAATAGTAAAAATATTTTGAATTGAAAACGTTCTAAATCAAACAATTTTAGATAAGATAAAATTTAAAAAAGAGGAAATTATTTTGAATGGAAGAAAAAGGATTTGAACTTTTATCATTTCTAAATAAAAGCGTTTAACATCGAATAATTTAAAATTGAATGTGTTCGAAATTGAAAATTTTTTAATCAGAATTTCTTAAAATTGAAAAATTTCAGACTAAAATGGTGAATATTGGACAATTTAATTAAATAGGAGTAGACATTGTACCATTTTTGATTCTTCTAGTTCAGAATTAAACAATTTTTTTTTATTGAATGATTTCAGATTAAAATGTCGAAAATAGGACAATTCCAAAATTTTTCAATTTGAATAATTTTATATTAGAATTTTTAATACTGGATCATTTAAAATTGAGAGATATTCAAATTATATTGGTTCTAATTAAAAGCGTTCAAAATTGAAAATATAAAATTGTTGAATCTAAATAATTTTTAATTGATAAGAAAATTTGTTTTAAAATAAAAAAATAAATTCACCGTTATTTTCCCCGTTAAAAATGAAAAAAAAATATCTACTACGGAACGTTGGAAATTAAACGAATCCAAACCTTATATAAAGTTAAAAAATTAATAATTACCAGGAAATGTAATATTGAAACGTTTTTATACCCAAACCTTACAAAATTTAATTTATTTTAAATAAATATTGATGACTTGAAACTTACAATTTTTTTAATTGTTGCCTGTACTTTGTAAATACTTTACTATACTTTCCTAAATTTTGAAACTGTAACCATTCTAAATTCAAGAAATTATTCAATTTCAGATAGTTATATTTTGATCCATTTTGATTTTAAGCAACACAATTGTCTACTTTTTAATTTCAAATCATTTAATTTATAACACTTCATTCATAATTACTATTAATTTTTTTTAATTTCAAAGATATATTTGTCAATTTTAAATAATTCGTTTTTTTTTCAATCTTCAACCAAAAATCAAACTATTTTAAGATATCAACTTGAAAATCAAAAAAGAGAAAAAATGTAGTACAAGATTGCTACGTGTATGATTTCAGGATTCGAAAAGGATGACTAAAAAATCCCGAATAATAAAATTCCCAGCACGTAAATAGAAAATTTCCGAATTTAAACAATGCAACTTTTTTCAATTTATATTATGCATTTATTAAAAATAAAATAATAAAATATTTCTCTGAAAAGAATTTTTTTATGTTTAATGTTTCTTAAAATTATTGTTTGAATCTGAAATAACAACAATTGAAAATCAATATATTCGTGGACGTAAAATTTGAATTGAAAATGTGCATAGTATTTCAAAAATATACCAAAAACGTTCTCTAAAATGCCATCGTTAATTTGAAAAAGCAATTTAAAGAAACATCAAGAAAAATCAGTGCTGAATTGAATCCTGCAAATTTTATTGGGAAAATGTTATTAAGTTCGGAGAAAATTTAGGGAGAATTTTATTCTTCGAGAATGTTTTAATTTGGGTATTTACATTGTCGAGAATTTTATTTTCCGTTATTTTCCAGTCGTTCCGTTTGAAATTGTACAATTTTAAGCATTTCAATTCGACATTGTTTTTTCAAAGACGGGTTTGAAATGTTCAATGTTTTGGTACATCAAATAAAAAATAATTCAATACTTAACGCCTAGTTATAAAATCTTCTATTTTAAACGTTTGAATCTTATATGTTTAAAATTGAAAGCAAAAAAATTAGAATATTTAAATCTGAAATTATTACATTTAAAACCAAACAATTTAGAATATTTAAATCTATACTTTTTTCATTCAAAACTGACTATAAAGGCTTTTGATATGAAATTCTGTAATTTTGAAAGATTGAGTAGTGACATTTTCCTGAGATTTTTGATATTTGATATTCTTTTTTAGAATTGCGACATTTAAAAATATAATTTAAAATTGAAATTATAGACATTTTAAAGAAGCTAAATATATTATTATTAAGTATCATATCATGCAGTATTAAGTGGCAGTCAAAGTAATTGGATATATTTTTCTGAACTAAAAAATGAGATTTCTGTTTGAAAAATCATTGTCATTTTTACTGTTCAGGAATTATTCTAAAAATGTTGATCATTTCATTCTTTCTACTTGGAAACATTCAAAACACAGTCACACAAAAAAATAAAAGACCATACCTATATGTTTTGGGGCCACTGAATTCGAATCTGGTGTCATGTTTGCTCCATCACGAAAGGTTTTTGAGAAAATTTGCCTTTTTCGCTTTTTTTTTTTTTAAATAGGGAGCAAATCTGAAGTTTATAAAGAAACTTCCAGTATGGCTCAATTTATAGAATGAAACTTGGATTCATTGACCTCAAAATCATATAGTTATGATGGTCTATTTCACTGCACAAGGCCCCTTTAGTTTTTTGTGTGCCTGTGAAATTAATGAATTCCAACTTAAGGCGAAAAGAATTAAACTTTGTTTAAAAATTGAAGCGTTCTTTTTTTAGGATCTTGAAACTAAGTCGTTGAAAATGATTAATTTACATGTTTTGCATCACGCCTTTTAAAATTCACTCATTTTAGTCTAAATTGCAAAATGAATAATTTGAAAATCAATGATAAAGCATTTACATGCAAGGGGAATAATTTAATGTTATAGAAAATTTTTATAATATTTCAAACTGACGTACACTATAAAAAACTGTCACATTGACATGACAGAAAAAGTCGCGAAAATCGAGTGGTAACATAGGAGTATCGATGTGGACATAAATGCTGTTTACTCCTGTTAAAAAACTTATTTTAAACTCGATTTCAAAGGACATTGATTTTAAATTAAATGCTTCGAGTTCACTCTCATTAAAGAAATCGTATTTTCTACTACATTAACAATTGAATAATTATCGAGCTATCAGACTCAATTTATACAGTCTGAAACCATCAGAATATAATTTCCGTTTTCACAACGGAAATTTACTTCATTCATTTTTCTTAGTAATTCATTTAAACTCTAAAAATGGCACTAAAATCTAGAGCATTAGACAACTTTAAATTGAATTCGTTCAAAATGGTACGATTTTAAATTCACACCTTGCAAAATATAATAATTTTATTTCAAAAGCCACAGAAACTGAGCAATTACTTCAAATTAAATTCGTTTAAAAGTTATCAATTTTGATATGAAGCGTTTAAAATTCAAATATAGATAATTAAATAATTCTGAAGCTAAAGTCTTTAATAATGTGCGATTTGGAATTAATAAAGTTTCAAAATTAAGTATATATAATAATTTTAAGTGATTATGATTTAAAGCTTTTCGAATATAAATTCTAACTTATATAAAATATAAGAATACAATTTCAATTAAACCAGCTTCAAGTTGGATATTTTCGAAATTGAACAGTTTTAAAATTGAAAATGTTCCAAATAATACCTTTTCAAATTTAAAACATTTATAGTTAAGTAATATGAAAATAGAAACACCAAAAATTAAAGAAGATTTAAACCGTAATATCTTAAAAAATAAACAATTTATTGTGAAAACGATCGAGATTTTGAACGATGAAAATTTAAAGATATTTAAAACCTTTTTTAGTGCTGGAATTTTAATTTAGATAATAATTGAAGAAAATTAAATAAATGTAATTTTTGCGAAAATAGAAAAAGTTCAGTTTAAGGATGTTCCAGATATACAATCAAGCTGAAAATTATATAACCTGTAACTTAATTTTTAAAATTGATGAAAGGCGCATTGTTAATTGCAGTGAAGTTAATAAACAAAACCTAAGCGTATTAATAAATAAGTAAAACAATAATTTGGGTTTTACCTTACCCCTTAAACAAAATTATCATTTTTATTCAAGTTTAATTAACAACTGTTCATTTTACGCCTCAAGAGAACATTGAATAACAAATAAGGATTTTTTTAAGACAGAAGAACATTTGTTAATTAAAAATTAAAAACGAAAATATTCTTTCCTAACTTACCGTCATGTCTCTTTTCCCAAAACAATTAAACAGTAACTGCGGGTGACTTTTGTCCTTAAATTTGTGCGTTTAAAACTGAAAAATATTTTAATTGATATTTTATGGAAATAGAGGAAGTTTTAAAATTGGAAAAGCTCAAAATCAAAGTTTTCTAAATTATAACCTGAAAGGATTCTAATAGTACCTGAAGATAAATTTCAAAGTATAATCATAACAATTATGGTTTCTGGCTTATAATTTGATGGGACTGAAATTCGCAACATTTGTAAACGAAAATATATACATTCTTATTTTTTTAATTTACTCAAATGAATTTTTTAGCAATATAATAAAGTAATAAATTATTTTGATGTCAGATAACTACAAATAAAGATTCACCCCAATGTCCCTATCGGAAGACTGCGATTGATACACCCAAATAAATGAAGTCTTACGATAGATATATTGAGTTGAAACTTTTTTTGTTGCTTCTAGACATCACATAAATGTAATTTGTGAAGTAAAATAAGATAACCGAGCATTTAGAGTAAAATTATAGTTTTTATAATTTTAGCAACTAGTTTTAATCAAATAATTTTTTTTAAATGGCAGTCGTCGAGTAGGGATATTGGGATGAAACTTTTTTCAAACATCAAATACAAGTAATTTGTGCAATGAAATCCGAGAACCAAGCATTTATGGGAAATTAAAATCAACATTTATTAGAGGATGTTTTTTATTAATTTCTATAGGGGGCAGTGGGGCATAGTGGGACAGAAATTTTGGGACACAATGGGACCGAGCTTTTGGGGCATAGTGGTACAATTCATGTGTAAATTTTTGTTTATTTTCGAAAGAAATAAGGAGGAAATTTGACTTGAATATTTTTAATTATCTACAGAAACAATTGAAATTGTATTTTAAGAGATATTACATGTTTATAAACTTATATAAATGTCTATGAACTGTTTGTAATTGATTATTTTATGAAGTTAATTGTTTTTAAATTATAGTATCGCATGTATCGATCGAAACATGTTTTTACCGACATTGGTCATGATATAACATATGAAAAAATCGTTCCTGCATGAATTTAGTTACACTTTTATGCTGTACCTTCAAAAATGAGATTAAAATTATTTGGAAAAATTTCTCGAAAAAGATGCATTTTAATCGGCAAAAAAATTGACTTTGTGAACCAAGTTCATTTTTTGACTTTTTCAAGTTTTTCGTGCGATTTTTTTTTGTCAAATATTTTGCAAAAAGATATTTTTATTTAATTCTGAACTATTCCAGGTAGAAGTTTTAACTTTTTAAATCATTCTGGCATACAAACATATGATTAATAATGCACGCACACATTGTACAATCTACAGTTTATGTTTATTTTTATATCCAAGAATTGATACAGAATCTGTAGTCGTGTCACTGTGTCCGGTACTTCTGGTTCAGGTGAAAATTTTTACCCTTAAACATATTATGGTAGATATCTAGTGCCTTTTTTTTATAAATTTAAATTGTTTACTTTTAATGTAATTTTTCACGATAAGAACAGAAAACTGCTTCTCTTAGCAGGTCCAAAACAAAATTTGTAGATTAATTTTAGCCGAATCATTTTGTCGTTAAACATTTTATTATATCTTGTATCGTTTTTCCAAAAACTTATTTTTTATATTTTTAATCACCTTTTTCACGATCAAAACAAAAATTATTTTAAGACATTTTGAGATGAACAATTTTGCTTCTTAACATTCTTTTCGTGTCTCGAATAGTTATGCTGACAAAGGGAATATTTTATTTTTTAAAAAGCATTTTTGATGGATAGCACCAGAACCGTTGGTAAAAAATGTCTGGTTAACGATTATATAATATATATATAATTCGTTACAAAGTTATCGTGTTTACAGACAACGACAGACACCGAAGAAAAACCATTTTTCTCAGTCAGTGAGTTTGAAAAAATCGAGATTTGATTTTTCTTAGGGTAGCCGTGGGTCGAGGAATCTTAGGAGTCAGGGAAAGTCAGGGAAAAGTAAGGGGTTTCGAAAAAAAATCTGATAGAAGTCAAGGATGATAAATTTTAATTTTTGAAATTTAAGTTTGATGTTATATTCCGTTTATAAAAGATTTTGAAAATTAAGTTTGCGGCCACCCTGACATAATATTTTCGTTATCAATTTATTTGCCTTGTTTTTAGATTTATATATTTTTTCAGTTGCTTTCTTCTGATGATTATACTTTTAGTTTAAAATGTTATTATTTCGTTGCAACTTCAACAATTGTGTTAAAAAATTCCCCTTGTTGTTTGAAAATTCATATTTTGATATAAAAATGCAACTAAAATCTTCTGTAGTACTTGAAATAATTTTGATTAAAAATCTTTTTTTTGTTGAAGATTCCTCATTTTACTTTAATATTTATCTCTTTGGTTGCAAAATCGTTTTTTTTTTAATTAATTTTTTTAACTGAAAATGTAACTCTATTCGTGTTGAAGATTCATCATTTCAGTTGAAAATTCATCTTGTTGATTAAAAGTTTACATACTTTGTTAAAAACTATTTCTTTTTTTGTAAATTACATTTCTTATCTGAAATCGTAACTACACCATCTTTCGTTGAAAATAAATTTTTTTCTATTTGAAAATTCAACAACTTGGGTAAAATTTGAACCACTTTGCTAAGCCTGTTTTTTCATGTAAAGGTTCGTCTCTCTGGTTAAAAAATTAAACATTTTGTTGAAAAGTCGTTTCATTTTTCATTCAAAGTTAATTATTTAACTGCAAATGTTGGGATTTTCTCTATTTTGGTTTGAAATGCAACTGTTTGGTTCAAAAATAATCTTTTTGTTGAAAATTCATCTTTTCGGGTGAAAAATTCAACTGTTTTATAAGAAATTTGTCTTTTGGCTTGAAAATTCAACGATTCGGATGAAATTTTTTTCTTTTTTTCACTGAAAGACCATTACTTGTTGAAAATTCGTCTTTTTGGTTGAGAATTCAGCTTTTTTATACGTTGAAAATTAAATTATTTAGTTAAATCTTCAACTATTTTGTTGAAAATTGAATTATTTGGTTGAAAGGTCAAATCTTTCGCTGAAAATTTAAATTTTTTTAGATATTAAGTTCAAATTTTTTTTATTCCGTTGAGAAAAGATTCTATGTTAAAAATATTACAAGATTAAAATTCTGGTCTTTGAATATTAATGGTCAAGAAACATGAAAAATTGGTCAGGGAAAAGTTGGGGAATTTTAAAAATGAAGTTGGCGGTCACCCTGATATAATATTCTTTTTAGTAATTTATTTGCCTCGTATTTATATTAATATTTTTTTTCATCTGCTTCCTTCTGACAATTATATTTTTAGTTTAGAATTTTATAATTTGGTTGCAAATTCAACAATTTTGTAGAAAATTAACTTTTTTCTTTGGTTGAAAATTATATTTTTTATCTGAAAGTTGAAAGTTGATTTTTTCAAATTGAAAATTCAACCACTTGGGTAAAATTTGGACCACTTTGTTAAAACCGTACTTTTTTTGTTACAAGCTCGTCTCTTTGGTTGATAATTGAACTATTTTATTGAAAATTCGTTTTTTTTTTTCGCTGAAAATTAATTTTTTAAACTGACAATTCATCTTTTCGGGTCGAAGATTCTACGATTTTATAGAAAAATTGTCTTTCGGATTATAGGTTCTACAGTTGGAATAATTTTTTTTCTTTTTTTGACTATTTTGTTGAAAATTGAATTATTTGGGTGAAAATTTTACTCTTTCGCTGAGAATTTAACTATTTTGTTAAAAGTGTGTTTTCTTGGTTGAAATGTCAAATTTTATATTTTTCTTTGAGAATTAATCTGTTTGTTGAAAATTATACTCTTTTTGGTTGAAATTTAGTTCTTTTTGTTTAAATATTCGACCATTTGATTGAAAATTAATCTTTGTAGGTTGAAAATACAATAATTTGGTTACAAATTCAACTGTGTTTTAAAAATATAATTATACATTTGAAAATTAAATTATTTTGTTAAAAAGTCATCTGTTTGGATGAAAATTTAACTATTTTGTAGAAAAGTAATCTTTTTTTTTTAAATAAGTAAATAAATGGGCAGTTTTTACCATTTTTATTCCAACTTTTTTTATTTCGTTTACAAAGGATTCTATCTTAAAAATATTACAAGAATAAAATTCTGGTCTTCGAATATTAATGGTCAAGAAAATTAATGGCCAAGGAAAAGTTGGGGAATTTAAGGAATGAAGTTGGCGGCCACCCTGATATAATAATCTTTTCAGTAATTTATTTGCCTTGTATTTATATTTATATTTTTTTCAGTTGCTTTCTTCTGGCGATTATATTTTTAGTTTAGAATTTTATTATTTGTTTGCAAATTCAACAATTTTGTTAAAAAATTATCATTTTTGTTTGAAAATTCAACTATTTTGGTAGAAAATTATCATTATTGTCAAAAGTTCTTACTTTGATGTAAAAATTCAACTGAAGTCTTCTTTGGTAGTTCAAAAGCTTTTTAAAAAAAATTTGCTGTTGTTAAAGATTCATCATTTTAATTAAATATTCATCTTGTTAGTTAAAAGTTTACCTACTTTCTTGCAAACTCTTTCCTTTGGTTGAAAAGTACTTTTTTTTATCTGAAAATGTGACTATCTCATTTTTTGTTGAAAATTGATTCATTCGAATTGAAAATTCAAGTACTTGGGTAAAATTTGAATCACTTTGTTAAACTTGTACTTATTTACTTGAAAATTCGTCTCTTTGGTTGCAAATTCAACTATTTTATTAAAAATTCGTTGAAAATTAATTTTTTAAACTTAAAATTCATCTTTTTGGGTTGAAAATTCAGTTTTATAGAAAATTTATCTTTTAGCTTGACAGTTTAATTGTTGGGATAAATTTCTCTCCTTTTTTGACTATTTTGTTGAAAATTTAACTATTTTATTGAAAATGCTTTTTTTTTTTAAATAGAAACTATTATATTTTTCATTGAGAATTAATCTTTTTGTTGAAAATCTAACTTTTCGTGTGGAAAATTAAACTGTTTTTGGTTGAAAGTGAATCTTTTTTGTTAAAAAATTCGAGCATTAGATTAAGAATTCATGTTTGTAGGTTATAAATACAATTAGGAACATTCGCCTATTTTATTGTAAATATAATTATTTTTTCGAAAACGAAATTAAACTTTTGTGAAGAATTTGTCCTTTTGGATTAAAAATTCATCTTTTATGGTAGAAAAGTAATCTTTTTAGATTGAAATTCTGGTTTTTGAATATTAACGCTCATGGAAAATGAAAAATTGCTCAGGGAAAAATCAGGGAATTTTGAAAATGAAGTTTCACAGTTACCCAGAATCAGCGAAAGGTAATTTTCATATAAAACCAAGAAATTCTAATTGAAGTGAGAATATAAAAATAATTTGGACAATTCTTAATATTATGTTATTAAGATTTAAAAATCTGAATGCAATGTGATGGAAATGCGCCATCACTATATTACTGCAATAATTTTATTCCTCTCAAACTGATAATTTGCAAATAATAGAATATGATCGGCCAAATCTTACTGTAGAGGAAAATGGATGGGCCACTATAGACTGATGGATTATGATGAATTGAAACTCTTTTTTTTTAAGAACTATAAATCTCGAATGTACCCTCTACATTCTTCTAAACTTGTTCTCCTTTGTTTTTAAACCTGCTCGAGCAAAGCCTTAAAAATCGTATAAGGTTAATGGTGTTGGTTTGGGATCTGTAATTTTGAATCGAACAAAACCGTATGCAAAACGTAATCCGTAAATATTCGCCGATTTGCAAAGAGCAGCTCCTCGAATCTCGGAATCTCCTGCCGTGAGGCGAAATAACCGGTACCGACGATGGCGATGATCTATGGACAGCATGACCTTCCAGTCCGGGGCTCGAGTGAAACGCATTCTCTCGCGGGTTAGTAGCGTGCGGCCCGTGCGGACCGCGGAGGCTAAACAATATCAACTATGGGAGGTGGAGGAGGTGAAGGAGGCACCGGACACTCAAGCATATATGGCTCTTCCCCTCTGGCCATTGAGGTGTCCGTCTGTGAGTAATGCTGCGATAAATTATGGCAGGGTCCAGTCGGTTCAGTCGTGGCTCGAGCCACATCCACGTCCACATTATAAGAAGGATGGGTTGCGGAACTTGTCCGTCTAAAGCGTCCAACTAATGTCACTTGTTCAAGCCAAAATCCACCAGGATACAGACACGAATGCCTACATAACGCCCGCCTACATAGAGTGTTAAGTCGGGTACTTTAGAAAGGCTTACGAATAGCCACTTGAATCTGGGTACTTAAGGAACTGTTCATAGATCACAGTGGGTATTATAGTTCATGAACCTCTGTTTCAGAACAGGAGTTGGGGGCAAATTTGCTTTTATGATGATGGATTGGATTTCAAGTGTTTGACAGCAAAGGTAACGAATGGAACCAGTGGGACAATTTTGCAAGACGATTTAACGATTGACGCAATATTGGGTCAGAATAACTTAATTCAACAAATTATTCAATATGCGGGAAAACACTGTTGGACAAAGTTCGAAGCGAGATAATCCTCAAAGAATGTGGTACAGGAGATACTTATATGGGAAAGAAATCATTTAAGATGGTTTGGACATCTTGAAATAACGAAAGATGAACGACTGACGAAGCAAGTGTATAAAGGTAAAGTAAATGGCAGAATGCCCAGAGGTAGACCGCTAAAAGAATATTTAGAATCTGTGAATGAGACATTAATCCGAAGAGACATAAGAAGCCATAGAAACACGAGAGATTGCATGAAAAAATGCATGGACGTGAAGGAAGCTATAGTAGTATGCCAAGACAGAAAAGTTTGGCGACAAATAGTTCATAAAAAAAATGTGAGTAGAGTGAATGACGCATGAAACAAAGACCTTGGATACTAATGGGCCCAAGTGGGGAACGACACATAATAATTTTGTGAGGCTCTCCACGTGGGGTGATCGCTAGAGAGATTGATCAACAACCTGGGTCGGAGCAGTGTTGCGGAATAAACGTGTCACTTAAATAAATAACACGAGAATTCTAGATCAATCTAAAATATCTATACCTACACCTATCTACCCTATACCTATATACCCATCCACACATTACTACTTTCCAACCGAGGAATTCACGCCTACCCCGAAAGGGAAACGGCTTAATGGTATAATAATAATAATATAGCCGTCAAATATAGTCGGAAAATTCCAATGCGTGATGCGCATGCGGCTGATTTTAACATCTGAATGTGTTTCACATTAACATAAAAATATTTTTACGCCTAACATCTCAACAAGATAGTAGATGTTTGGCATGAATATCTGCATGTTAGGCGGTACAATCTTAACCTTTGAACATCTACATTTAAACATCTATTTTTCTCCGGGTGGAAGCTTCCTAATTTGCAAGTGATTCCATGTTAAAAACCTTAGATATGATTTTTGTATTTTTGAAGTTACCTTTGAAATTCTTATAGTTTCAATATTAGCACATTAACATTTAACCAATTAAAAATACAATATAAATTCCAAAAATAAAATTAAACTCGGATGATTTTGCATTTATAAACGTTTTGAATTAAAAAATAAATAATAGAAAAGTCTTCAAGTATTATATCACAGGGATTAATATGAAATTAATATTTTCTTATTAATTAATTAATTGTTACCTGTGGATAATGATAGGTGAAATAGGCTACCATAATATCCGTATCATTGCTCAAAGATGTGCATTCTACTGCACTCACATATCCCGAGAGAATAGATAATGTATGCTCCACTATAAAAAAGATCACAATTGAAATTCATGAAAAATTACGCATTCTAATTTTGTTTAAGCAATAAATTTTGATTTAATCATAAATAAGCTGAAATCCAAGAAATATTCAAATTTTTTAATTTAAAAATTGTAATTACATTATTTAAGTTTACAATAATATTTTAAAGCCCACATTTTTTATCTCATAACATATTGGTATGTTTTTCATGAAATAGATTCTGATCTGAATGACCATTCAATAAATATTAGGGTGGCTCAAATGGAAAAAGTTTAATTGACTTGGTGCAAAATCTATGAATTTTTCTTAAATTTGATGGATAACGGCAAGTACGTTCCGACGGGGGTTAATCTTATTTATACATATAATTCTTCGAATTAAATATTAAACATACATGCTGCTAACATCATGACGATGGATGTCATCATTTTAAATTTCGTAGCAAGGCTGAATTTCGAAATACGTCGATTGTGTCTCGGTGATAATTCTCGTTCCATATTTTGCCAGGTGACCGCAAAATCGGGCCATTTTCGAGCCAACTTTACAAAAAGCAAAGTGGTTACCCCGGTTGTTCCAAAAAATACAACATTCGCTGCAAACAAGGTATTTTTTCATTTTATATATTGAAAAAATTCATAAGAATATAATCTTTTTAATTGTAAGAATCTACGAGCCCAGACCTTTTGCTTACAATTTTTATTTTTATAGTTTTTTCTTAAATTTTAAATATTTACTTGTTTTTTTGGAAGTTATCGAACTTGTTGCAACTCCGTGAATACTGAAACCGGTCAGGATTGCTGTTCCAATTGTTGCAATAAGGCAATACAAAATTTTCAAACTCTTCCAAGTAAATCTGGAACAAAATAATTTTTTTAAATACAACATTTTATTATAAAAATATAATAATGTGTGAAAATAAACGAATGTCAATAATTACTAATATAAATATGCCACCAGAAAAAATTAATTTAATTTAATTAATATAAAATGATTTTAACAAACTTACTTTATTTCTGTTGCATCAGTGGTATTGGTACCATCAACAGGAAGTAATGCAAAGCATTGTGCTAAAATAATTATTGGTCTAATCGCCACAATGAAACTATCAGTGTTGGGAAGAAATTTTCGTTGATTATTCGCAATTTGTGACGCTGCTAAAATTGTAATAAATAAACTAGATATAAATATTTAAAAACATTTTTAATTTCTCATGTAAAATTAGTTTCATCAAGTTTAACAATTTTCGTATTTGTTATTACTTTTAAAAACATGCATGTGCTTTCATTTCAAATTTATATTTATTAGTTTGTGATATTTCGGAAGACATGTCTGTATTATATTGAACCTCTGTTATTTCTTTTTGACATAAAACATTTCCGTGGAAAATGAATCAATAAAAATGAAGTAACATAATTTATATTAAATTTACGTGTAATATATATTTTATCTAGATTTCTTTCTGATCTGAATAAAATATTTGAAATTTAATAAATAAGGTGAAAAACTAATTTCATATTCAACTTACGTTCAACAGACAAACTATCCATTTTTTCAGTATTTTTCAAAAACCTTTCGTATGAAGAGTCACTTTTAATTAATGTCGAGGGGTAGATATGTGATAAACTTGATAGTTCTTGCTGAAACCTAAAAAGAAAAATAATAAACGAATCTGAAATTAATATATTAATAAATGAACATTTTTAAAATTAACTTTTAAGTAATTTAGGAAGGATTTGATTAAAATAAAATAAGAAATCAGTTAAGAGGACTGGTGCACCTTCTACTTTTCTTTGAAGCGTGACGACTAACTGCAAGTTATATGCAGGAGATATGCACCAGATAACCGAAAGACAAACTCGTTATTTTCCCTAGTTTCATAACACAAGGAGGGTGGTTAACAAACAGTGAACATTCAATAAAAATGTCGGCTTCCTTCAGTGGAAAAGACCTCTCTATATTTTTCTAATATCTATATCTTTTTTAGTGATAAGTGCATCCCCTTCGACCTCTCACACCTTTATTCAACATGATCAATTAATCATTCATCGCATCGGGATTGAAAGTGCTGGGCAAACAAATTTTTTTCTTTTTTTCACCGGCCACTTGGTCGATATTATCATTGAAGGAAGAGCTTTCATAGAGATTGAATGAAGAAAAAAGTCTCAGACTGATTTCTTTTTAGTTCATATTTACCTCGTGCTGAAAAGACAATGAATTAGAATTCTTTACATCCTAAAACTTGAAATTTTATTCTTTTTCTAATTTAAAATAAGCTTTCATTCATTAGTGTAATGGGCGGTCCAGATTTTCCGGATTATGAATTTTGGAACAAAATTTCCAAAATTTGTTAATTTCGTTAGATTGTAATTCACTTATTGGTTAACGTCAATGACGTTATCAGTTGATATACATATTGTAAATATTATAAATAAAAGAATTGCAAAACTGCATTACGCCGCCCATGATTAGGATTTTAAACATAACAATTGATTTTCGTAAGTCAACTTGGATCCGATTTGAATGTTAAAAAATATGAAATATAAAAAAAAATAGCATACAGCCGATTTTTGATGAAGCTATTTAGTATTAGTATCTTTTTACATACCAACAATATTTGGTCTAAGCTCACCAAATTTCAGAGAACGTAGCTACCCTTTCCAGTTTCCCTGGGCTCACCGAAAATATTTTTTGTACGCTCACCGAATACACAAACACGGACAATAAAATAAAAGAATATAGCCTTTAAAAAGTATCGTTTATTGTTATATAATATATATATATATATATATATATATTCAACACCCCATTTTCTATGTTTCTACATTCGCGACCCTTTTTCTTCGTCTCAGGTACACATAAAATGTCTAGTTTCAATAATTATGATGAATCGTTTAAACAATGATTTTGTTAACTTGAATTTATTATTACTCTACTCCAAATGAAAATTGGACAAAAAACCAGGAATCTAAAAAAAACCGCATCTTTCTAGCATTATTCAAACATAATATTATTACTAATTATAATACATTATTTAAACAATTAATATTGTTAACATTGATGAACTGTCACTTCCATCTAATTGAAAACTGGACAAAAAATGGAAAATTTGTGAAAAAACCGCGTCTTTCTAACTCCATTCTACGAGAAAATTGCTAAAAACAATAATAAATTGTTTAAACAATTCATGTAAATATCTAATTTCCAGTATAAAATAATATTTTATGTATTAGAAACAATTTTCATTAAAGAAACCGCAAAAAAATTATAATTAGCGCTAAAAACTCGCAAAACTCATTTTGTCACTTATGGGGTTTCTTTGGGACCCTATGAAACAGACTTATGGGGCTAATATTTTAAAAGTGATATTTAATTCGTATTTTATGGCTGATTATGAAGAGAAATGTTGAGTTTCAACTCGATTGAGACAATATTGAGGATTCTGAATAAGATTGACAAAAACGTTTTTTTTTCTTATGGGAAAAGCATGTTAAATTTCATGGGGCTTGCCGCACCCCTTAATATATATATTTTTTCGAAACAAAAAAATTAATTAATTTTTGGGTGGATTCGAACAAATTTCGGTGGTGTCCAGATAGAAATTAAAAAAAAAAAATTTCCAATGCATTTTTAGACCACCGTAATGTACACTACCTACAATCAACCTCATAAGTCGTCAATCTTTAAAATGATTTGTAAAATCGACAAAAATCAAGCTATTATTAATTTATTTAAATCTTAACAGCGGCTTCTAAACATACTTCAGAAAAAATGCAGGTTGAAATTGTTTATTTAACATTAGTTGACTAAAATTTTAGTTTTTGCTTTCTCTTTAGGAAAAAGTTACAATTCTTAGGCAATCCCATTGATCAAGGCCTTGTTTAATTCTTTAAAGGATATTCTTTACAATTCAATTTCGGTGGTATTTATTAAAATTTGAAGTATTAGTTTTTATAACAATAATAACTGTGTGATTTCTAAATTATTATTTTTTTCAAATAAAACCCACTCATATAGAATTGTAGAGAATCATTCAGAACATAAAATGAGGCCTGGATCATTAGGCGATTAAATAAGAATTGTCACTTTTTCCTGAAGAGAGATAAAAAAATAAACCTCTTAATAACTACTGTTAAATAAATAATTTCAAACTGAATTTTTTTCCTGAAGTACGCTCAGAAGCCTCTGTCAAGATTTTTAGAAATTAATAATAGATCTATTTTTGTAGATTTTATAAACCATTTAAAAGATAGAAATAGATTCGCTTGAGTACAGTGCAATTAACTGTAAATGGAATAGAATTTCTAAATTCAAAACAATTTACTTTGCATTTCTTTTAATTGATTTGAATTGAAGTAAATTGAGTTAGCTTCATTTTCAAGTCAGCTGAAATTCAGTTTAAAATAATTTTGATCAGACGTTAGTTCACTTCTTAGTTTATTAGATTTAAAAAAATTGTTATTCAGTAAAATCGTTAAAATTTTTCGTAAAATCTTTAAAATATTTTGAAAAGCCATGAGTCCTTCGGAATAATTAAGAGGTCCTACAAAATATTCTAAATCTTTTTAAAATTCTTTGAAATCACATTACATCCTTGAAGCTTTCCGGATATTTAATAAAATCCTTTAAAGTCTCTCAAATCCCTTGGAAAAGTCCTAAAATCCCTTGAAAATTTGTTTAATTTAATTTAATTTTTTTTGATTCACCGAAATACCATAAAATCCCTTGAAATATAATTTTACATTATTTATTTTATTTAAAGTTTTCTATAAATCCTTTAAAATCGATCTCAAGATCTTTAGAAATCCTACAGAGTTTTTTTTTTTAATGAGTGATAATATTTTTCCTTGTTTTATCTGAAAACAAATTTTCACCTACGAGAAACTTAATATGGAACCAAATTTGGATTCAAATATTGTTTCTAGTTCTATTCCTTTTTGTTTTTATTTCAGAGGAAATTGAATTTCATAAACCAAATTCGAATCAAATAAATCAATTCAATTTAAAAAAAGTACTCATCTTGACGTTGATCGGTAATGCAATAAACCAAAAATACTGGAAATGTTCGAAATTTGACACAAGTACGCGCAGGGGAATCACTAGGAGGGTTTGAGGGAATTTTAGACCGACTGCCGTCGATGCTAGTCTCATGATAACTGACCCATTTGGTGAAGACCGAGTGTTTTCTTTCTCTTTTTTTTTTGTTTAAATTGGACACGCTCCTTTATACGAGCATCCTCTCAAATTTTTAAAACTTTTCCGTACATCTAAAAATTCTGCGTGATTTTAGTTAAAAATCAAAAATGTATCCGGAGTCAACATTTTAGTCCTATTTTAGGCCTCTAAATGTAGGTCTTAATATGTCTTTGGGGGGTCTGTGGAGTGTTTAATTTCTATACGATTCAGACCCTCTTTAGGCCTCGCAAGTGGCACACAAATAGGCTCAAATTTTTTAAAGAATTAACTCAGAACATCTTCCCAATGACTTTTTTGTATGAGACTTCGCAAATTCACAAGAATTATTAATCATTTAAACAATTTCGAATACAAAATTAATAGTGTAGCTATTTTTCAACGAAAAGACTCAATTTTTTACAGAATTAAGTTAGAATATCTTTCAGATTACTTGTTTCTATGATAATAAGAAATGTCTCTTTGATGACTCTTTTCTATGTTGCTTACGTCAATTTACAAAGATGATAAGTTATTTAAACAATTTCCATAAACAAATTTGTTCACGGAATCAACAAAGACTCAATTTTCAATAAGTTTTTCCTACAATACTTTGCAAATTTACAAAAATTATTAATTATTCCAACAATTTTTAGAAACATATTCAGAATTTGTCTATTTTGAAATAAATAAGCTCAATTTGTTTATGGAGTCGATTAGGAATGTCTTCTCGATGACTTTTTTCCACTTTTCATCGTAAATTTACAAGAATTAATGATAATTTAAATAATTTTCATTAAAAAATGAAGAGTTTGGATATTTTTTAACAAAAAGGCTACATTTTTTACAGAATTGACTAAGAATATCTTCCCAATTACTTTTTCATATGAGGCTTTGCAAATTTCCAAGAATTCTTGATTATTTAAACAAATTTCATAAAAAAATTAAGAGCTTGGCCATTTTTCAGTGGATATGATCAATTAGTTTAGGAAATCAAAAAATAATGTATTTCCAATAACTCCTTTCTATGATACCTTGCAAATATACAATAATTATAAATTATTTCAACAATTTTCATAAAAATATTCAGATTTTGTCTATTTTTCAAAGAATAGGCACATTTGTTTACGGAGTCAACTAAGAATGTTTGTCCGATGACTCTTTTTTGTGTTGCTTTGTAAATTTACAAAAATTAATAATTGTTTGAACAATTCCGATTGAAAAATAAGGAGTTTAGCTATTTCTCAACACATAGGCTCAATTTTTTACAGAATTAAGTAAGAATATCTTTCAGATTACTTGCTTCTATGATACTATGAAAAGTCTTTCTGATGACTCTTTTCTATAATGTTTATGTAAATGTACAATAATGATAAATGATTTAAACAATTTCCATAAACAAATTTGCTCACGGAATCAACGAAGACTGCATTTCCAATAAGTCTTTGATACGTTACTTTGCAAATTCACAAAAATTATTAATTATTTAAACAATTTTATATAAACATATTCAGAGTTTGTCTATTTTGAAACGAATAAGCTCAATTTGTTCATGAAGTCAATTAAAAATGTCTTCCCGATGACTTTTTCCCATGTTGCTTTGTAAATTTACAAGAATTAATGATAATTTAAACAATTTTTACAAAAAAATTAGGAATTTGGCTATTTTTTAACAAATAGGCTCAATTTTTCACAGAATCAACTGAGAATATCTTCCCAATTACTTTTTTGTATCAGGCTTTGCAAATTTACAAGATTTATTAATTATTTAAACAATTTTCATAAACAATTTAAGAGCTTGGCCGTTTTTCAATGAATGGGATCAATTAGTCTAGGAAATCAAGAAATAATGTATTTCCAATAACTCCTTTTTATAATACATCGCAAATATACCATAATTATAAATTATTCTAACAATTTTCATAAAAATATTCAGAGTTTGTCTATTTGTCAAGGAATAGGCACAATTCGTTCACGGAGTCAACTAAGAATGTTTTTCCGATGACTCTTTTCTGCGTTGCTTTGTAAATTTACAAAAATTAATAATTGTTTAAACAATTTCGATTGAAAAATTAAGAGATTAGCTTTTTCTCAATGAATAGGCTCAATTTTTTTATAGAAGTAATTAAGAATATCTTTCAGATTACTTGTATCTATGATGCTAAAAAAAGTCTTTCTGATGACTCTTTTCTATGTTGTTTATGTAAATTTACAATAATGATAGATTATTTAAACAATTTCCATAAGCAAATTTGTTCACGGAATCAACAAAGACTGCATTGCCAATAAGTCTTTCCTACGTTACTTTGAAAATTCACAAAAATGAAGAATTATTTAAACAATTTTATATAAAAATATTCAGAGTTTGTCTATTTTGAAAAAAATAAGCTCAATTTGTTTATGGAGTGAACTAAGAATATCTTTTTGATGACTCTATTCTATGCTGCTTCGTAAATTTACAAGAATTAATGATAATTTAAACAATTTTCATACAAAAATTAGGAATTTGGCTATTTTTCAAGAAATAGGCTCAATTTTTTACAGAATTAACTAAGAATATCTTCCCAATGACTTTTTTGTATCAGGCTTTGCAAATGTCCAAGAATGATTAATTATTTAATCAATTTTCATTAACAAACTAAAAGCTTGGCCATTTTTCAATGAATAGGATCAATTAGTTTAGGAAATCAAGAAATAATGTATTTCCAATAACTCTTTTTAATGATAGTATGCAAACATACAATTATTATCAATTATTTTAACAATTTTCATAAAGATATTCAGAGTTTGTCTATTTTGAAACAAATAAGCTCAATTTTTGTATGGAGTGAATTAAGAATATCTTTCCGATGACTGTTTTCTATGTTGCTGTGTAAATTTACAAGAATTAATGATAATTGAAACAATTTTCATAAAAACATTTACAGCTTGGCCATTTTTCAACGGATAGGATCAATTAGTTCAGGAAATCAAGAAATAATATATTTTCAATAACTCATTTCCATGATACTTTGCAAATATACAATAATTATGAATTATTTCAACAATGTTCATAACAATATTAAGATTTTGTATATTTTTCAAGGAATAGGCACAATTTTTTACGGAGTCAACTAAGAATGTCTTTCCTATGACTCTTTTCTGTTTTGCTTTGTAAATTTACAAGAATTATTAATTTTTTAAACAATTCCGATTGAAAAATTATGAATTTAGCTATTTCTCAATAAATAGGCTCAATTTTTCACAGAATCAAGTGAAAATATCTTTCAGATTACTTGTCTCTATGATGCTAAAAAAATATCTTTCCAATGACTCTTTTCTATGTTGCTTTGTATATTTACAAGAATTGATGATAATTGAAACAATTTTCATAAAAACATTTGGAACTTGGCTATTTTTTTAACAAATAGGCTCAATTTTACACAGAATTAACTAAGAATATCTTCCCAATGACTTTTTTATATGAGGCTTTACAAATTTCCAAGAATTAATAATTATTTAAACAATTTTCATAAACAAATTAAGAGCTTGGACATTTTTCAATAAGTAGGATCAATCAGTGTAGGAAATCAAGAAATAATCTGTTTCCTATAACTCTTTTCTATGATACTTTGCAAATATACAATAATTATAAATTATTATAATAATTTTTATTAACGTATTCAGAGTTCGTCTATTTTTCAAGAAATAGACACAATTCGTGTACGGAGTCAACTAAGAATGTCTCTCCGATGACTCTTTTCTAAGATGCTTTGCAAATTTACAACAATTTTATTAGTTATTTAAAAAAATGTCATTAACATATTCAGAGTTAGGATATTTCTCAAGGAATATGCACAATTTGTTAACGAAGTATAATAAGAATGTCTTTCAGATAACTCTTTTCTATGTTGCTTTGCAAATTGTACAAGAATTATTAATAATTTAAACAATTTTTATTAAAAAATTAAGAGTTTGGCTATTTTTGAACAAAAAGGCTCCATTTTTTACAGAATTAACCAAGCATATCTTCCTATTGACTTTTTTGTATTAGGCTTTGCAAATTTCCCAGAATTATTAATTATTTAAACGATTTTCATAAAAAAACTAAAAGCTTGGCCATTTTTCAACGAATAGGATCAATGAGTTTAGTGAATCAAGAAAAAATGTATTTCCAATAAATCTTCTCTACGATGCTTTGCAAATAAACAATAATTATAAATTATTTTAACAATTTCCATAGACATATTCAGAGTTTAGCCATTTTCAAAGAATAGGCTCAATTTGTTTACGGAATCAACAAAGAATGTATTTCCAATAACTTTTTCCTATGATACTTTGGAAATTTACGATAAAGATTAATTATTAAAACAATTTTCATAAATAAATTCAGAGTTTGGCTATTTTTTAGCTTATACAAAAGCATACATGCAGCTATAACCTTTTTAATAATAAGTACAACTTTTCTATCTGAACTATAATATTAAAATAAAAATCATTTGAACGTTTTAAACAAATTCATCAGTATAAGAAAATATATGCACTATATATTTAATAAAAATTAATAAAGCATACAAATTTTATAATGCTAAAAACTTTCCTTCTGATTAATTTCAGTAATTTTTGTTTTTGTTGATTTCTTCAAGTAATTTAATAATCACTTCAATTGAGTGAGGTTCTAGTATTCTTTAAAATCCCTTGAGAATGTTAAAATCTCCTTAATCTTGTGAAAACCCGTATGCCATCTTGAAATCTTTAATATCTTCTGAAATTCCTGACAAAATGTTGAATTTTTTTTTCGAGAAAAATCGTCAAAATCTTTCTTAAAATATTTTAAATATTTACAAATGCCATAAATCCTTTGAAATAATTGTAGGTCCTGCAAAATATTCTAAATAATTTTTAAATTATTTGGAATCCCATAAAATCCCTGTAAGTCTCTGGATAATCAATAAAATCTTTTAAATCCTGTCAAATTCCTTAGAAATACCCTAAAATCCCTTGAAATTTAATTTTATTCTATTTAATTTTGAAATTTTTGTTTCAATAAAATATAATTCAATAGAATTTTCTCTGAGTTTCTTTTGAATGCAGCTGAATTTTTTTTGAACTTAGTTTGAATTGAGTTAAAATTAACCTCTAACTTAGTTTAAATTATTATAAAAAATCACTACAAATTTAATTTAATTAACTTTCAATTCAATGAAATTGTTTTGAATTTATTTGGCCTTGAAGTCAATTAATTTACTATGAATTCAGTTTACTTTAATATGAATTCAATAAAATCGCTTTTAATTCAATTGAGTTTACTTTAAATTCACTTTGAATTAGCTCTGAAGTTCTTTAAATTCAGATAAATTCAGTTGAAGTTAGAAATAAATTGGTTTCAGATTTTATTTGGATTCGGTTGAATTAATGTTATTGTTTACCTATTGCACTTTTTCTTAATTTGCATTTTACATTTAGTTATTTCCAAAATGTTCAATATCAAATAATTATTATTCCTACCTCTTCCTGAAATCATTTTTCCGTGTAAAATTGAAGAAACTATCTCAAGAAGTTTTATTGTTTGATAAGAACTGGTTTTCATATCTCTCAGATGTAGAATCGATACAGATGCTGAATAAAAATTGTAATCATAGTAAATTACACGCCGATTCATTATCTTCTCTAGAGTATCTCTGATTATTTTTTCCCACTTAATCTGGGTCTATGAACTCTGGAATTTAATTACTATTATTATTATTATTATTGAAATTATTGAAATATATAAATTTATTTTTAAAAAATGTCGGTCTCACATAAATTGTTTTATTTTGCTCTGTTTTTTTTTTAAATCTAGCATCCTAATATTCTTGAGAAAATTCAAAAAGATGTCTGAAAATTTCGCAGATGCCAAATCAAAATTTTAGCGAAAAAGATAATTTACAACCAAATATTTCAATTTTCAACAAAAACAGATCAATTGTCAGTGAAAAATGTAATGCATAAATAAGATTTCAACCAAAAACGATTGCAATTTTAAATAAAAAAAAACAGATCAACTTAACAAAAAAAGACAAATTTTCAACAAATAATTAAATCCTGGACCAAAAAAGATTAATTTTCAACTGGTTGTATTTTGATCAAAAACAGATTAAATTGTTATCAAACGAGATGAATTTTCTACAAAATTGTTTAAGTTTTTTTGCGCGAAAGTATGAATTTTCAACAATAACTTAATTCTGAACCAAATAGTTGAATTTTCAACCAAACTGATGAATTTTGAACTTATATTGTGAATCTTCATAAAAAATAAATTTTTAAGGAATTAGGTCAGCTTTTTGTCAAGTAGTTGAATTCTTATTTGAAAAAGATGAATTTTCAACTAAAAATGGAATAGATGACATTTGAATAAAAAAATTTAATTTTTAATAAAAAACAGTTGAATTCAACCAAAAAAGAAGAATTTTCAATCAAGAAGATTAATTTTCTACCAATAAAGACGAATTTTCAACGTAATAGTTACATTTTCATTCAACGATATGAATTTTCAACTAAAATAATAAATATTTTTAAAAAATCAACAAATTAGTTTAACCACAAAAGATTTTCATTTGAAATAAACAATATTTTGATTCATCTGAAATAACGAATTTTTAACAAAATAGTTGAATCCGCAACTAAAATAGATTAATTATCTACAAAAAAGATGAATTTTCAACAAAACACATTAATTTTTAACAAAATGTCATATTTTGAAGTGAGGAGATGAATTTTTAGATTAAATGATAAAACATCAATCAAAAAAGTGTATTTTCAACAAAGTAGTTCAACTTTCAGACAAATAGTTACATTTTTAACCAAAACACACATTTTAGGAAAGCTTTAGAAAATTTCTATAATCTCTTGAAACTTTCCAAAATTCTTAAAAATCTTGAAAAACTTTTGTTAGAAAACTTCAAGAATCCATATTTGGTTACAAATTGTTTTAAATCTTTTCAAGTTTCAAATTACTTATATTTTTTTTTTAAACTTCTATCTCTCAAACTTATTCGAATTTTTTCTAAAATTTTGTAATCTAGCAAATATTGAAAAATTTGGCTTTAAAATCTGCCACATTATTGTTCTAAATCTTACGAAATCATTTGAAATGATTTGAAGTTGGTTTAAATTTTCTCTGAATTCAAATCTCTTAAAATGAAACCTAAATCATTAAAAATTTGTCCATAAATTTTATTGTCGCTACCGATTTTTTTTTCTTATCGCTAACGACAATCTGTTTTTACTGGTACGATAATTTCATTTTTCTTATATTTTTCAAATTGTGAAAAAGTTTACAAATTATAAAGTGGTGGTAAAATGTTAAGACAAGAATTTTATTATGTTCCAATATTAAAAAGTAAGTGAAAGTAGGCGGTGCGCGCCTATAAAAAAGGGCTTCATAGCCTTTCCACTTCTCCTCCCCTAGTTACCCGAATTATGCTACTAACCCTTCCCGCACTTCGCCCACCCTAATCAGCAGCATTGCCCCTTAATATATCTGCCCTCACTACCTGACTCACTTCCACTCACTTCCCATAGTTCTCCCTACTTCCCCACCCCAACTTTCCCTTCCCTTAACTTCCTTTCTTCACATCTCCCCTACTTTCCCTACACTCTACCTACTACCATTCCCTCATTTCCTCTACTTTTCCTTTTCTAATTTCACCACAGTTCCCATACTCCTTTCTTAATTTTGCTACACGTCCCCTACTTCTCCTTTTATAGTTTCCTCTAGATTTTTCAACATCGCTCTCCTTAACATCCCTCTTCTCCTTTCCTTTATTTCCCCTACTTCGTTCATCTCATTTTTCCTCACTTTGCTTACTTTTCCTCCACCAGTTCCCCTCTCCCCATTTCACAAATATCCCAGTTTTCCTCCCCTCTTTTCTCTTGCTCATTCTACTTCAAACACTCTTATTTTCCCTTACTTCCTATAGTTCTTCCTCCAATCTCCTACTTCCCTCCCCTTATTTACCCTACTAATCCTCTCCTCACTTCCCCTCCCTACTTACCAGCATTAACCTACTTGCTCTCCCCTCACTACCCTCCCTCACTTCCACCTACTTCCCCTAGTTCTCCTCTCTTTCCCTTTCCTGAATTTCGCTACTACCCCTACTTCCTTCTTGATCCCCCTGCTCCCCTTCCCGCATTTGCCCCTAACTTCCACTCTTCTAATTTCGCCTCACTTCGCTTTCCCCTGCCCTAATTTTCTCACACTGTCCCTACTTCTCCTCTCATAATTTCACCTCAATTCCTCTACTTCTCCTCTCAACACCGATATTCCCCTTCCCTCATTTCCCCTACTCCCTATTTTCCCTATATCTCATCTTCCCTCACTTTTCTTACTTCTCCTCCCCTAGTTCACCTCTCCTTATTCTCTCACTTCTCCTAGTTTGCCTCCCCTCGTTTCCATTGCTCATTCTACTATTTTATACTAATTTCGCCTCACTCCCTGTAATCCTTCCCTTATTTCCCCCTAGTTCCCCTCATCTTATCTTACCTTTCTTACCCTACTTCCTCCCTCCCCTAATCCTCCCCCAAAATCTCATCTCATTTCCCCTAATTTCTCTTACTTCCCCGCTCCCCGTTTCCTCTACTTCTCTTTTCACAATTTTCCCGCACTTCCCCTACTTCTCAGCTCCCAATTTTCCCTTAATTCCCTCACTTCTCCTACTACCCATCCCTTAATTTCCCTTATTTCCCCTCCTTGAAAATAGTACGACTGACGGACGGACGTCCAACCGAAACTATAAGGGTTTCTGCCCGGGGCTACGAATCCCTGAAAATAACGTAGAATTAAAATTTTCTTTTTTATATTAATAATATTTAGAATCATTTAGAAATAAATTCTATCATGAAACAAAATCAATTTTTCATAAATTTCGATTCACAAAATTGATGATGCAGATAATTCGTAATCTTTTTGAATGAATCAAAAAACTGAAAAAAACCACTAAAAGTCGTGTGCAAAATCCCGTTACTACAACTTTTAAAAAAAAGGTTTAATTTTTTAAATGTTCCTTCTACAATAAAGAAGTTTCTTTTTAATTAGTAATTTTTAAAATTTGTAGGCATATGGTTGAAAAAACTATTTTGATTGAAAGTCAGGTCATTCAATTTATTTGTTTTCGCTGTGATTCGCTTTTTCCAAAGTTTCCTTGAAAAGTGGGCTTGTTTTGATCTGTCTCGTAAAATACATAAAACCCTGAATTTCTAAATATATGCATCACCGAGCTAAGGAATAAAGAAAAGAGAAGGAAGGGAACTGAAATTTAAAGGTGCAGACACTATATTTTCAACAAGTTCGCCCATCTATTTTGCGATTTCCATGACTCAGCAGGAAAAGTTAATTTATTTTCCAGAATCTGAAACGTTATAGGATGAACTCAAATGCCCGGAATTTTTGCGAAAAATTCAACTAAATTTTATTACTGAAAAGTAGCCAAATTAAGACGAAATTTACTTTAAATCAGGCAGGCTTTACAGCATACAAAATTTGAATTTTTGCATTTATTTATTTCTTTATTCCTTATGTTATAAAATACTGTCGTAAATTTTTTTTTTATTCAACAGAAATTGCTTAGAGGTTCCGCTAGGCCGTTTTAGGTCTGAAAAAAAATTTTACTTGATTTTCGATTTTTTAAAAATACAAGTATAAGGCTAAATAATTATTTCACTCCTAGAAAGTATTTGTTATTTATTGAGAAGTAAGCCTTGAGATTCACTAAATATAATAGATCTTTTTTGGATTTTCAATTTTTTAAATTTACCCTGTAAACCTATCAACCATGAATTATTGTGAATTTTATCAGATTTCTATTCACTCTTATTTCTCTGACTTGAATTAAATTTTTTTTCTGATAATAAAAATGTTGTTTCCTTCACAGGAATTATTTTTAATTCCAATAAATTCACTCGAATTCTATTTAACTCATTGCCTTTTTTTAAAATTATTTTTCTAATTTATTTAAATTCTGTTGAATTTGCCTTGAATTCTGTTCACTCTCATTTTACTCAATTCAATGGAAATTTATAGATTGTTTTAAATTTCTGTCAATTCATTCATATTCAAATGAATTCCATCAAACTCTCCCGAAGTACCTTATATATTTTTTAATACACTCCCATTTTACTAAAATCAATGGCATTTTTTCTATTTTATTTAAATTCTTTTGAATTTCACTTAAATTATCTTTGAATTCACTCTGAATTTTTATAAATTTATTTTGTATTCGTTTGAATTTACCTAAAAATCTGGTATATTTCTTCGAATTCTTCGCAATTTAAAAGAACAGTAGTTACATCATTAATGCACATTTGTCACTTTTAGTTAATTTTAGTCACAAAATATATTTTGAAGTACTATAAGAATCTTTAAACTATAAAAAGGTGTATTTTTGTGTATTTCAAAATCCAAAATTTTGTTTGTCACCCAGTGTAAATATTTTTAGTTCCAAATTTTTGTATTCTACGTTCGATAATATCTTCACTAATTTTTTTCTTCTTTCATCAAATTTGAAACTTATTTCTGAAAAAATAAGAATTACCTTCTAGAGGTAAAAGAATTTTTTAGCATTCAATTGGTATTTAAAAAAATCAAAAACTAATAAAATTCATTTTCAGACCTAAAGCAGCTTAGAGGAACATCTAAAAAAAATTTGTCGAATCAAATAAAATTTATGGCAGTATAAAAAAAATTTAAATTTGGACAATTTCATTAGAAAGGAGATGAAATTGTTTCATTCAAAATTCAAAAGTATGAAAATTGTTATATTTTCTAATTGAAAGCATTCAAAAGTTGATAATTTAAAATTGAAAACTTTTAAATTTTAATAAATTTAAATTTCATGCGAATAAAACTCCACAATTATTTGAAATTGAAAACTGAATTGAATCCTTCGAAGTCAAAGCTTTTGAAATTCTAGAAATCTAAATTTTTAATAAGTTAAAAACATTACGATTTAACATAAAAATTGATTAGACAAATTTTTCAAAACAAAATTCAGTCATGAAGAATTATGATATTAAAACTTTTTGTACCAAAACCCTTAAAAATGTTGGTTACTTTAAGTAAATTTAAATCGTGTAGAAATTCACCCTTTTTAAATTCTCAATTATTCTTTTCGAAATACAACAACTGCGATTCAAATCACAAAATTTGAAATACTTTACTTACTATTACTTTGTGTAAATTTAAATCCTTTAGAAACTAACAATATTTGAATTTTTAATTATACTTTTCGAAATGTAATCATTTCAATTTTAATCACAAAATACTATTTAGAAATTAACAATTTCAAAATTTTTAATCATACTTTTCGAAATTCAACTGTTTCAATTTCAATCACAAAATTTAAACTTTTCAAATTACTTTAGGTAACTTTAAATCGTTTATAAATTAACAATATTTAAATTTTCAACTATACTTTTTGAAATTTAACTGTTTCAATTTTAATCGCAAAATTTAAACTAATTAAACTGCTTTAAATAAATTTAAATCATTTAGAGATTAACCATTTTTAAATTTTCAATCATACTTTTCGAAATTTAATCATTACAATTATAGTCGCCAAATTTGAACGTGTGATACAGAAAAATTGCAAATATAGCGTTTACCAAGAAATTTCAGAACTCTAGAATTGTAACCATTTAAAATTAATGAAATTATTTAATTATTCAATGAAAAATTCTTTTTTTTTGTTAAAACTGAGTTTGAAATGTTGAAATTTAAATCCTTTAGGAACTAACAATATTTGAATTTTTAATTATACTTTTCGAAATTTAACCATTTCAATTTTAATCGCAAAATTTAAACTACTTAAATTACTTTAAGTGAATTTTATTTGTTTAGAAATGGATAATTTAAAAATTGTTAATCATACTTTTCGAAATTCAACTGTTTCAATTTCAACCGCAAAGTTTAAGCTACTTAAATTACTTTAAGTAAATTTAAATCGTTTAGAAACTAACAGTATTTAAATTTTCAACTATACTTTTTGAAATTTAACTGTTTTAATTTTATTCGCAAACTTTGAACCAATTAAACTGCTCTAAATAAATTTAAATCGTTTAGAAATCAACCAGTTTTAAATTTTCAATCATACTTTTCGAAATTTAACCATTACAATTATAGTCGCAAAATTTAAACGTATGATACAGAACAATTGAAAATATAGCGTTTACCAAGAAATTTCAGAACTCTAGAATTGTAACCATTTAAAATGAATGAAATTATTTAATTATTCAATAAAAAATTCTTTTTTTTTTGTTAAAACTGAGTTTGAGATGTTGAACTTGTTGGAACAGTTTCCATATAAACAATAAAATTAAATACTCAATGCCTTGTTCTAAAATCTGCTTATTTTTAAGGTTAGAATTTGAAAAATTATTATGTTAATTGATCATTGTTTTGAATTTATTCTAGAGGAATTTAGTCTAAAATTGTTTAATTACAAATACTTCAAACTGAAAAGTGTGAATTTATCAAGCCTTTTCAATTTGATACTCTGCGATTTCGAAGCATTTCAGAAACCAGAAAGTTTTCTACGTTTAAAAGTAAAACCAATACATTTAGAATATTTAAATATGAAAAGATTGAATTAAAAACTGGCTATCAAGGCTTTTAATATGAAATGTTACAATTTTGATATATTTTAAAATAAACTTGTCATTTTCATCATGTGACTTTCAAAGAGATTGGATATATTTTTTACTAAAACATGGGACTTTCGTAGAAAAATCGTTTGCAAATGAAGAATTTGCAATATTCCCGTGGAGAAATTTCCCAATTTGATCCCGATTCCCGACGTGGTCCCTATCGGATTAGTCCAATGTGGCCCCGATCATGGCTCCTGCTGTGGTCCTGATCGGGACCACATCGGGCTACACTCTGTAAATCAGAGTTGAGTTAAAAATTAGAAATAATTGAATTTAAAATTATTCCCTGTCTTAATTAGCGAATATTTCTAGAAACTAAGCACTACAGCTGTAGAATATCGGTAAGGTAGGTTTTTATGGTATCTGATAGTAATATATCTACCTATTTGTTTCAGAGTTTTAGAAGATTCAAGATTATAGAAAATTTGTTTGACCGCTTAATTAAATTAGTTAGTTAGAAAACAATAAATCATCTTCGATTTCTATAAACTATATTATACAGTAGCTTTAGCGGATAATTAAAAAATTCGAAATATTCTACTATATTAATTTTATATTTTTGAAAATTTTATTTTAAATCTTTAACGTGTAATAGGTCCAATTGACCTTTCTACATAGGAGATAAAAAAAGAGCATATATCTGGGAATAAAAGAGGCATGTGGATTAAAATGCACGCTGTATTATCTCTCTTTCGAGTCTCGAAATTGTTTCCAGTATCTTATTTCATATGACACGTCGAGAGGTTGACGGACCTAGTATATGGCAAAAGAATATTTTTCAAACGTTGTGGTTCGACTGAGAAAGCGAATTTTTGCGAGCAATAAAAAGAAGTGATCTCTAGAGAACGAAAGCAGAGTCTAATGAAATTTATGCACACTTATGAGCACATAACCTACCATAAGAAATGCTTTATTCCTTTAGATACTCTCTTACCTACATTATTCGATTGGCTTAAAATATTTTCTAATTAAAATCTTACTTATCTTCCTCTTTATCCTTGACTTCTTGAAGATTCTATATTATAATCGCAAAATGAAATGCGCCATGAAAATAACCTTGAACTTGTTTATAAAAAAAATGGCGCAGTATAATTTGATGACGTCATTAGGAATATTCTAGAAACTAAGCACATAGCTCCTTTTATAGACGCTTACCCCCTCTACCAAATTTCTGGAGATTTTTGCACAATATTGCTCGATATTGCATCATATGGTGCAACAAAGTTCTGGAAGATTCTACATTATAATTAACACATTTGCGATATAATTTTTTTGCAAAGCAAAATATAATGCGACATGAAGAATAACCTTGAACTTGTTTACCAAAAAATTTCGCAGTTTAATTTGACGCCGTCATCAAGAATGTTCTAGAAGAATGTTGAATATGTTATCTATAAGGAAGCAATAAATCAAATTTAGCGAGCCAAAACAGGATGTCATACATAGCCGTCCGTATCAAATTTCATCTGTATGCCTGCATACCTGCACCTTTTTGCGCACTAAATAAATATTTTATCCGTGAGGAAGCAATAAACCATCCTTGAAATAACTATATGACGCAGTAGAAATTGCAAGGACAAAGCAAAATATAACCTTGAATGTATTTACGCGAAAAATGCTTGAGATAATAAATAACCTTGAACCTGTTGTTACATGCATTTGGCTGGCACAATTGCGCAATATTACTCTGGGGCGTCATCAAGGAATGTTCTAGAACGGTCTCGATGTCAACCTCACACAGACACACGCACACAGACTTACCTCACACATACACGCACTAATACTAATTGGTCCAAAAACCCCCCTGTACATCTACTAGAGGATATAAGATTCAAGGTAAGTTATGATTAATAATGTAATTAAGAATATTATTTGGAACATCATTTATTCGTTCTGATTCCTTTTTTTCCATCGTTTCTACAATACTTATTAATACTATTATGATCTTATGAATAATTTTGTCACGTATGGTTACGAAAATCATTTTTACATGTTCTTACGCCGTGCTTTTCGAACTGCAAAATCATGAATAATCTCAATGCAATCTATTGAACGTAAAATTTCCGCCTCTACAGATATTAATGCCAAAGAATTTAAGCGAGATTGACAAATGGTTGACCTCAAATAATTTTTGATCCGCTTCAAACAAGAAAACTATCTCTCACCACTGCAATTTGTGTCAGCCATGCAGAGAAACATTCTGTATGCAATGTCAAAATTTGGAAACACTGCACTGTATCGAGACCATTTTTTTTTTCAAAAATTCGAAAGTTTTGATTGGCGTTAGCCGCTTCAAATTTTGTTGATCGCAATAAAAATAAGTTTTTAAATGGAGAAGTTCATCATCCATTGAACTATTTAAATCTTGACTGAACGCTTCTTGTAAATTTTTTGCTTTTTCCTGAATATAAGCATTATCCAAATTTCCCAAATCGAAAAGAACAGAATTTTTCGACGATTTTTTCATATTTCCGGCATCTTCCACGTAAATGAGACAACAAATTGTCAAAAATAACATTTATATGTGTTGACTCTAAAGTGATCTTTTTCGAGCAATTTCACCTCTCCTGTTCTTGTTTCATCGTCGTATTTTTTTCTTCGTTTCACTCTGCACACAAGTGTTTTGTACTCTTGGTTGACTGACAAATCAAATGCTTTTTTTCGAAATACTCAAAGGCGTCACGTGCATCGCCCACAGTTTTGATGAGACTTTTATACAGTTGAACTACTTTACTGAGGTTAGTTTGCGTGGATTGCAATTTTTTGCTCACAGAATTGGATCTTGGAAGTAAAGAAACTCCACAAACCTTGCATAAAAGCTGTCTCCAATGATTCGAAACGATCTCGAATCCCTGTGGCTTCACTTCGTGTTACAGCTTTTTGTGAAACGTAGTTTTCTATGTGATACAGAGCCTGAAGTATTTCAGTGTACTACTGATCGAGAGTACAAACGGCGTCGTCACGAGCTGACGAACGTGTTACTGATAGGGATTTCACAGACATTCTTTTATATTTTTTCGCAGTAAGATTGGAGAATATCCCAACGACTTGTAGATGCTGTGAAAAAGTTATATAAACTTTGAAGGTTGTTGAAGTAATCAGCAGCTGTTGAACAACTTTCAACTGCATGAGTGCCAACCAAATTTAGAGAATGGGCAGCACAAGGAACGTATTCGGCATATTTGTTACGATTTTTGATTAGCTGTTGGAGCCCTGCATATATCCCTGACATATTTCGCGCTGTATCATATGACTAACCTCGACAATTTTCGATGAGAATTTGCAGTTTCCAGCGTAGAAGTTACAGCATCATCCATATCTGCAGCTTTATGGCCTACATTTTGTAAACATTTTATAAAGCTTTGTTCATGTATCGCGAAATGAGACACAGTTGATTGACGTGTGAAATATCAGGTGTGGAATCGACAATGAGAGAGTAGTATTTTGCATAGTCTACTTCTTGGATGATTATATTTAATACTTTACCAGCTAAGATTTCAATTAACTCCTTACAGATCGTTTTTGACAGATAACTAGTACTACCGATACCTTTATTTCCGAATCTAGGAATATGCTCGGCTAAAAATGGATCAAATTCGGCTATCAATTCTAAAGACATCAACTAATTTCCGTTGTTAAGAGAACCAAACTTGTCGTCATGCCCTCTAAAAGGCAATCCACGTGAAACTAAATACTTGATTACGGCTGCGAATCGTTTCAAAACATTTTGCCAGTAGGCTTCTTCTTTATCATATTCAGCTGTTAAGTTTTGTCAATCCTACCCAAAGCATTCGCTCTATCTTTTAAAGATTTTAAGCAACTTTGATATTTCTCAGAATTTTCGTGCTTACACATTCTCATGACCGCGTTTTTCCAACCGCTAAATCCTTCTTTGTCGGAAAAAGATGATTCGCCGCCAAAAAGAAGACATGGAGCACAATATACTGATCCTTTACATTGAGAATATAAAAGCCAAAGACGTGGAATTTTTTCACCGTTTAAAAGTTTCCTTTCGAACAAAGATAAATTCAAATATCGCACGAAATTATTATTTACCCTTTTTGATTGCGCAAAATCGAAATGCTTATGTTGTTTATAATTATGTTCAGCAATATAATCTCCAAATAAATCGTTTATGAGCCATGCAGCAGGGTCATCGCTGAATTTAATGTTTTTTCCATTGAACCTTGTTGGCTTCGTAGATTCTGTGGACACTCCATCTCCATGATCTCTATCAACCGTTTTGCCAAAAGCACTTGATCGTCTTTCCACATTTCCATAAGATTATTTATCGTCAATCTCATCTACGATAAAATATTCAAGATTACACAGTAGAATGTACATCAGGAACTATATCATCAGCAAAGAAAATAAAACAGTCTTTGAGTTAAGTCGAGAAATTGTGAATATCAAAAATTCCTCAAGACTGGGAAACAATTTAAAGGACAATTTGAATGTCAGTTACCCTCAGAACTTTAATTCTTATAGGAATTTCAAAAAATTATACATGGTTTCCAGATGCCTTAAAAGATTTTTCATTCTTATAAGGTCAACCTTATATAAACTTTATAAGATTAATGATTCTTATAAGGTTGACCTTATAAAAACCTTATAAGAAAAAAAACCTACATGGTAATTTTTTTGAAAGTATTTTTTTCTTATAAGGTTTCTATAAGGTGAAAAACAAAAATGATAAAATAAAATTTTCAACTTACCTGCGGAATTTGATGTTTGTCGAAGAAATTCGCTTTTTTCCTGTAGTATTTGAACTATCTGCAGCAGTTTGGTTAGTTATGAAATAGGAGGAAAGTTTTCGAGATTTTGCCATAACCTCATCATCTTTGGATTTCCTTTTCGCAGCTTGTTTACGATATTCTGAACCACTCAATAAATATCTTCCGTCACTCATTTTATTTCGATAGAAATTGAAGACGCTTTTGTTTATTTATCCGGGTATTCTAGTGCAAATATTAAATGTGCGAACAATATACACTGCTGACACACGAACGCGTAACTTCCACCCATATCTGAAAATTAGATGGCACGGGGAAAGGCGGGTAAGGGGGGAACTAATATGTCAGGCTACCACCACAAGTTCATGCCGCTACTTGTCTGATTCGTGTTTCCGAATCCGTCCCACTATTTTCACCCCCCGCGGACCACAGTGTTCTCACTCGAGTCGGTTCGTACGCTTTCCAATAAAACGTTATATTTTCAACATCCCAAGTAGCATTATATCTAGTATGAGCGTTAAATATTCGCCACCCCTAAAATCTGCCGCTCTAGGAGCTGCCTACCTTGCCTACCCGGTAAATCCGCTATATTCAGCCATATCTTAGAATTTAGAAGACAGAGCAATCGAGCAGACGAAAAGTGACACGAAAGCTATGGTAGCGATGGTGGGGGAGCCAGGAATTCGGCTGGTCAGATCCATTCGTAATTGAAGCCGATGGGCCTGATCAGCAGTCGGACTCCCCCGAGATAATCTGCAGTGGGAGCACGGGTCTGTTACGAAGTCGAAAATCGAAGAGACCTCTTTTTCTAATATGTGGAAATAAAAAAGAGGTCCGGTTCGATTTTCGACTTCGTAACGGCGCCGGAGTCCGACTGCTGATCGGGCCCAGATAGTATTATAGAGAGTGGAAGCTGAGCGTATACGCGACAGTAGCGCCTCTCTGACTGGGTTGCAACACTATTATAATGAATTTGACCTGCGAGTCAGATTTGTATACACATTTAGTGTATGGTTAACGGGTTTGTTTGGAAAGTTGAGATCAAAACAAAAACAATAACAGTGTCTGTTTTATATGAATTCTTAAACGAAAATGGTATTGTATTGTTGTGTTGGGTGCTGCAGACGAAACTCAAGAGACGATAAGGAATATTCGTTTTTTAGGCTACCAAATGACCCAGAAATGTAAGTACAATATTCATCGTTCATATATTTGGATGCCAAGCAATAGTAATTGTAATTAATTAGATATCATTAGATAATTTAAGATTTTGTTCACATGAATCATTGAAAAAAACATTTACGTTAGTACTGTACATTTTGTAGCCTTCTAATTTAATTCTGAAATGAAAGGTGGCAGTACAGCAGTCAGAATTATATTTTAATGTAAAAAATTAATTTTCAGTAAAAGAGATGAATATTGAACTACAATGTTGGGCCATTAGACGGGATTAGTTAATTACCCAAATTGAAGTATGAATTTCGAGCCAGAGAAGTAATTCATTGCAAGTAAAAATATTGCATTTTTGCAGCACAGATGCATTTTCAAGTGAAAAACATCAATTTGTACCAGATCATGGAACAGTTAATAGTTAAAAGTTCGATCTTTTATGTAATCTGTAAGAATATGAAACTCATTAAGTAATTTATGAATGAAATATTTTTAGATTCTCCAAGAGAATGTGCCGACTCCGAGAACAGCGACAGGAGTTCAGGGCAACTAACCATCTGTGTGACCGGCGAAGAGCCGAATACTTCATCAGACGTAAAACTTAAACTTAGTAATGTTCAGGAAGTGAACATAAGTTGTGAGACTCTTACACTTTTTGAAACCGAAATTTAGTTGATTGTACATGGCATAAAAATATATCTGTCTCAACTGTTACGTATATTCATATGATTTCAATAACTTGGAAACAAATTTTACTTTTTAATAATTACGAAATCAATGTAAATGTCTACAATTCATGTAACGTTTTATTTCCTGTTAGAGAAATAAGTCTCAGACGAGAGCGAAAAGTTATTTCTACACAGACTCCCACATCTTCTCCCAATGTCTTGTCATCGACGCCACCTACTGCTCTTTGAGTCTCACGCTTCGGTGGACGTACACCGAACCTTCAACTGAAGGGCAAAAAGTTGTTACCACTTTTTTCTTTCAGCAGTTCCAGTACGAGTGAAATTGAGAATGAGGATCCACAGGGCTTCAAACCACAAGCTTTTAGTACACCATCTGGAAAAGGCGAGGTTAAAGAGATTGCAAGCACTCCTTCTAATCGGGACAAAGTCAATGAAACTTGTATTACACCGTCCGGAAATGGTGACGTCGCAGAAATTGCTACCACTCCTTTTAGACAGGGTAACGTTTCTCATGTATTTTTATGAACTGACTACTCCTTCTACTGAAGGTCGCGTTACAACATCTTCACGAATGCGAGAAGCATTTCCTAAAATTTGTAAGATTTCTCAGAATTCCCAACCATTGTCGCCAAAATATTTGCGTTTGATTACTTATAGAAGAACGATAGCTGTGTTGAAAAGTCGTTTGAATCGACTACAGCGAATAAGAAGTAGTAGAGAAAAAAACAAAAATTCTAAAATAGCCAGTCTTGAACAACTGACAAAAGATACAGCTTCTTATCTGCCTAAGCAAGCTCAAATATTATTTGAGACGCAGTTGCGTTTAGCAACTTGCAGCAAGTAGAGGAGACGATATAGTGACGAAATAAAGGATTTGTGTCTTTCTATGCTTCACTTGTCTCCGAAAGGCTATAATTTTTTACGAAAAATTCGTACCGTTGCATCACAAAGAACACTTAGGGAATATCAAAGTCAATTTCCTATATTTCCGGGTTTGAATGAAACAATTTTTGCAGAATTGAAGCATGGGTTTGATAAAGGACCAATTGAAAGTAAGGTAGTAAATCTTTTAGTTTATGAAGTTCACTACAACCTAAGTAAGTAAAATTCATTACAACCTAAGTTCGGATCAGTTTACTGGTGTAGCTGATAATGGAACAACTCGACAGCCTGTTGAAGCTACGTCGGCTTTAGTATCGTCATTATCGTGGGTTAACCAAAAAGCAAAGCAGCCCATTAATTATTGCTTCCTTAGCAGCAAGGGTAATTCAGACAAGACACATGATATGATTTTATCTACCATTGAGAGTGTTTTTCAGAAAGCTGGTCTTATTTTGAAGACAATTATTTGCGATCAAGGTCCACGAAATCAAGGTCTCGTCAACAAATTGAATATCATACCTGAGAAAACCTACTTTCTAAGACATAACAACAAAATATATTTAATTTTTTATCCTCCTCACCTTCTAAAGTCTATTCGTAATAATCTTTTAACGAAAATCTTGATCTAAAAAGGAGGCAAGGTAAGCTGGAAAGAATTGGAAATCGTGTACAGACTTAGTGAAGAAAGTAATTTAAACTTGTTATCAAAAATAACTGACAGGCACTTCAATCTGAATAATTTTGGCAAAATGAAAGTTTCCTTAGCTGCGCAGGTGGTATCTGAATCCATGTATACAGCCCACCTTGTCTACAAAACTTTTATGCCAGAATATTTTGATGAAGAATTTGACATGACTCTTGAGTTCGTCAAGGACGGTGATCGTCTTTTTGACAGTTTAAATTCAAGTTTTTTAAAGCAGCCTGAATCAAAGAAATGGAGATATGCCATTTCAGAAAATTCGGAGCACTTTTATTTTTTAACAGACATAACAAAAAATTTGAATGAGGCTCGATTTCAGAGAGCTCAACGCAACCTTGCTTAAAAGGGTTTGTGCCGACAATAAATGCTGTTCTTCAGTTGGGAAGTGAACTACGAGAATCGTACAATATTCCGCGTCTCCTCACGGGAAGGTTAAATCAGGATTTGCTAGAGAATTTGTTTGCTGCTATCCGACAATCAAACTGCTGTTCGCAGTATCCGTCACCTTTGCAATTTCAAAATTCATTTCGACATTCTTTAATCAGTCACTTGGGAAAATTGTCGAAATTGACAAATTTTAAAGATGATCACAACGATATGATCGTTAAATGGAGTAAGGTAACTCATATTGTTTTGCAACAACCAGCAGAAGTTCCATTAATTGAAATAGAAATACCGCCGCCTGAAGAATCATTGTCCTCCGAGTCGTAAGTATTAGGAACTGTTTATCATTAATCTTTAACACCAACTTTATCTCATTATAGTATCTCGGGTTTCGCAAATAAAAAGAATATTCTCGCACTCCGTACTTCCGAACTCGTTAACAGGTTTATTTTCAAAGCCCACTCATCATCGTCCTTGGGCCTCTCGACAACTCCTTTTCATCTTCTCCCACATCCACACGCACTCTCATCATGATGCCCATTTCACCCGCTGCGTACATTTTTTTTTAAACTTCTAACATTAGGCCAACCTAAAATGAGCTTGTCCTCAAGCTGCTTTATTTAAAATTAAACATACGTGACCGTCGAGTGCCCTCTTACAACTCAGCAAACTTGCAAACAAATGACTTACTTGTCAATAATCGCAATTACAATCTCAGAACAATATAATCTTTCTCTTATAAAATTCGCAGTTTCTCTTTGCTTAACTCCATTTAACGGTCAATCTATTTCACATAGTCTTGTAAATGAGCAGGTTTTCGAATTGTGCGCTTTGGTCGTTGCCTAATTGATACATTGTCTGTTTGTGTAACTGAAGTACTATCGTTTAAATTACTGTCACAATCAAGATCATAGGTGTTCTCAATTATTTGATTTTCGCTGTCGCTTTCTATATCATTTATATCTATTTCTTCCATTGTGGAACCTCGCCGAATCTTTAATTGGCTCACATGTGCCGTTATCGGATATCTTAATCTTCGACGTTCTACAATAGGTTGAATCTCATAAGTATCGCTCGGAATTTTTCTTATAACTACATAGGGACCTCGGTATCGAGACTGTAACTTCGTACTCTCCCCAGTAGCAGTAGGGTTTATACTAACGTAAACAATGTCACCTATCTCGTACTTTACCCGAGCGTTTCGTTTTTCATCATATCTCTCCTTATGCTTCTTTTGAGCATTCTCGATTTCTTTAGTGATTTCCTCACGAATTTTTCTCGGATCTGGGTAAATTTCGCAGTTCTCGGTTAAATCTCTAGCTAATCCTTCTTCGAATCGACGTAGATACCCGTATAAAGCCTCGCAGAGTGCTTTACCGTTGGTTTTATTATTCGACGAATTTATGTCTCTCGCGATTTGTTTTAATCTATTATCCCATTCGGATTCGCTTTGTTCCCAAGCACCTGCTCGTAGAGGAGCTAAGATAGATTGATTAACGCGCTCTACTTGACCGTTTGCTTGGGGGTGTCTGCTGGAGTTAAACGTTAATTTTATCCCGTGCTTATCACAGTAATTGCGAAACGCGTCTGAGGTGAAACTCGTTCTCCTGTCGCAAATCACTCGATTTGGTGCTCCAAATTGTTTGACAACTTTATTGAACCTTTTAATAGTCATTGACGACTCGGTACTTTTTTGTGGCCTTTAGCACGACGTACTTGGTTAAATTGTCAACTATAGGCAGTACGTATCGGTTTCCTCGATTGCTGATCGGAAAGGGACCCAAATGGTCCATATGAACCGTCCCAAAGGGCCGGTTTCCTGGCGGAATAGGGTGTAATTCCCTGGCTGTCGACCTCTAGGTTTTTTGCTCATGATACAGGGCACACAACTAGCTATATGTTCTGTTATATAACCGCGCATGTTCGGAAAATAATAATATCGGCGCATTCTCGCGAGAACTTTGTCGATGATTAGATGACTTGCTAAGTCATGGTAGCGTATTGTTATCGCTTTTCGCATGGATGCCGGAATTACATATAATCGGACTTCTCTGTTGTCACGCTTGTTTACTCGATATAGTAAACCCCCTTGTAACTGGTAGTCGCGTATCGCGCCGCGTTCGTCTTGTCCTTATCCGGTTTCTCGAGGATTTGGATCAATCGCTTTAGCCTTTCATCCGACCTCTGGTGTAAGAGAATTTCGTCTTCCCTTGTTGTTATCGCGAGTACTTCTAACTTTTCGTAATTCTGCGCGTTTTCCTCGCATATAGGGGCTCGGGAAAGTGCATCCGCGTGCTTCATTTGGTCTCCTTTACGGTGGCTTATCGTAAATTCGTAGTCACTTAAAGTATGCGCCCATCGCGAAACTTGGGGATACTTGGTTTTAGAGGTATTTAAGAAAACTAAGGCTTTCCAATCGGTCACCACGGTCAACTTCAAAGGTAGCAAGAACGAGCGCAATCGCTCACATGCCCACACCACTGCGTTTAGCTCCAGTTTGCTCGAGGGATACTGCAATTCGACGTCCGATGTCCGTCGGCTAATTGCGTAAACTAGCCTCAGATCCTGTCGATCGTCTCCTTGTAGGAGCATAGCTCCGAGACCTAAAAAGCTAGCATCCGTATGCAACTCGGTTATTTTAACCCTTGGGGAGTAGAGTAATAAAATTGGTTTTGTAGTTAAATCTCGTTTTAATTCGCAAAACGCGCCATCTTGGTTCCTAGCCCATTTGAAGGTCACCTTCTTCCGTGTTAGACTAGTTAACGGTGCGGCTATTTTTGAAAAATTTGGTACAAAACGACGAAAGAAACTTGTTAGCCCCAGGAAACGTCGCACCGCAGGGACGTCACGCGGTACCTGGAACTCCTATATCGCACGCGTTTTACCCTCACTAGGTTCGGCGAATTTGAAACGAATTTGAATTTGAAACCCTAAGAACTCTACTTTCTCAAGTCCAAAACGACATTTTTCAAGATTTAACGTTAATCCAGCTTTCAACAGAGCATCTAACACTAATTTTAGTATTTCCAAGAGTTCTTCCCAATTCTCACAAAAAATGAGAATATCATCGACGTACAGTAAAAGAATCTTATTTCTGAACCGACCTAAAGCTAACTCCATTAATTTAGAGAAGTAAAACGGGGCGTTCATGAGACCGAACACTGCACGGGTGAACTCGCCCGTACAATCCGGAGTAATAAATGCGGTCTTATGTCGCGCTTCCGGTTTGAGAGGAAGGTGTACATAGCCATTTGCCAAATCCAAGGTCGCAAATATTTTAGCCCCAGCTATGGCCTCAAGATACTCATCTATATTATGTAGAGGGTACTGGATCCTCTGAGTCTGGCTATTTAACCGTCTGAAGTCAACAACTAGCCTTGGTTTTCCGTTTTTTCTACATATTATCAAAACGGGACTCGCGTATGGGGATGTCGTCTCGGTTACAATCCCAGCTTCTTTCCAACTCCCTACTATTTCCTTAATAGTTTCGTGCTCTTCGCGTGTCGCGCGGTAGGGTTTCGAGCACACAGGAACGGATCCTGGCTTCTCTGCAACATCCATCTCAATTAATTTCGTCTGACCTAATTCGTGGAGGTGTTGCGCAACACAGTGCCGATACTCATTCAGCATTACGATCAACGACTTACGTTGAGATTCGGTAACATTATCACCGGTAATTACCTCGTTCGCCGTCACCGGGTTCTTTCGCGGGGTCAACTCGGGCAAGTTTTCAATTTGTAGGATTGAATCTCCGATTGGTGTATCTTGACGTAATTTTATTGGGCCCTTACTCATATTTATGACTCCCAGAGTCATTTCGTTTCTTCCTACGTTTACTTGTAGAAAATTCATTGAAGCTGGTTGCAATTCTTCATTTATAATAGTTGTTGCACGTCTCGGGACCTCGACTTTGTCCAACGCAATCTTAAGTATGTCGTGCTAGCTCGATCTTGGAAGATAAGGTGATCATCTACCTTCAAATACGTAACATTCAGTTGTTCCGTAAATGTACGTCCTATGATCGCGTCCCATAATTGTACGTTATCCGGAACTACGCGAAGGGGAATGGTCTGGCACTTTACGTCATCAACCTCAATGTCTCTGATAACCATACCTACGGATTTTACAACGTTTTCTTCTGCACCGAATCCCCTCAGTTCACTCTATTTGCGTTCCATTTCGAACCCTTCTCGCAAGACTGCTGTAGCCTTGAGTGTGCATACTGCACTTCCTGCGTCTATTAGAGCTGCTATAGTTTTTCCATTTATTTTTACCGTTCCAATATATTTGCGAGATGTCTCGTTAACCGCATTATCAACTATATTCACAATTGGGTTTTCTAAAGGCAGAGGTTGTGAACAGTTAAGAGTTCCGTAACCCTTTTTATTACACTTTGTGCAATACGGTTCGCAATAAGGTCTCGGTTCAGGACACTCGCGTGAAATATTTCCGAACTTTTGGCAATTAAAACACTTTAGTTTATCGTTTCGGTTATTTTTATCGACGTAATCCCATTTTGTTTTGAGCGGTTATCTTTATTTTTCGCGAAACTATCGGTCGTTTTCGCGTCATTATTCTCATTTTTCGTATTATTTTCCGTTTTTGACTTTACGCTTTTATCGTTACGCGTATTGTTTTTATAATAATTTTTAACCGTCCTGTCCAATCTCTCGAGATCCGGCAAAAGCTCGTCTCCATTATTATGTGGTGCAGCTGATGCACTTATCATTAGTTCACGTGACTTTAACCCTGACAATATTTGTTCTTTTACTTGAGGGAAAGTCAGAGGCAGGTTTTTACAAAGCTTTACTTTATTATGATAGTACGAAGCCAAGGTATCGTCCGGGTTCTGTACACGATTTTGCATTTTCATAAAGCCTTTCGCTAAATCGATTTCACGCATGAAAGTTTTAAAAAATGCTTCTCGAAGAAAATTCAAGCTCGTAAGTTCCTGTTGACGACTCAAAAACCACGCTCGCGCAGCCCCTGTCAAATTACATTTAATGGTTTGGATTAAGAACGATTCCGGCCACTTATGTACACAAGCTGCCATTTCTACTTGCTCGAGCCACAACTTGGCTTCCTGAGGTCCTTGTTCCTCATTGAAACTTTCGATAGTTTTCGAGAAATCAGGCATAATGTGAAATTCGCATTGTGACCCTTGATTTTGGGCCAACTGTTGCGTTAGCGTCATATTTTGCTGCATAACTTGGAGCATTAATGCAAGAACTTAATCATACTTCGCGGGACTACTTGCTGACGGCGGAGGTACATTGTTAGCTGGCGTTTCTCGGACGGGACACACGAAACCGGGCGGTGGATTACTAGGGTTAAATTGTGGTCTGTCACTAACCAGATTTACCGGCTCTGAATTATTTATATTTTGTGACAAGACCGGTGGTTGTTGTATACTTGCCTCCTGGTTAACTTGCCTACGCGGTACATTAATCAAACCATCGCCCATTACGTTCCCTGTAACGTTACGCGCATTCGGAACATTTCGGCTTGGACTTAAGAGTGACGCGCTCACTAAAGTCTTGTCGGCGCCATATTGGCTACCTGTGATATCAAATCGCGAGTTAACGAATACATTTAATCGCGTAGACTTGTTTAGAAAAGATTGACGTTAATCATTAACACTATGTTGTACAGATTGGTTACCTCGAAATGGAGTAGAACGACCTCCTCTTCTTGCTTTCTGATTGTACAAACCTCGTTGAAATCGCTCGAACTCGGCGATCGGTCCTTCACGTCTCACGCCGTTTTGATCCATGATGGCTGCCGAAAAGCGTTACGCACGCCAGCAAAATGGATTTCAGGTTTGCTTGGAATGACGACAACCCCAATGTCGCAATCTTTTTTCCTTTGCAGACTTCGCCGCAGTTCGCCTTCGCAGAAGAAAACTTTGTCCCAGCAGCACCTCGCCAGGAACTGGTGGAAAACTTGAGGGGGAGCTCGGTCCTTTGTTCTTCCTTCTCGAAAGCGTCTCTCCCGTTGACGGCCTTTTTTTTGCGAAAATCTGTATTTCCAGGTCTCGTTCCGTGGAAACCAGAATTTTCCGTAACAGACTGGTATCTGTGTAGCACTAGGGAAATTTGTGTCTCGTACACTTCTAGGGCTGATTCGTGGATCAGTCTCAGTCTTTGTTTTAGGGTTTTAGCACTCACGGCACAATTGTAAGGGAAACAGATTCGTTACTCCACACTTAGAATATTAGAAAATGTTCATCATTAATCTTCAACACCAACTTTATCTCATTATAGTATCTCGGGTTTCGCAAATAAAAATAAAATTCTCGCACTTCGTACTTCCGAACTCGTCAACAGGTTTATTCTCAAAGCCCCCTCATCATCGTCCTCGGGCCTCTCAGCCCCTCCTTTTCATCTTCTCCCATCCCACACGCACAATCATCATAATGCTCAGTTCACCCACTGCGTACATTCTATTGTTCCGGTTACGTAGTAAAGCTGTTTCTTGCACGACACCATTGAAATCAGTGCAGAAGCATATATCAAGAAGAAAACAATAACCAATACAAGGATTATCAAGCGTTTACGCTTTTGAAATCCTATGTCGATACCAATGGGCTGATTTTAGTTAAAGAACCCATTTTCCTGGCTTTAAAGGAATGGGGGAAAAAGTATTCTGAGCTAATTGATAACATGTTCAATTTGAAAAATGTCGCTTAAATATTTGCATGTGTTATTCAACAAAGTTGTCTCTCTGTAAGTCTATGTTCTTCGGACAGTACCACTTCATTCATGAGAACGTTTCTGCGAGTAAGATGTCACTGGGAGGCACGATTAAGAAGACGCAAATTACAAGGAGATAAAATTGCAATTAAAAATACTAGTTCCTCTGTTGCTAATGTCTCCATTGACAAAGATAAGATGAAAATGAAGAGATTCACATTCAAAAGGAATTAGTCTTGCTCGCATAATGCGAAAAAGATATACTTAAAATTATTTTCTAAATGAAACCAAGTTACACCTTTTGCAATCCTTTTACAAAAAAAAAATATATATATATATATATACACTACCGGTCAAAATTGTGGGACCACCTACAAAATTTGTATTAAAATCACGCCCTCGGATTCGTATTCAGCGCGGCAAAATACATAAGGATAAAGTGGTCTTGTCAAATAGTCCTCACCTTTTTTTTTTGTAAACCAGTGTAATTTTATTAAATACCAAAATCAGGATTTTAAAAATTCGCTGTATTTTCAATTTTGATTCCTGTGTTTCGGCGATTTTTTTCCTAGTGCATTTTTGTCACTGGAAAATTTTCAAGTACCCGTCAAAATTCTTCTCCTATTTACACAGGTGTGAGGCATTTTTTCCGAAAATATGGGTGAATTAGATAGGAATTATCTCTTAGTAAATGGTTGATTAAAATCCGAAAAAATTAGGAAGACTTTTTGTCCTCCAGGAATGTAAAAAAAACTGAAACACAATGAATTTTAAAAATTCTGCAAGCAAGAAATTTTTTGAAAATTTTTTTCGAGAATCAATATTTTTATTTATTTATTTATTTTTTAATTTGATTGGAGGCATTTGAGAGTGTCTTGTCCAAATATAATCATTAGATTCTTGTTTTTTTTTATTTCCAATAATTTCGTAGTTGAATTTGAATGTTGGACGTTAAAGAGGATTTAAAAATTGGATTTGTTCTGAATTTAATTTCGTAAATTTTAACATTAAGAGCGCAATTTGAATCTATTCTTGATTTCTTTTCAGGCAGTCCTTCGAGGACAAACTTCCACTTTTGTGGGCAAAAGCCCTCGAATTAATATACCGTCAATGTCAATACACCGAAAACACGACAATCGCTGCAAGAGCTTTGAAAGGATTGTCACGAGCCTTGTTTACGGTAGCAGATGACGCAGGTCAAGGTTGGGGAATCTTGGGAGCAATTGGTCTCAGAAAAGGATCTCAGATTTCAATCAGGTACCTATCATCCTGTAATTTCCAGGTCTCGGACTCATTTGAGATACTCAAAATAGTGCCCATAGTAGCCCAAATTTTTAATAATAGAAGCAAAATAGTATCATGTAATTTTTTAGATATTAAATCGAGTGGTTAACTATTTTGGAAATTTAGTATACAATATAGATTTCTGATAAAATCGCGTGAAATCTTTTTGAATCTTTAAAAATATCCTAAAAGCTTTGAAATCCGTTAAAATCTTGCAAGAAACCCTGCAATCTCTTGAGATGCTCAAAAAATTCCTGGAAAATTCGTGAATCTTTCTAAATCCCTTGAAATCCGTAGAAATCCATTGAAATCTAATCATTTCTTTTGAAATACTGTGAATCCCTTAAATATGGAGAAAAAAGTAAAATTCCGTAAATGATCTGGAAATCTGTAACTTTTAGAAATCCTTAGGAATCCCGAGAACTTTAAATCCCTTAAATATTTTGAAATTTCGTTGAATTCTTTGCAATCTTTTAAATTACCCTACACTCTTTAAGATCAATTGAAATTTCTAAAATCCCATAAATCTTGTGAATAACCCAGTAATCCCGTGAAAAGTAAACTCTCGTAAATGATCGTGAAATCTGTAATCCATAGAAATCCATAGAAATCCCTAGAAGATTAAAATCCTTAAATATATTGAAATCTCTTTATATTCTTTGAAATCTTTTGAAATACCCTAACGTCTTCAGAGTCCTTTGAAATTAAAAAAATCCCTTAAATCTTGTGAAAACCCTAATAATGTCGTAAAAAGAAGAAACCCATAAGTGCTCTTGAAATCTGTAATCCGTCGAAATCCTTGGAAATCCTTAGATGTTTAAAACCCTTAAATATTTTGAAATCTCTTTATAGTCTTTGGAATCTTTTAAAATACACTAAACTCTTTAAAATCGTTTGAAATTGATAAAATCCCTTAATTTCAAATTCTCTTAAATCAGATCAATTTTCTACCAAAAAGGACGAATTTCCAACCAGATATTTGAATTTCAACTAATAACTATAAATTTTGAACAAAAAATAGAATAGTTAAATTTTCATTTAAAAAAATTAATGTAAAACCAAAGAAAAACTAATTTTCAACAAAATAGTTAAATACAGTAATATAAAGCTACTTTTACAAATAACGAATCATTGTTATTTAGTTTCATATTGCAATATAAAAAATTAAGCACGATCTCGAAAAAATTCCCTGAATTAAAAAAAATTCCCTGACAATTCCAGGTTTTCCAGTTAGGGTAGAAACTCTGTTAAAATACCCTGGAATCTGTAATAATCTTGTCCAATCTTTGGAAGTCCCTTTAAATGTTTGAAAAATTTCCAAATTCCTTGAAATCTTTTGAAATTTTGATTTTTAAGATTGCGAATATGTTATAATAGACAATCTAATGAAGAAGCCTGAAAATGTGCTCATATTAGAGAGTCATTTGAGAAAATAGTAGCATCATAGTGTAATGTAATTCTTTTTTAAATAGCAAAATAATTGTAAAGAAGATTTTTTAATTGGCATTAGGGTCGATAATATTTTTTTTTGGTCTATGCTTGTTTGGGTAGGAGTTGAAACTTAATATAATTGATATAAATTTTACTTTTATTTATTTTTTTTATAATAAAAGTAAAATTTATATCAATTATATGAAGTTTAAACCCCCATCCGTGGTTGAAATGCATTATATTATTAACTGTAAAATTTACAAACAAACATAACATTTTCTGAAAAATATACAGTTAAATTGTATAAGGCAGGACTGATTTACATAGCCTTACTGACGAGCCCCGTGAGTTACTCCGGGACGAAACATAAATAATCTAATTTTTATTTTATTAAAAAAAAATATTAAAAAAAAATTAATAGCAGAGCAAAAATAAATATTATCGACCCTATTGCCAATTAAAAATTCTTCATTATAATGATGTTACTTGGGTCAATTAAAAACGATATCTTTCGAAAAAACAGCAAAGATGTCATCTAACTATTATCAAAATAGTTCCATCGTTAAAAACAAACAGTGTCAATAGTGGGGTGAGTCCGAGGCCTGAATTTCTCATATAAATTCTCTTTTTATTTGCAAAACATACTCTTATTTCCACACTATTTTAATTTCACAACAGATGTAAGTTCTTAAGCAGAGCTCTGGGAGTCTATTGTCTCGCTCAAATGCCGGAATCGAAATTGGAACAACAACTAGTAAGATTTACGCCCCACTCGCCAGGTGTGGCTCCTTTGAGATCAAACGACTCTGATGGGGTTGAAATTCGACCAAGTACTGATGCCATCAAAGCTATGCAGAGTCTAGAAGCCCTTCTTGTCAATAAGCAATACCTGGAGCTAAAAGGCGATGTCGAACAAGCAATCAGATTAATCAAAGACTCTGCCAATTCTCTTCACAACGCGGTTGCCGTTGCCGGCACTCTCACTGGCGAGATTTACAGTGAAAGGTATCTCCACGTCCTGACGGATTAAATTATCTATAAAATTGCTACAGATTATTTAAGCCAGGGTTTCCATATTTTTTTCAAAGAGAAATAATCATATATATTTATTTCGTCGGAATCTAGTCATTTATTGATAGGCCGCTATTTCTCTAGGGTTCAACGATAAGTTTTATACATTGTTACGAAGTCGAGGTTTCGCTGATAGATTTAAAAAAGGGATTATGATAATTATTTGAAGTACTGTTATTTCGAATCTTTATTTTGTTGAATGTAATTCACAAATTAAATAGGGCTGTGCGTTAAAATATTTTGATACCATGTAGGAATCGATACATTAGTATAGGGTCGATTGCAAAATTGCTCGTTTTCATACGTAAACCAATAAAAATGGGAATTTAGTAATTTTGCAAATGCCACCTTTCTTCCTTTTGGTGAAAAATAGCCATACATTTTATTTTACTTTAAACAAATTGTTTAAGGGTTCCTCTGGGTCGTTTTAGGTCTGCAAATGAATTTTCTTAGTTTTCATTTTTTTTTTAATACTGAGGCTAAAAATGCCTTCACCCCTAAAAAGTATTTGCTATTTATTGATATATAAGCCAAGGATGTTAAAAGCTATCAGTATTCTCTATGAAAGGTGCCAAGATGAATTCATTTTGTCAATTTTCAAAGAAGATATTGCGAAAATAGTGTAAATTTCAATGTTTTCTTAAAATTTAAATAAAATAGAATATAATAAACATTTTTCTATGTTCTTGGAATAATTTTAAAGGCAAATTTCTATATAATCGCACCAACTTATCACCATTATTATGAAAAAATTTCCTTCTATGGAGCAACATGTTTAAAATTGAAAAAAAATGTTCGAAGAATTGTAATATTTTTTGTGCTGAAAGAAATATTTTTTGTAAAATGTATTAGATGAGTAAATATGTTTTTATAAAATTTATTTAAAATATATATTCATTCGATTTTTATTATTATTTTTCTTCAGAAGAGATATTTTCGAACTTTCCAACTTTTTTGTTCCAACGTTATAAAATGTGTATTACACAGGTAAACAAATACGCACGCTATGATCTAAAATAATAGAAAAGAAAAGGAAGGACAATATTTTTGAAAATTGATAAACATTGATATCTTAACTTCAGAATTAATATATGGTTTTGAACAATATATAGACAATCAAACCGTTGCATGGTTGTTTAAAAATATAAATTTTGTACGACAGGCATTAACATAATCTGAAGTTGTTCAAAACTGTTTGTTTAATTTTTGAAGTCATAATCAAATGATTTTTGTTCAAAATAACCGATTATTGTAAATATTCTTTGAAATATGATTTTTTATTAACAATATCAATTTTAAACGAAAAATACTAACGTAACGTAACAAAAAACTGTTTAAGATTTTAAATCTTCTTCTAACATAATGTTTTTTGTTTAATAAGCAGATAAATCAGAGTTAGTATTTTTTTAAATCACATAAATTCGCTACTGAGAGTCCATTGGATGACTATTAATTTGCCAAAACATTTTTTGCGACATTAATTAATTAATTGACATTAAAAATTATAAAGTATTACATTAAAAAAATTTTAACAGAATATTCGTTTTTTTTTTGTTTAATTTTCAACAGTTCATAATGGAATTTTCAGTTTTCATCATTTTTCAACAATTCAAGAGTTCAATATTCAAAGTTGGATTTAATTAATTGAGTCAATTGAGATGAATTTTCAATTTTTGGATAATTTTTTAAAGCTGAATTTAAGAATTTAAGATTAGTTGAAGATTCTATATTAAGATAAAGAATTAAAGATAAAGAATTTAAGAAACATTAAATATTGAATGAAATAATAAATAATTAAATTTATTTAATCAAGTAATAACAAAAATATAAATTAAAAAAACATTAAAGATAACGAATTTAAGAATTTTAGGAGGAATCTTTTTGAGATGAAATTAAAATTTTAATTTAAACTGTTGAAAATTCAATTTTGTCCGACGAAAAACACTAACAGAATCTGGCATTGTTGAAGCTTGTAAATTTTATTATTTTGTACAAAGATAATTGGATTTAAATCTAATGATTCTGGTTTAAAAATAAGAATTTCAGGAGAAATACACCAACATAACCTAAAATTGTTGAAATTGTAAATATTTTGTTTAATCTAATTTTTTTGATACCAATAATTACCGAAGAAAAAACTAACATAAAGTAACAATAAATTTTTCTAAATGTAACTCTTTTTTGAAATATGTATTGAAAGCCGCTAGCTTAAACTACAATTTTACCAACAAAATTTAATTTTTTTTTGAAATCTAATGAATTTTTACTAAAAATACCGATTTCTGTTGCAAAACGCCAACATTACCTAAAATTGTTTAAAAGTTATGAATGTTCTTTGAAATATAATTTAAAAAAATTAAAAATGTTTTAAAATACCAATTTTCGATGTAAATCGACAACATAACCTAAAATTGTTAAATAATTAGGAACCTTCAAAATCTAATTATTTTTATTTAAAAATGTCAATTTCCGGTAAAGCTAATAAATCCGAAAAATGTGAATTATTGAAAAAATTGTATGTTTGAAAGCTAAGAATTATGATTGAAAATACCGATTTCCGGTATAAACCGCTAAGATCATCTAAAATTTATGCAAATTGGGAATCGCGATGATTTTCGTTTAAAAATACTAATTTTCGGTGAAAAAAACTAACGCAACCTAAATTTGTCAAAAATGTCAAGTCCTCGAAACTTTATGATTTTCTATTAAAATTATTTTTTTGTAAATCCTAATTTATAGAGAAACACAAAACATGTAGAATATTTTCAATAATTTATTAGATAATTTGAAAGTTTTAATTTAACCGCTCAAAAATATTAAAAAGCACAAATATTTCTCAATTAGCATAAGGTATCCCTTTTTTTCGACATATTTCGTTACATCAATTTTTTTAGGTAGATTAGATTTTATTTAAGTTTTAAGAAAACAATGAAATTTTTACAATTTTTGCAATATCTTTAAAAATTGACAAAATTCCTTCATTCTGGCTTATTTAATATAGAACTTTGTTAGATTTCATATAGGTATGAGCTTCTTTGAAATATAATCATGTTTTTAAATAAAAAATAAAATTGGCTAAATAATAAAATTAAAATAAAGTAGAAAAAATTTAATTTTTTGATAAAAGAACAAAATTCCCGATAATAAAAATTTGTTATTTTATGACAATTAATGGTCTGAAATGGCCCCTAACCCGGTTTTTCCTAGCATAATATGCATAGGATTTCTTCTACAATATAACGAGAATATTCCCCACAGTGAAAAAATTGAAAATATACAGGCTGTCGACATTTTTGATGAATTTCGAAATACACATTTTTTATAGTTTAAACATTAAAAACACAAAATTGCACAAAAATCAACATTAATTAACTAGCTCGAGTTCTTTTCAGGTAAAGTATAGCTAAAATATATTTTAAAGTACTATAGAAATCTTTTAACTATAAAAAATGTGTATTTTTTGTGTATCTCGAAATTCACGATCCTCTGCCATCCGGTATAAATATTTTTAATATATTCATTATCACATATTACATATTATTCCAGAAGAAAATGTTTAGGGGCCATTTCAGGCCATTAATTGTAATGAAATTACACATTTTCATATTCTAATCTTCAAAAAATTCTTATTTGTTCCATAAAGTTTAGGGTCTATTCCACAATAAATAACAAATACTTTCTATGGGCGAACGAATTTTTTGTCTTTAATTGGTATTTTTAAAATCGAAAACTAAGAAAATTAATTTTCAGACTAAAACGGCCCAGCGGAACCTCTAAAAAATTGGTATGACATTTTGTCACCAGAAGGAAGAAATTTAGGTGGTAGCGTTTGCGAAATAAAAAAATTTCAATTTTTACTCAGCACCCTAATACTGGTGAATACTTGTTATAAAATAATTCCCAGATTATTTTGTGCAATATTCATGAACTGATTTTGCAATTTAAAAAAAAAACGAAGATTACGGAATATTTTGTGTCCTTTATTTTAAAAACTTTTGACGTTGCAGCGTTCTAAAAATATAGGTTTATTTTAACAGAGTCTGATGCACGATTAGTCGCTTGAACCTTCAAAGACGTGTCTTTCGCAACTGCCTATGTAAATAGTTTTAATAGTTTAGCAGATTTGGATTTACAGGTTTTCACGTCGAAGACTCATGTTTAGAATAGCTTTAGATTGTCTTTTTTCTAGAAGGGATCATGTGATTTTATCGATTAAATTGAGCAATTAATCAATAAAATATCGCCAGTTTTCAGTTACCAATTCACTTTATTGCTCTTTGCAAGACTGCTCACCGATATTTCGTGATGTTCTCAAGACCTAAGAATGCGATAAAAATTCGATGATCAAAGTAGGCTGTGTATCATTCTTCTTTTAATTATTGAATAAAAATATATATTAGAGTATTTGCTGTACTTATTCTATAATCCATTGCATCACTTTTTGAATAAATTTTTGTAATTAATCGCCGCGCTAGGTGCGTGTACTTAATTATTGATTTGAGGGGGAACATTATTTTTAATACAAAATAAAAATTTCGAATAACTAATTAATTTTTTTAAGTTTTCGAAGACTTAAATCCGAGCTAAATTTAGATTCTGAGATCTAAGAACAAGGAAATCAGTATTATTATCAGTTTGTTTTTACAGTTATATATATAATTTCAGTAAGATTTTTGGTAAAATACAAAAAGATATTTAAAAATTTCAGATGCATCGAAAAGTAATTTAGATAATTTTTAAGAAATGTTTGTTATTTTACAGGATTTCACAAAATATTATGAAAAATTTGAGTCAATTTAAAAGATATTTTGGACTTTTAGAAGTTTGGAAGAAATTTAAAAATGTTCTATAAATTTTCGGATATCTTCTCACGTTTTAAAATAGTTGTAATCTCTTAAAAACTTTTACAACTCCTAAATATCTTTTAAGCTGACTGGAATTTTTCTTCAAATTTTGAAAAATGTGTCAAAATTTTTTTAATTTCGTGGCAATCTTGCAGATTTTTTTCGACATTTTTAGAAATCTTGTCAAATTTTCAGAAATCTTTATAAATTTTCTTTGAAAATTAATTAAAAAAATAAAAAATCGTTTAAAATTTCCCCAGGAATAACAAGAAAATTTGTTTATACTCTTGAAACCTTCCAAACTCTTAAAATGCTTTTTTCGCTTTGTTTTCGAATTCTTAAAAAATCTACATTTTTGTTTTGAATTGTTTGAAATATTTTGGAATTATTTTTTAATTATTTTAAAACTTCTGAATGTTCTAAATATATTTTAAAATGATTCGAATTTTTCCGAAAATTAAAAAAAAATCAAGCAAAATAAAAAAAATTCTATCAAAATCTTCCAGATTTTTTTTCGACAATTTATGAAGATTTTAGAAATCTCTTTAAATATTCTCTTAAAATTAATTTTTTTGAATAAAAAATCATTTACAATTTTCCCAGGAATCGTAATAAAATTTTGTCATTCTCCTGAAACCTTTTCAAATTCTTCAAAGGCTTGTTTGTCCTCGAAACTTTTAGAAATATACATTTTTTAAACAAATTTTAATCTTTACAAGTTTTACATTATTTTTGAAACTTCTAAATATCTCTTAAACTGACTTGAATTTATTCTAAAATTTTATAATCTTAGAAAATTGAACATTTATTCTTTTTTCTTCATTCTTTTACCAAATTTTAGGAAATAATTTGAAATCTTTTTCGATTCTCTTTTAGAATTCAATTTAAAAAAAATAAAAAATCATTAAAAATTTTCCCGGAAATAGAATTTTTTTTATTCTCTTGAAACCTTTCCAAATTCTTAAAAAGCTTCTTTTTTCGAAATCTTAAAAAATCTACATTTAAACAAACTTTTGAATCTTACAAGTTTTGAAATATTTTTCAATTTTGTCTTCGAATTAATTTCTTTAAAATATAAAATAATAAAAAATTGTCATGAATCATAAGAAATTTTTTTTATTTTCTTGACACATTTCAAAAAATTTTAACACGCTTCTAAAATTTTTGAAATATTTTCAATTTTTCAAATAATTTTGAATCTTTTCGAACTTTCTAAATATTTTTTTAAATGATTGGTATTTTACATAATTTTTTTTATTCTGCAAAACTAAAAAAAATTGCTTTCAAACCTTCCAAATTCTTTTTTTACAAGTTGGGAAATATTTCGAAATCATTTTAAATATTCTCTTATAATTAATGTTCCAAAATAAAAAATCATTTTAAATTTTCTCAGGAAAAAATTTTTTATTCTCTTGAAACTTTTCAAAATTCTTAAAAAGGTTCTAAATTTTTTGTTCAAAATATTCAAAAATCTACATATTCTTTAAACCTTTTAAAAATCTTTTCAAGTTTTAAATTATTTTTTTAACCTTTTCCAAACATCTAGATATATCTCTTAAACTTACTCGAATTTATTCTAAAATTTTATAGTCTTAGAAAATTGAACATTTTTTCTTTTTTATCCATTCTTTTACCAAATTTTAAAAAATAATTTGAAATCTTTTTCGATTTTCTTTTAGAGTTCATTTTTTTTCAAATAAAAAATCATAACAAGTTTTTCCATCAATCATACAAAATTTATTTTATTTTCTTCAAACCTTTCAACATTCATAAAACGCTTCTAAATTTTTTGAAACATTTTTCAATCGTTTTAAAATTTCCAAATATCTTTTAAAATGATTAAAATTTTTCGTAAATGTTTTTTAATTCTGCATAACTAAAAAAATTGCATTAAAATCTTCCTGATTCTTCTTTGTACAATTTTGAAATGATTTGAAACCTTTTTAAATATTCTCTTATAATTAATTTTTCAAAATAAAAAGTAATTAAAAATTTTCCCAGAAATAGAAATTTTTTTATTCTCTTGAAACCTTTCAAAATCCTTAAAAAGCTTCTTTTTTCGAAATCTTAAAAAAATTCACTTAAACAAACTTTTGAATCTTACAAGTTTTGAAATATTTTTCAATTTTGTCTACGAATTTATTTAATTAAAATATAAAATCATTCAAGATTTTCATGAATCATAAATTTTTTTTCATTTTCTTGAAACATTTGAAAATTTTTTAACACGCTTCTAAATTATTTGAAATATTTTCAATTTTTCAAATAATTTTGAATATTTTCGAACTTTCTAAATATTTTTTTAAATAATTGGTATTTTACATAATTTTTTTTATTCTGCAAAACTAAAAAAAATTGCTTTCAAACCTTCCTAATTCTTTATTTTACAATTTTGGAAATCTTTTGAAATAATTTTAAATATTCTCTTATAATTATTGTTTCAAAATAAAAAAAAATCATTTTAAATTTTCTCAGGGAAAAAATTTTTTTTCTGTTGAAACTTTCCAAAATTCTTAAAAAGGTTATAAATTTTTGGTTCGAAATATTCAAAAATCTACATATTCTTTAAAACTTTTGAAAATCTTTTCAAGTTTTAAATTATTGTTGAATCTTTTTCAAACTTCAAAATATATCTCTTAAACTTACTCGAATTTTTTCTAAAATTATGTAATTTTTCGAAATTGAACAATGTTACTTTAAAATCTTCTACATTCTTTTTCGAAATTTTAGGAAATTATTTGAAACGTTTTGAAATCTTTTTCAGTTTTCTCTTTAAATTCATTTTTTGAATTGCAAAATCATTTGACATTTTCCCAGGAATCTTAAGACATTTTCTGTCATTAAAACAAAATTATCTTAAAATCTTCTAGATTCTTTTTGACATATTCAAAACTTAAAATTAATCTTTTAAAATCATTCTTTTAAATCGTTTTCCATTTTACCAAAAATCTTATTCTAGGTAGCAGTAATTATTTTGTTACCGGTACCGAAATTTTTTTTATGAGTACCGACAGTTTATCAAACACTTTATAAATTAAAATATTCTACGTTTTTGTTTATAATTTCGTTTGTATCATCTCTTTAAACTGTGAAAATGTTTACAAATTATAGTGTAATAGAAGAATGTCATAAGAACAGAATTACTAATCATTATATTAATAATTTACAATTAAATTTCCCTTCTTCATCAATAATGTTTAAGAAATAGTTGGAAATAAATTTGATCATGAAATACAATTAATTGTTTGGAAATTTTGACTAATTTTTAAGAAAAGGATGGCTACTTAAAATATTTCTACAATGTTCTTAATATAAGAACAAATTTGAACTACTTATGTCTAAAAATTCGTCAATCTTTACTGCAACTTCGGAGTATTTCCGAAGCTTCTCCAGGCGGGAACTCGACCAGCGAACATTCGAATTGATCTTGAAAAGCGTTTTTGAACAAAGGAAGTACATCATCAATCCTCACATCCATGGCTAATTCCTTGCTGATGCTCGTCACGCCTTTATCTTGAATCCCACAAGGATCAATATGATCGAACCATCTAAGATCCGTATTACAATTCAAAGCCAATCCATGCGTCGTAATGTATCGACTTCCATGTATTCCAATCGCACAGATTTTTTTATCATCGATCCAAACTCCAGTCTCTGGTGAAGTTTTTCCCTGGATGCCAAACTCTGCACAGAGTCTGATGATCATTTTTTCTATCTGACAAACGTACCACTTAATGCCACCTTGGAAATCTTTTAAGTTTATTATAGGATAAGCAACAAGTTGACCAGGACCGTGGAAAGTTATAAGGCCACCTCGATTTGTTTTATAGAACTCCGCTCCAAGGGTTTTCAATTTTCTTTCGTCTTCTTGGTCGTATCCCTTGTTTCTTATACCGACGGTGTAGACGGGATTGTGTTCTAATAAAACGAGAGTGTTGGCTGGACTATTTAGCGTTTGATGGTGCTGATCTGCTAATGCTTTCTGTAATCGAAGACCAGTTCCGTAACTGAGGCGTCCAACCCAAAGTACTTTCACTACTCTCGATGTCATAGTCCGAGGAATAGTGATATTGAACTACTTCAATTTTTTCATTGCTACTTTCGTCAATTGAATGTCCGGCATTCAGACTGGAACGAACTGAACTTTTATCCTTTTTTTCGAGACGGTTTGTTTGTCAACTTTGGTCAACTTGGCGGTTTCTCTCGATCTCGGCTCTGAAAATATAGTTTATTATCTCAATTTCTAACAGTCTAATAGATTTGCAAAAAGACTTTTTAAAATATTTAGGGAACTTCGTTAAATAGAGTTTTATTTTAATTGAAATATATTTTGCTTTGATTAACACTTGTAGATTTCAGAAAAACTCGGCTTTCCGTTGATACCTTTTCCATTTCAACTGGCTAAAACAGCATGACATACCTTTATAAAACATTTATTTGAATCAGTGTTATTTAATAAATGTATTGAATTCTTCCTTTTAAGAAAACCTATTATAGGAAATTCAGTACGATTCAAGAAAAATCAGTGTAGAAATAAATAATGTTAAAATATTGAAAGAATTGTGCAAAAAATAGAGGAAATTATTTCAAGGTATTTCACAACATTCCAAAGATTTCAATGAATTTTACAGGATTCCAAAAGAGTTAAAAGATTTCAAAAACATCAACAGATTTCAAGGAATTTGAGAGAATTTCCATAATTTGAAGCGTTTAAGGCTTTTAAAATGATTTAATGGAATCTGAAAAGATTTCTACAAATTTCTAAACATTTCCTCTCATTTTAATGGATTTCAAGATTTTGTAATAGATTTAACTATATTTCCACGAATTTCGTAAGATTTCGAATCATTTCGAAATTTTAAAGGATTTCAAAGATTTCCGTTGATTTTAAGAGATTCCAAAGAATTTCAAGATATTTAAAAAATTTCAAGGGATTACAAAGAACTTTGTAGAATTTTCATAGATTTCAAGACATTTCAAAAATTTTAAGGGAACATAAAGAAATTTGTAGGATTTTCAAGATTTTAAGGGATTTCTAGAAGTTGCAATTTCAAGAGATTTTCAGCGATTCCAATAACTTCAAAAGATTTTAAGGTATTTGAAGAAATTTCACAACATTTAAAGGATTTTATTGAATCTCCAAGGATTTCATGGCATTTCAAAGATTTTTAGGGATTTTAATGGTTTTTAGGATTTCGTAACCAAGGGAAAAACCCTTATAGTTTCGGTCGAGGGGATGGGAAGTGAGGAGAAATTCCCTAACTTTCCCTGACTTTTTGGCCAATTTTTCATTTTCTGTGACCGCTATAAATTTTTATTTCATGTTAAATTTTTAACGAAAGACATTAATGTACAACCAAAAAGCTCAAATTTCATCCAATAAGATTAACTTTATATCAAAGAAGATGAATGAATTTTCAAGCAAGAAGATTAATCTTCTACAAAAAAAGACGAATTTTCAACAAAATACATGAATTTTCAACTAAAAATTATCAATTTTTCAACCGAACATGGAATAGTTATATTTACAGCTAAAAAATTAATTTTTGAATATAAAAAACGATTTTTCACAATGAAGATTAATATTCTACAACAAAAGATAATTTTTTAAGAAAATAGTTAAAAAATTTTAACAAAGAAATTGATTTTCATCGAGAATTAACTGATACATCTTCAATAAAACAAAATTAATTCTGAACCAAATAGTTGATTTTTTTTCAAAATGATGAATCTTTAACTACAAAGATAAATTTTCAACTCAAAATGGAATAGTTATATTTACAGCTCAACAAATTAATTTTTAACCATAAAAAAAAACTAATTTTCAACAAAAAAGTTAAATTTTTAACCAAAGAAATGAATTGTCAACCAAAAACATGAATTTTTCAACAATAATATTAATATTCTACCACAAAAGACGAATTTTAGACAAAATACATGAATTTTCAACTAAAAAAGATAAAGCAACCAAAAATAAAATAGTTATATTTTCAGTCAAAAAATTAATTAAAAAAAAACGAAATTTCAACAAAATAGTTAAATTTTTAACCCAAAAGATTAATTTTCAACTAAATAGACGAGTTTTCAACTGAAAACACAAAATTTCAACCAAAAATGGAATAATTACATTTTTAGATAAAAAATTAATTTTTAACCAATTAAAAACGAATTTCCAACAATAAAAAAGGTTTTTAGTTTAAAATGATGAATGCTCAACCAAAATAATTAATTAGTTTTCAATCAAACAGTTGCATTTTTAGCCAAAAAGATGAAATTTTTACAACAATAGATGAATTTTTTAACCAAAAAGACAAATTTTTAACCTGGAAGATTTTGAAGTCAAGAAAAGAAATTTCATCCAAAGTGTGGAATTTTCATGCCAAAAAGACGAATTTTGTACAAAACAATTGATGTTTTAAACCGAAAATATGAGGTTTCAATAGAAAAAAGTTAAAATTCGACCAAATTGTTGAATTTTCAAAAAAAAAAAAAAATTGACTTTTTGGTTTTCAACCAAATTTTTTAATTTTCAAAATAATAAAAATGTATTTTCATTCCCTGAGTTATAAATGATAGAAATAACTTTTTCGAGGTCAACAATTTTATTTAAATAATTGATTACAATCTGTACAGTATGTTAATTATTTTAAATACTTACAAAAAATTGTGAACAAAATTTAGGTCCGGGCAATAAAAATCGAAAAATCGTACCAAAAATCAAAAAATCAAAACAGCGATACAAAATCAGGATATGTCCTCATAAATCAGGACGTCTGGTCACCCTAATCAATTTTGACCTATTTACGTAATGAATCTGTAATCGGAAACTGAATTTAAAAAAATTAATTTTACTTTATGTTTATGGTTAGGCGTTAAAAACGAGAAGAAAAATATTTTTTCACCAACTTAAGTTTGATAATCGAATTCCAAATATTTCTGTATACAGAAACAATAATTATCTCAATTAAAAAAAAAAAAAATGGATTTTTCACGTTTTGTCATTTTTGGTATTTTTCTTCCTCAATATTTTTAACGAAACAGATTAATTTTCAACTAAATAGACGAGTTTTCAACTGAAAAACAAATTTTCAACCAAAAATTGAATACCACCAAAATAGTAGATTTTTTAACCAAAAAAGATTAAATTTAAAACCAAAAAGACGAATTTTCAAAAGAATAATTCAATTTTTAACCAATGAAGATTTTTTAGGCAAGAAAACAATTTTCAAACCAATTTTTGAATATGAACTCAAAAAGATAAATTTTCAACAAAATAATTGCATTTTCAACAAACTCTTTATCAATCAAAAAGTATAATTTTTAACCAAAAAAGATGAAATTTAAAACCGAACAGACGAATTTCCAACAAAATAATTATATTTTTGACCAAGAAAGATTTTTTAGTTAAGAAACAATTTTTCAAACCAGTTTTTGAATATTAAACACAAAAAGATAAATTTCCAACAAACTAGATAAACTTTTAACCAAACAGTTGAATTTTTAGCAAAAGACATTAATTTTTAACAAAATATATAAATTTTCGACCAAAAATGTATTAATTGAATTTCTTGTTGAAAAAATGAAGTTTCTACAAACATGTACTTATATTGAATCAAAAATTAAAATTTTCAACTAAATAGATGAACCCTTAACGAAAAAAAATCATTTTTGACACAGTATTTTGAACAAGGAGATAAATTTTAATAAAAATAGAACGAATTTTCAACAAAATAGTTCAATTTTCAATCAAAGAGGAGAAATTTCAACCATAGAAATAAATTTTTAATAAAGTAATTAAAGTTTTAACCAGGTAGTTACATTTTTAACTATTAAATATAAATTTTTAACAAAACAGTTTATTTATCAACCAAAACAGAACATGTTCAACTATACAGTTTCATTTTTAAACCAAAAAAACAAATTTGTAATGAGCAAGATTTTTCAGTCAAAATAGGAAATAGATTTTCAACCAGAGATGAATTTTTAACCCAAAAAGATAACTTGTTAACAAAATAATTAAATTTCTAACTGAAAGAGATGGATTTTGAACAAATGTTTAAGAAAGCTATTGAATTTCCAACCAAAAAAGGTGATGTTTACAGAAAATAGTTGAATTTTCCAAAAAATAATTTAATTTTCATCCCAACTGTAGAATTTTTTACCTGAAGGGAATAATTCTGAACCAGAAATATAATAGTAGACCTTTAAATTTGAAAAAATTTACTTTAAACCAAAAATAGGTAGAGCTTCTTATTGGGTTATATTGATTTAGTTCGCATTGTATCGAAAAAAAAACAATAAAAAGGATGAGTTTCTTCAAAAAGGATACAAAAAAAGCATTAAAAAAAAAAAGAATTTCCAACCAAATAGCTCGTCAAATAGTTTATCTTTCAACTAAAAAAGATATTTTTTGAAACCAAAAAGGAAAAGCTAAATTTTCAGTTGAAAAAGTTAATTTTCAACCAAAATTGACAAATGTTTAACAAAATAGATCTTCCAAGTTCAAAATGAATACATTTGTTTGAAAATTTAACTATTTTGTTGATATTTGAACCAAAAATGGTTTTAAGTTTAAATAAAAAAAGTTGAATTCAGCCAAACAGGACAAATTTGTAAAAAATGAATCTTCAACCAAAATAAATTAATTATCAACCAAATAGTAGATTTTTTAACCAAAAAAGATGAAATTTAAAACCGAAAAGACAAATTCTCAACAAAATAATTATATTTTTAATCAAGGAAAATTTTCATCAAAATTGTTGAATAATGAATCTAAAATGATGAATTTTCAATAAAATAATTGCATTTTCAACAAACTCTTTATCAACCAAAAAGTAGAATTTTTAACCAAAAAATATGAAATTTGAAACCGAAAAGACGAATTTTCAACAAAATAATTGCATTTTCAACCAAATAGATCAACTTATAACCAAACAGTGGAATTCTCAGCAAAAAAATTATTTTTTAACAAAATATATGAATTTTCAACCAAATAGTTGATTTTGCAACTAAAAAATATCAATTTTCAACCAAAAATATATTAATTAAATTTTCTGTTGACAAAATGAATTTTCTACAAACATGAACTTATATTTAACAAAAAATTTTAATTTCCAACCGAACAGATGAACCTTCAACGAAAGAAATGAATTTTTAATGAAGTAGTTTAACTTTCAACAAGGTAGTTACAGTTTTAACTATCAAATATAAATTCTTAACAAAATAGTTTATTTATCGACCAAAACAGATTATTTTCAACCATACAGCTTCATTTTTAACTCAAAGAGATGAATTTTTAAACCAAAAAGACAAATTTGCAACTGATCAAGATTTTTCAGTCAAAATAGGAATAATATTCCAACCGAAGAGATGAATTTTTAACCAAAAAGATAACTTTCTAACAAAATAATTAAATTGTTATCTAAAAAAGATGGATTCTGAACCAAAAAGATAAGAGTAGAATTGTCAATTAAAAGAATTAACTTTTAACCGAAAAAAGTGAATTTTGAATCTCACAGGACAAATTTTCTATCCAAAAAGACGAATGTTGAACGAAGCAATTGAATTTTCAACCAAAAAAGATGCTTAAATAAAATAATTGAATTTTCGATAAAATAATTAAATTTTCAACCAAACTATAGAATTTTTTACCAACAGATGAATTCTGAGCCAAAAAAATAACAGTAGAACTTTAAATTAAAAAGAATTAACTTTCAACAAAAAATAGATCGAGTTTCTTATATGATTAAAAGAACAAGTTTTTTCAAAAAGGAGAAAAAAAGGAATTCTTTGAAAAAAAGAGAGAAAAAAGGGAAAGGGAGGAAAGAGTGTAAAGTATGTAATACTCTTCTAAATTTATCCTAGCAATGATAAAAGTGGGTCTCTGATAAAAATTAGGAAAAGAAATTAATTTTCGCAATGAAGTAGACATGGAATTGCATAAGTAAAATGATTGGAATTAAATAGGGATAATGTTGTTACTGTTTAAATTGTTATAATAGCAACAATTTCAAAGCTCAAACTAAAAAAAAAAAATAAAAAAGATCAAATAAAAAAAAATAAATAAAAATGAAAAACAAAAAATGAATAAAAAGATACAAACTAAACTTAATTCCATCATTCGAGAATGAAAAGGGATAATAATAGACCGCGACAGCATTGCATATCTTTTTAATCGAAATGCATTGTTCTAGCTATGACATCCTATTATCCAATTCACTCCATCCCTTTGTTGCTATATTAGGGGGAAAAATGAACCAACATTGTTCAGAGTAACAGGAAATATTTCAAATTAGGAGACAATTTTCAAGACTTGATTTGTCTATTCTATTTTACAACTCATTTCGCATATAATAATTTGTCTTTTAATTAACAATTTATTCAATATAATTTTATTTTCAAATAGAAAATTATATTATATTATTATTATATTATATTACTCGAATTACATATAGAAACTCCACTAATTGGCGACACAATAAATCCAAAACAGTCGGTTGACTAATTAGTTGAGTGCACCGCCCAATGTTGATTAAGATTTATTAATTTAAAATTTTATTATCACATTGCCAGTTGAAGTAATTAATTATTAACCAAGAAAAAGAAAATCTGTAAAAAAACAGTTACATGTCCAACCAAACTGATGAATTATTGATAAAAAAAATTAATTTTCAACAAAAAGTGTAATAGTTGATATTCACACAAATTTTCTTTTAATTTTTAATAAAAACCTGTTAAATTGAATTAATTATACCAACTTTCACACACAAGAGTTGAATATTCAACCAAGAAAGATTTTTCATTCAACAATGAAAAAAATCTCATACAAAATGTGGAGTTTTTAAGTCATAAATACGAATTTTTGAAAAAAAAAGTTGAATCAACAACAACAAAATATGCATTTTATACCAAAATGCAAATTTGAAATAGCTAAATGTTCAATTGAAAAAATTTATTTCCAACTAAAAACAAAGATTGCTTCACAAAATTTGTTTAATTTTTAACCAAAGAAATGAACTTTTAACTAAAATTATGCACCTTCAATCAACAAAATAAATTTGTGACTATATAAAATAAATTTTCAACGAAATAGTTAAATTCTGAATCAAACAGATAAGTTTCTTATCAAAAAGATTAATTGTCCAATAGACAAAAAAATGTTCGACCAAAAGTGGAATAGGTAAATTTTCAGTTAAAAAAATTTAATTTCATTGAAAAAAAATTCAACCAAAGAAATTAAATTTCAACCAAAAATATTAATTTTTACCAAAAATAATTTTTTTGGACAAAATACATGAATTTTCAATAAAATTTTTCAATTTTTGATGGAATTTTCAACCTAATAGTTGAATTTGTAACCAAAACGGTTAATTTTGTACAAAAAAAATAAATAAATTTTCAACAAAATGGATGAATTTTTAACAAAAAATAGAATAGTTTAATTTTCAGTTACAGAAATAATTTTTTAATTGAATAAAATTAATCTTCAACGCAAAAGTTAAATTTTCAACCAAACAAATGCATTTTCTACCAAAAAGATAAAATGTCTAGAAAAAAATGACAAAAAATTGAATAGTTCAATTTTCAGTTGAAAAAATTAATTTTCAATTTGAAAAAATTATTTTCAACCAAAGAAATGAAATTTCAACCAAAAGGATTAATTTTCTATCAAAGAAGAATAATTTTTAGCAACATCCATGAATTTTAAACCAAATATTTTAATTTTTAATGAAATTTTCAACGAAATAGTTAAATTTTCAACCAAACGGATGAATTTTCAACCAAAAATATTGTAAATAAAAGACATGTCGACGAAAAAATTTTATAGTTAATATTTAAGTTAATAAAAATTAATTTTAAATAAAAAAAAATAATTTTCTACCCAAAAAGAATAATTTTCAACAAAATACATGATTTTTTAACCAAATATTTTAATTTTTAATGGGATTTTCAACCTGATAATTGAATTTTTAACCAAAAAGGTTATATTGCTACCAAAACAGGCAAATCTTCTACATAATAGATAAATTTTCAACTAGAAAACATAATTTTTCAACAAAAAATAGAAGAGTTTGTTATTAAGTTAGAGAAATAGGTTTTTAACTGAATAAAATAAATTTTTAATGAAATAGATCAATTTTCACCAAAACAGATGAATTTTCGACCAAAAAGATTAAAAGTCTATCAACAAAGGAACATGTAGACAAAAAATGGAATAGTTAAATTTTTAGTTGAAAAAAAATTAATTTTTAGTTGTTGAAAACTAATTTTCTACGAAAAAAGAATAATTGTTAACAAACTACATGAATTTTCAACCAAATATTCTAATTTTTAATGGATCATTCAACTGAAAAGGTTAATTTTTTGCCAAAAAAGACCAATTTTTAACCAAATAGATGAATTTTTAATTAAAAAAATTAATTGCCTATCAGAAAAAAATTTTGACAAAAAAAAGAAATAGTTAAATTTTGAGTAAAAAAAATTAATTTCATTTAAAAAAAAAAAAAAAAAATTTCAACCAAAAGAATGAAAATTTACAAAAAAATATTACTTTTCTACCAAAAAAGAATAATTTTTGACAAAATACATGAATTTTCAACCAAATATTTTAATTCTTAATGGAATTTTCAATCTAATAGTTGAATTTCCAACCAAAAAGGCTAATTTTCTACAAAAAAAGAGAAATTTTCAACAAAATAGATGAATTTTCAACAAAAAATAGAATAGTTCATATAAAAAGTCTACAAAAATGTTGACAAAAAGTTGAATAGTTAAATTTTTAGTTAAAAAAAATTAATTTTGAATAAAAAAATTATTTTCAACCAAAGAAATGAAATTTCAACCAAAAAGATTAATTTTCTACCAAACAAGAATAATTTTTAACAAAATCCATGAATTTTAAACCAAATATTTTAATTTTCGATAAAATTTTCAACCTAATAGTTGAATTTTCAACCAAAAAAGGTTATATTGCTACCAAAAAACAAATTTTTAACAAAATAGATGATTTTTTAACTGAAAAACATAATTTTTCAACAAAAAATAGAACAATACATTATTAAGTTAGTGAAATAAGTTTTTAACTGAATAAAATAAATTTTCAACGAAATAGATAAATTTTCAACCAAACAGATGAATTTTGGACCAAAAAGATTAAATGTCTATCGACCAAAAGAATGTAGACGAAAAATGGAATAGTTAAATTTTTAGTTAAAAAAATTACTTTTGAATTCAAAAAAACTGATCTTCTACAAAAAAAGAATGATTTTTAACAAACTACATAAATTTGCAACCAAATATTCTAATTTTTAATGGATTTTTCAACTAAAAAGATTAATTTTCTGTCAAGGAAGACAAATTTTTAACAAAATAGGTGAATTTTCAACTAAAAGAGATTAATTTTCAACAAAAAATCGAATAGTCTAATTTTCAGTTACAGAAATAAGTTACTAAGCAAATAAAATAAAGTTTCAAAGAAATAATTAATTGTTCCACCAAAAATATTGAATGTATATAAAAAACATTCAATTAATTTTTAAATTGAAAAAAAATCATTTTCAACCAAAAAAGAATAATTTTTAACAAAATACATTAATTTTGTACTAAAAAGGTAAATTAGTTACCAAGAACATTAATATTCTACCACAAAAAACAAAGTTTCCACAAAATACAGAAATTTTCAAACAAATAGTTGAATTTTCAACTGAAGAAGATTAATGTCCAAACAAACATAATATAGTTAAATTTTCAGTCAAAAATTTAACTTTCAATAAAAAACTAATTTTAAACAAAAAAGTTTAATTTCCTACCAAAAAATATAAATTTTTAATAGAATACATGAACTTTCAACAAAATAGTTGAATTTTGAACTGAAGAAGATAAATGTTCAACCAAACATGGAATAACTAAATTTGAAGTTAAGAATATAATTTTAATAAATGTTAGAAAATTAGTTAAATTTTAAACAAACAAACAAATTTTTCATTCTAAATATAGGGTAATTAGCCCGCATAATGTTCCAGTTTTCTAAAATTTAATAAGTCTAAGAAGCGGCTTTGATACATAAGAGACGTCAAGGATTTGTTTCTGTGAAAAAAGTATGTAAATGGTATATTTGTTCATAAAATGCATTCATAACAATAAAATTAAACAACAAACAAATTATTTGCCTGTTGTATCTTGACGTTTGTTAACAATTTGATGCTTTTTAATACTAAAAATAACTTTTAAATTGGTTAATAATTGAAAGCTGAAGACCTTGAGTAGTAAATTCCGGATTTTCCCCCTGTGAATCGGTATGAATCAACATCCCTTTTCGATAGTTTACTTTCCAATTATTACAATAACCAATAAGCTTTTGAAAATGATATTCGCATTATGCGATAATCGAATTTTTGTTGAAGCCAATAAACCTATCGAACCAATTCATCATCTGAATTTATCTGAACTTATTCGAGAAGATGAAATCTACTTTCATAAAGGGAATGTTTCCTTTTCCTTAGTAGGACGAAATCTTCACTTCTCCTCTTGTAAGATCAATTTGTGCTATGAGTGCTTTCTGAGGGATCAAGTTTGTAAGCGATACACGTGTATACTTACTGGAATGAGTCGCGCAGGAGCAGAAGATAACTCATCACCAGCTGAAAGAGAAGTCCATATCAAAGAGTCTCCACAGCTCCTCCAGTGAAAGAAGGAACACTTGTTCAACCCTAACGAAGTACTTTGTCCGATGAAAGTTCCCGGGATCACTGCACCACAGAATCCTAAACAAACACTCACACTATACGACCCTAAATCGCGAATCCGAACATTCTAAAAACCATTTCTCACAGCCCACTGATCATCACTAACAGGATTATTGAATTGAATTTATCAAGAAGAAGCTATAATTGAAATCGCGGCGACTTTCCACTTGAAAGTTCCACTAGAAAGTTTGACAATCCCCGTTGATTGTTATACTTTCTGAATCTTCAGAATTCCACTTTTCCAGACAACTCACTTTACTCTTCACTTGAAAATATCGACATCTGTCTCCAATAACGGAGATGTAGAATATTCGATGTAGATGTATAACATGTGGGAAGCTCTGACAAGTGAAGACAGAAACCGAGAGTCTCTGGAGGGATGGTGTGCTGAATTTTTAATCGAGGTCTTTTAATAGTCTGCTGGAATTAATTCTCATCGGGGGGTGCATTTTCCTTCTGGAGTGTCACTAGACACTTCTCCCCTCCTCGAACCTCGTGAATCGTTGACCCTTGAAGAGCTAGGTGCTGCTTTCAAGGACAAGAAGTAGATGATCCCTCTCGGGACAAAAGTGGATGCTCCAGAAAGCTTTTAACCTTTGTCTTCATCTTTGAGAAGCCAGCTTTCAGTGTTCTTCGATGCTTGTTTAAAAAGTGTTTGTGAAATCTGCTTGTTATCTGTAGTAGCTGCTGTTTCTGCTTTATAATCTATTCGTTTCTTCATGGAGATATATTAGATATTGCAGATATACTTGCTCTGATTCATCAATGTATCCAATCAAACATCTCATTTCGAGCTCTTTCTCAATGAGGGTTGATTACACACATTATACTTCTTTGACACCTGATTTTCAACATCACTAAGATACTATTAAGACCTTCCTAATAACATCCAATTCTTGATTCTGAGGACGTTCCTAAGCCCATTATCACTATCACAAACCAACCTAGACCATCAGCTTCATCCTCTCGCAATCTTGATCCTCACCTTGATCCTTCTTCCTGGGATCTCATCTTCCCTAATTTCCATCAATCATCAGCATCTCAGATTGCCTGGAACTGTGATTGCTTCTTCTAATCAGGGTTTTCGATTAGGAGATCCTAACCCAAACCAATACCAAACTCGCCATCAAAATCCCTCTCACATTTCAAAGAACCGGCAACCATGATCTCTCACCATGCCTAGTACATATCCAGTACCGAAGCTTCTCAACGTTCAACTACATATCTTCCAAGGCGACCTTCTTACCCCAAAATTATCACAATTTTTCACTATTCATTCCGCATCGGTGTTCAGATTTAGCCTTGTGGCCGACTTTATTGAACGGGGTTGACTGAACGTCAGAAAGCAGCTAAAATCCGCAGTAGAGATTCTCGCGTGGCACTAGATGCTTGAAGCTTCCTCTCGAGAAGAGGACGAACCCTTCCGGTGAAGGGCTATTTCGAGAAAGGGATGAAAATCTGACCGGCGAATGTCGCGAACGGTGAATCGGAACAACTTGGAAGGTTAGAAAGTTAATGAAAGTAGCACGAGGACCGGTTTCCTGTTTCCCGGGAGCGGCTATGGCGGTGGCCTGGCTCTCACTGCTGGTTCGCTGACGTGGGTGTTCAGTGGGGTAAGGCGGGGGTGGATTTTGCAGCATCCATCGGCGCAGGACCAACCCGTATGAAACCGCCGGATGATGGAAGGGTGGCCAGAGGGTTAGATATGTTGGATCCTCGCACCCCTCTGACCATACATCCAGCATCCCTCTTTTCCCCACCCTACCTTGTGCTTGCGAGCAAAGTCGTCGTCTCAGTGGTGTGTGACACCACCCCTCATAGGGTGAGTGTGGGGAAGTACCACGGCAAGAAAAACGGAATGCAGCCTGCTTTACCGACTGAGGCGAACCACCGACCGCGTGCGTTAGAAGGACGTATTGTCCGAGAAGAGAGACAAGTGGGTGAGTTCCAGTTGAAGTGGAACGGAGGCGTGAACTCTGCATTTCATGGGGCAATTATGATGCTGTGGGGTAAGAGGTTTTGAATTACGGGTAGAGGTCAATTTCATGGAAAAGGGCAATATGTGGAGGGAAATATGGAAACTGAGAAATGGGATTTTTAACTTAGAGAAAAGATGCAGGTGTACATTAGGGAGATCCGAAAAAATTTTTGAGGGAATTTTCATGCCCTTCTTATCAGGAAAGGTAAGATTCCCAAAAAAAATGAACACAAAAATTTCACGCTTTTTCTTATTTTTTTGAAGAAATTATTTTTAATAAGCCAAATATCACTTTATAAAGATACATTTACGTTTTTAAAATTATTCATGATAATCTTCTCTTAAATTAATTTAGAAATTTTCAACTTTACTACTTTCTTCAACTTTAATTCGAATATGCAGTTATAGATAATTAATAATCAACTGGCATAAACAGCCATGATTGTTTAAACAATTATTTATCGAATTTGCTTATCTTTTTCAGAATTAACCTATGACGCTGCCATTTCTTTCTAAATTTTCAGCATCTCTTCGGCTCTTTAGTAAGTACGAAATAAATACAAGTAAATATCAACAAGAATAACCAGAAGAAATTGTTCAAACAATTATTTTTGTTCTTTTCCAATGATGACTATCTTATCATTAATTAGAAAGTGGAAGAAAAGTTCAAGAATGTTGAAAAACCCGCAATCAGAGTGTCTACCAGATGGATTACTTTAAATTCCCGATCATTTCCAGGTTTTCTTCAGGTGAATATTTCATTTTCCCGGTATGGCAACTATACTTCTTTTTGAAATTTCCATACCATAACTCAGAATTTTAATTCTTTTGGAATATTCTCTGTTCCAATGTCAGATTTGTAGTTCTCTACGGAAATTCCACATTCCATCTGAGATTTATCATTCTTTTCGCAAATTCCCCGTTCCAAGACAAAATTGTAACTCTTTTGGAAAATTCAGTTTGCCAAGTCAGAATTATCATTCTTTTCAAAAATGCCCTGTACCAAATCAGAATCATAATTCTTTTAGAAAATCCCCCGCTACAAGTAAAAATTGTAAATCTTTCAGAAAATTCTCCGTTCCATGTCAAAATTATTGATCTGTTCAAAAAACCCTTGTTCCAAATCAGAATCAGAATTCTTTTCGAAAATTCCCCGTTCTAAGTCAAAATTTTAATTCTTTTGAAATATTCACTGTACCAAGTCAGAATCTTAATTCTTTTCAAAATTCCATTTTCGAAGTCAAAATTTCAATTCTTATGGAAAATTCACTGTTCTATGTCAGAATTATAATTCTTTTTGAAAATTCCCAGTTCCAAGTCAAAATTTCAATTCTTTTGAAAAATTTACTGTTCCAATTCAAAATCATAATTCTTCTCGAAAATTCCCTGTTCTAAATCAGAATCATAATTCTTTTTCCAAATTCCATGTACCAAGTCAAAATTTCAATTCTTTTGGAAAGATTACTGTTCCAAGTCAGAATTGTCATTCTTTTTCAAAATTCCCAGTTCCAAATCAGAATAATAATAATTCTTTTCGAAATTTATCCGCTCCAAGTCAAAATTTCAATTCTTTTGAAAAATTTACTGTTTCAAGTCGGAATCATAATTCTTCTCGAAAATTCCCTGTTCTGAATCAGAATCATAATTCTTTTTCAAAATTCTATGTTCCAAGTCAAAATTTAAATTCTTTTGGAAAGATTAATGTTTCAAGTCAGAATTATAATTCTTCTCGAAAATTCCCTGTTCTAAATAAGAATCATAATTCTTTTTCAAAATTCTATGTTCCAAGTCAAAGTTTTAATTTTTTGGAAAGATTACTGTTTCAAGTCAGAATTATAATTCTTCTCGGAGATTCCCTTTATAAATCAGAATCAGAATTCTTTTTGAAAATTCCCCCTTCCAAGTCAAAATTTCAATTCTTTTGGAAAAATTACTGTTCCAAGTCAGAATTATAATTCTTCTCGAAAATTCCCTGTTATAAATCAGAATCAGAATTTGTTTTGATAATTCCAATATAAAAAGTCAAAATTTCAATTCTTTTTGAAAGATCACTGTCCCAAGTCAGAATTATAATTCTTCTCGAATATTCCCTTTATAAATCAGAATTAGAATTCTTTTTGAAAATTCCAATATAAAAAATAAAAATTTCAATTATTTTGGAAAGATTACTGTTTCAAGTCAGAATTATAATTCTTCTCGAAAATTTCCTGTTCTAAATCAGAATCAAAACTCTTTTTGAAAATTCCCCGTTCCAAGTCAAAATTTCAATTCTTTTGGAAAGATTACTGTTCCAAGTCAGAATCATACTTCTTCTCGAAAATTCCCTTTTCTAAATCAGAATTATAATTCTTTTTGAAAATTCCATGTTACAACTAAAAATTTCAATTCTTTTGAAAAAATTACTGTTCCAAGTCAGAATTGTGATTCTTTTTGAAAATTCCCAGTTCTAAATCAGAATCATAATTACTTTTGAAATTTATCCGTTCCAAGTCAAAATTTCAATTATTTTGCAAAATGTACTGTTCCAAGTCAGAATTATAATTCTGCTCGAAAATTTCCTGTTCTGAATTAGAATCATACATCTTTTCGCAAATTCCCTGTTCCAAGTAAAAATTTCAATTCTCTTGGAAAGATTACTGTTCCAAGTCAGAATTATAATTTTTCATGAAAATTCTCTGTTCTAAATCAGAATCAGAATTATTTTTGAAAATTCCCCGTTCCAAGTCAAACTTTCAATTCTTTTGGAAAGATTACTGTTCCAAGTCAGAATCATACTTCTTCTCGAAAATTCCCTGTTCTAAATCAGAATCATCATTCTTTTTCGAAATTCCATGTTCCAATAAAAAATTTCAATTATTTTGAAAAGATTACTGTTCCAAGTCAGAATTGTGATTTTTTTTTAAATTCCCAGTCCTAAATCAGAATAATAATTCTTTTTGAAAATTCCCTGCTCCAAGTCAAAATTGTGATTTTTTGGAAAATCTTTCGTTCCATGTCAAAATTATAATTCTTCTCAAAACTTTTCTGTTTCAAATCAGAATCAGAAATCTTTTCAAAATTCTGTTTTCCAGATCATAATTCTATTCGAAACATTCCCGGTCCTAGTCGAAATTGTAATTTTTATTTAAATTCACTGTTTTAAGTCAGAATTATAATTCTTTTGGAAAATCCTTTGTCCAGATCTGATTTTTTTTAAAATTCTGTGAGCCAATTCAGAATCACATTATTGACTTCGAAAAATTTTCGGTTTAAAATCATAACTATAATAATTCTTGTATAGAAAAATCCCTTTTCAAAATCAGAATTATATATTTGTCTTTCGAAATCCTCTGCTCTCAATCATAATTAAAGTATTTTAAATTTTCATTTTAAAACGTAAATCTCTCTCCTTTGAATTTAAAAATATATATTTTTACAATTTCAGACAAATAGTAACAGATAATAAAAAAAAGTTTTCAAAAAATTTTAAAAAATCAAACAGAATTACTTATATTATCATCATTATCGCTAATGAGGTATTTTTGATTGTCGGTTTTGTGATCAAACAATCTGAGAGCAATTCAATATAAAATTTTTTTTTAATATTCACTCTATTACAATCGAAGGACAAATCCCTATCACTGAATTCAATTCCCGGCCTTTTTTCTTATGAACGAAAATTCCCGGCTTTTTTTCCACTTGGAAAACATCAAAATATTATTAACGAGCATCATCTTGCTCATTAAAAACAACTTGTGCAAAAGAAACCAAATTATTTTGTTGTTTCAACACAATCAAAATCTCATATTTTAATATCATACATGGAAAAAGTATATTTCAAACAGAAAAATATTGATAAATCAAATCAAACAAGAGTAAAATATATTTGAAAAATGTAATTTATTTTTAAAACAGCCAATTGTATCCCCGATGAATGGATTTTTATATATTTGAATTTTATGGTTGATAGTACATACGGAAAAATATCTCAGTTTAGGAAAAGTATAAAAAAAAGTTCTGCTATTAATTCGACATTTTTTAATTTTAATTAGGGCTACCTAATATCTATAATTTTAACATAAAGTGTGACATCAATTATAAATTTCAAACCTTTGTCAAAATTATTCCTGCAAACATTTTTTTTGCGCGAGACCTAAAATTTGAAAGTTCTAAATGGATCTATTCAATGACCGAAGATAACTGAAAAATTTCATCCCTCTACCAACTTCGGAAGACACCCCAATTCAACCCCTAAGAATCGAAAAAATCATAAAAAATGACATAACTTCTAGACCCAAAATGTAAGTGTCTGGAACACCCTCGTTTTCAACCTTTAAGATAATTAAAAATCGAAAAAAATGCAAAGAAATGCCCTAACTAACAGACCTAAAATTTAATGCCTTAGAATGGTTCCTTTTCATGTCCAAGGATACCAAAAAAAGTTTTATTTCCCTATCTCTTCCGGAACACCCTCGTTTTCAACCCTTAAGATAATAAAACATCGAAAAAAATAAAAAAAATGCTGCAACTATCAAACCTCAAATTTAATGTTTTAGAATGGTTTCATTTGATTTCCAAAGATACCCAAAAAAATATCATTGCACTATCACTTCCGGAACACCCTCGTTTTCAACCCCCGAGATAATCTGAAGATCGAAATTTGTATCGCGATCCGCAGCCGAGCCTAATCCAATTAGTGGTCAGTGTAACCTTATGATTAGCAACTTCCGCATACGAGTATATTTGCATGACATTGTACACTGCAGGTTTCCATAATGCTAGTTAAAACAAAAGTTGCCACAAAAAGTCTCTTATCGCCGTATCAAGTCTTTTTTCTTAATCAGTGGACAAAATCGAGTATCCGATTTCGATATTCGATGTGCAGCGTGTTGTGATGAGGGCCAGGGCGAGAGGAATTTCATGAATGCAAAAAACGGGCAAACGGGAATTGAAGACTGGCGCGGTAACGAGTAGCGTATGATTTATTACTTGTATGTACGCTGGGCAGCCAATCGGAGGGAAGCTTTCTGCCGGTCGTTAATTACCGGGCAAGTTGATGGATCGCTTACGTTTCGTCACATGTCAAAACGAATAATTGTTTCCGATACTTCGAGTCGAGTTAGTGAATTTCGTGCGGTTCGTTCCCTCCCTCCCGAGAGTTCAACGATCGAGAAGTGATCATTAACATGATCCTCGTTGATGCTTCAAGTTTCTCGTCTAATTTCATACTCGAACAAGTTATACTGCACATGTCTTCTACGCCATCAAATAATCCATTCGAATTTAATAACTCATATTTTCCAGACTTAATGCGGTGGGTCAAGAAAACAAAATTTAGGAAATCAGACATGGAACTGTGTGAAAAAGTAGCGCATGAGGACCCTGAAAAAATATGATTAATTTGATAAGGCTACAAATAAAAATCTGTGAAAGTTTGAGGAGTCGTTTATGGGCTTTAGAAACGTGAAAAAACGTACTTCCACGAAAATATCAAAATTACAAAATTCCAGTTCCTTTCAGACACTTTGGACATAAAAACATAAAGAAAAAAATTAACTTGAATCAGAAACACTGTTTTCTTGGATATATGTGAAAAAGTAGCGTATTAGGACCCTGAAAAAATACACTGTTAGAAAAATCTGTACTAGATTTACACCCAGAAAAAAATTTTCTTCGTTTAAGAGGATTCCTTTTATTTTGATGCAATTTTTCCTCTACAATATGGTATGAAAAGTATTCCTCTTAAAAATTGTTTCGAGTAATTTCGAGATGGATCGAGAAATAATCGAAAATGGCGCCATGCGCTTTTTAATATAAGGATAATACAAGGATAAGGATGGATGGATTTAAATAATAATAATAAATTATTAATAATAATGATTCTTGAATAAAAACAAAGAATTTAATTTTCAGTCTGCCGATCAAGTTGAGCTGCAAAACATTCTCAAATCGTTTTTGGTGAACCACAATTTACTGTACAATCAAATCAGTCGAATAAATGTACCCGCGGTTAGTACGGAGGTAGACGAAGGACCAAATAAATTATCTCCTCAAACTGAAAGACTGAGAAATACACTGAGGAATAATTATCCGGTGGAAAAATTATATTTAGTGACTGAAAATGTAGTGGGGGCGACACCTTTGGATATATCTGCCATCACCGGAACGTGGGTCGCCGTGATAAAGGAAAAAGATCCCACTGGCGAGACTTCAAGATGGTTCGTTGACAATGGAGGAACAAAAGGATTCCTGCCTAGCCGTTCTTTAAAGCCTCTCCGACATTTGCAACAAATCAACGAAAATAGAGCCGAAATTGCCACAAATCGAAGTCCTACCCCTGATTTAATGTCGCTCGATTCTCCAGTGAAAGAGTCGAAAGCCAAGGAAACAAATTCCTCTCAATCTCTTTGGTATATGAATCTTGGGCAAGAATCTAAGGACTCTCTAGATTCTCAAAGTGTCGACGAACCCATTAAAGTAAGTGATATCAAAATGTGAACCACGATCATTGTATTCATCATGGAATATTAGGGTGGTCCAAAAAGGCATTGGAATTTTTTTTTTCTTCTTTTCATCCTCGCACTCTTAAGTTTGTTTGAATCCAGGACAGGGTGGCCACTAGGGTGGTTCAAAAATGCATTGGAAATTTTGTTGTTTGAATTTTTATGCATATCGCCCAGAAATTTGTTCTAATCCACACAAAAATAAATCCATTTTTTTTAATATTTAAAACCTTCATGGTTGAAAATTCATATATTTTGTTAAAAATTATTCTTTGTGGTAGAAACAATATTAATATTAATACGGAGATAGAAGAAGGACCAGATAAATTATTTTCTCAAACTGAAAGACTGAGAATACATTGAGGAATAATTATCCAGTTCAAAAATTATATTTAGTGACTCGAATTGAAAATTTGACAAAAAGTGGAAATTTTTTGAAAAAACCGCAACTTTCTAACTCTATTCTAAGAGAAAATGAAAATAAACGATAATAAATTGTTTAAACAATTATGTTTGTTAACATTAAATAATCGTTACCTCACTCTAATTGAAAATTTGACTAAAAGTGGAACTTTTTTGAAAAAACTGCAACTTTCTAATTCTATTCTAAGAGAAAATTAAAATAAACGATCATAAATTGTTTAAACAATTATGTTTGTTAACATTAAATAATCGTTACCTCACTCTAATTGAAAATTTGATTAAAAGTGGAACTTTTTTGAAAAAACCGCAACTTTCTAACTCTATTCCAAGAGAAAAAATAAATGATAATAAATTGTTTAAACAATTATGTTTGTTAACATTAAGTAAGTATCACCTCACTCTAATTGAAAATTTGACTAAAAGTGGAACTTTTTTGAAAAAACTGCAACTTTCTAACTCTATTCTAAGAGAAAATGATAATAAATGATAATAAATTATTTAAACAATTATGTTTGTTAACAGTAGGTAAGTATCACCTCATTCTAATTGAAAATTTGTCAAAAAGTGGAATTTTTTTGAAAAACCCGCAACTTTTTAACTCTATTCTAAGAGAAAATGATAATAAACGATACTAAATTGTTTAAACAATTATGTTTGTTAACATTAAGTAAGTATCACCTCATTCTAATAGAAAATTTGTTAAAAAGTGGAAGATTTTTGAAAAAACCCTCAACTTTCTAACTCTATTCTAAGAGAAAATGATAATAAATGATAATAAATTGTTTAAACAATTATGTTTGTTAACATTAAGTAAGTATTGCCTCACTCTAATTGAAAATTTGTCAAAAAGTGGAAGTTTTTTGAAAAAACCGCAACTTCCTAACTCTATTCTATGAGAAAATGATAATAAACGATACTAAATTGTTTAAACAATTATGTTTGTTAACATTAAGTAAGTAATACCTCACTCTAATTGAAAATTTGTCAAAAAGTGGAATTTTCTGAAAAAACCGCAACTTTCTAACTCTATTCTAAGAGAAAATTATAATAAATGATAATTAATTTTTTTAAACAATTATGTTTGTTAACATTAAGTAAGTATTACCTCACTCTAATTGAAAATTCGACTAAAAGTGGAATTTTTTTGAAAAAACCGCAACTTTCTAACTCCATCCCATAAGTGAAAAAAATGGGTTTTGCGAGTTTTTGGCGCTAATTATGATTTTTTTGCGCTTCTTTTATTGCAAATTGTTTCTTATACATAATATACTACTTTATACCAATAATTAGATGTTTAAATAAATTGTTTAAACAATTTATTATCGTTTTTTGCAATTTTCTCAATTAGACTGAGGTAGCAGTTAATTAATGTTAACAAACATAATTGTTTTAACAACTTATTATTATTGATAATAAAATTCTCTTTGCTTAATAGGAGAAAGTTGTGGTTTTTTCTGAAATTTTTAATTATTTGTCTATTTTTTACTCTGAGTTTCTTAATATTTAATTCAATTTAGCAAAAATAATCGTTTAAATAAATTATTATTGTTTACAGCTATTATATTAATACTGGATTGTCGCAGTTTATTTCTGAAATTTTTGTACACTTTTCAATTATAGTGAAGTATTAATTAATTTAAATTAACAAAAATAATGGTTTAAACAATTTATTATTATTGTTAATAATATTTTCTTTGCTTGATAGTAGAAAGTTGCGTCTTTTTCTGTAATTTTAAACTATTTGTCTATTTTACACCTGGAGTGACTTAATAATTAATTAAATTTATCAAAAATAATTGTTTAAATAAATTATGGTTTACAACTATGTTAATTTATATCAATGCCAGCTTAGTTGCGGTTTTTTCCGAAATTGTTAACTTTTTATCCACTTTTTACTCAATGAGATAATAATTAATCAAGTTAACAAACATGTTTATTTAAAAATGTATTATTGTTTATAACTATCTTCTATCAGAGTAATGCTAGAAAGTTGCTGTTTTTCTGAAATGTTTAACTTTTATTTCCCTTTTCAGTCATGAGCAAATAATAAATAAACATTAGAGAAAATCATATTTTAAACAATGTCTTTCTTTTTTGTGAATATACTTTTCAGAAATAAAACAGATATTTTAAACAATCTTTAAATTTTCTATATGGATCATATTAAATGTAAATTTTCCTTGAATTAGTTACTGAGAGCCTTTTTGTTTAAATTAATATTAATATTCATTATTTGTTTCTAACTTGCATTGCCTATCAACTCACTAAGTAAAAAGTTGACGAAAAGAAAAAAAATCGGAAAAACCGCCACTGTCAGCAATTATCTAAGAAAATATAATTATAAACAATAATAAATAGTTTAAATAATTATGTTTGTCAACTTGCATTAATTATTACTGTACTTAGTAAGTGAAAAGTTGACAAAAAGTGGAAAATTTTAGAAAAAACCGCAATTATTTAGCATTACTATAGGAGAAGATAGTTTTTAAGAATAATAATTTGTATAAACAATTATGTTCGTTAGATTTCAATAATTATTACCAAACTGTGAGTGGAGGGTGGACAAGTTGAATATTTCAGACAAACCCGCAACTTTCCAACGTTATTCAAGGATAATATTATTTAAAATAGTAATAAATTGTTTAAAGAAATAATTGTATCAACTTTTATTAATTATTTACTTAACTCTAATTAAAAATTGGACAAAAAGTGGAAAATTTTGGGAAAAACTGCAATTTTGTAGCATCATTCTAAGGGAATATTATTAAAAATGATAATAAATTGTTTAAACAATTATGTTTGTGATTATAAGTAAGTATTACCTCACTTTAATTGAAAATTTGACAAAAAGTGGAAATTTTTTGAAAAAACATAAAATTTCTAACTCAGAATAAAAATATGGATTAATTTTTGTGTGAATTCGAACAAATTTCCGGGCTATATGTATGAAAATTCGTAAGAAAAAATGCAACGTATTTCAAAATTCGCGCGTTTTAAAACTTGTCAATTGTTGTTAAATACACTTTTTTCAAGTTATAAATGTTGTATTTTCGATTAAGTTGATTGAATTTTAAAAATCGTGATGCACAATTAAAAAAAATATATATTTTTATGATTAGTTTCAAGATCTTAATTTAATAATTCTTCAATTTTTAAATGAAGATTGGCATTGTTTAATTTTTAAGGTTTTTGAATGTTAAATTTCACAATGTTGTAGTTTCGAATTCAAATATTAAAAATCTAAGGGCAATATCGCTATTAAATCTTTCAAAAATTCATATCAAAATCCTTGATTGTCAGTTTTAAATTTAAGAATTTCAGATGTAAATATAAAGCAGTTTCGGATTGAAAAGTTTGAAATTATGCAATTTCAAACAATTGAATTTTTAAAATTTTTCATGTGACATCTTAAAATTGTCAGATTTTTATGAAGATTTAAACAAAAAAAATCAGTTTAAATTGAAAAATATTTGATTGGAAAATTTCAAGAATGAACAATAATTCTGAAGGCAGTGTTAAAAATTGTGTTGTTTAAAGTCAAAATAGATTTAAAAAAATCTCAGTAGTTGAATTGAACGCTAAATTTTCAATTTATGGGAATGAAATTCAAAAAGTAATTTTTTATTTATATTCTATGGACAATTTCGAAGCGAAATGTGAAGGGGCAATCGCTATGCTTAATATTTTCGATTCTGTAAAAAAGTTACAAAAACAAATTTGGGGAGTCGAGCGCATGAAAATTGAAAAAAAAAAATTGGACGACCCTAATATAATTGTCATATTCCTACTCATTAGAATAACTCTTTTATCATTTAAAATAAATGTTTGATACATAGTTTGGGATAGCAATATAGCTTTATTAGTTTTTTAGTTTTTTACTTTTATAGTTTTAATTTGTGTGTACCTATTGTATTTATTTTTATATATTTTGTACAACCTGTATTTGTAATAAACATTTTCTATGAATTTTTTTTTAGTTTTTAGGGTTTCGTAGCCCCGGGCAGAAACCCTTATAGTTTCGTTCGGGTGTCCGTCCGTTCGTCGTACTTTTTCCAATGTGTTGAAGTGAGGGGAAATGAGTGGAGGGGAAGTGAGGGAAAAATAAGGGGAAATGGGGGAGGGAAATTAGGAAAAGATACGGGAAATGAGGGGAGGGGTAATAGGGAAAATGAGCGGCGGAAAAGTAGGGGCAGTGAGGGGAGATGAAGTAGGAGTAGTGCGAGGAAAGGAGAGAGGGGAAAGTAGGGGAAGTGAGGGGATGGGAAATATGGGAAATGTGGGGAGAGGAATTAGTGGCAGTAAAGAGAAATGAGTGCAAGGTAAGTAGGAGAAGTGAGGGTAAATAAGGGGTGGCGAACTAGGGATGGGGAAATGAAGGATGGGAAAGTAGGGGAAGGGAATAGAGCGGAGATAAAGTAGGAAAGTTATGGTAAATAATGGGTGGGAAAGTGTGGAAAATGAGGTGCGGGATTAGAGGAAGTGAGGTGAAATGAGGAGAGGTAAAGCAGGGGAAGTGAGTGAAAATGTGGGGTGAGGAAGTAAGGAAAGTGAGGTAAATTGGGGAGAGGTGAAGTAGGGGAAGTGAGTGGAAATGTGGGGTGGGGAAGTAGGGAAAGTGATGGGAAATTAGGGGCGGTGAAGTAGGGGAAGTGATGGGAAATAAGGGGTGGCGAAGTGGAGAAGGGGAAATGAGGGATGGGAAAGTAGGACAGGGAAATAGAGGGGAGAGAAAATAGGAAAGTTAGGTAAATCATGGGAGAGAAAGTGTGAAAAATGAGAAGGGGATTAGAGGAAGTGGGGTGAAATGAGGAGAGGTAAATTAGGGGAAGTGAGTGGAAAAGAGAGGGGAAAGTAGGGGAAGTGAGTGGACCGGAAATATGGGAAATGTGGGGAGATGAATCAGTGACAGTAAAGAGAAATAAGTGCAAGGTAAGTAGGAGAAGTGAGGGTAAGTAAGGGATGGCGAAGTAGGGAAGGGGAAATGATGGATGGGAAAGTAGTGGAGGGGAATAGAGGGGAGATAAAGTAGAAAAGTTATGGTAAATAATGGGTGAGAAAGTGTGGAAAATGAGGGGCGGGATTAGAGGAAGTGAGGTGAAATGAGGAGAGGTAAGGCAGGGGAAGTGAGTGGAAATGTGGGGTGCGAAAGTGGGGAAAGTGAGGTGAAATGGGGAAAGGTGAAGTAGAGGAAATGAGTGAAAATGTGGGATGGGGAAGTAGGGAAGGTGATGGGAAATTAGGGGAGGTAAAGTAGGGGAAGTGATGGGAAATTAGGTGTGGTAAAGTAGGGGAAGTGATGAAGGGAGAAGTGAGGGTAAATGAGGGGAGGGCAATTAAAGTGAGGGGAAATGAGTAGAGGGGGAGTGGGGTGAAATGACGGGAGAGTAGTTAGGGGAAATAAGGGGAGAAAAAATAGGGAAGTTATCGGAAATGAAAGGTGAGAAAGTAGGGATAGTGAGGGAATATGGTGGAAGGGAAGTTAGGGAAGGAAAATAGGGAAATGATCGGAAACGAAATATGAGACAGTGGGGTAAGTGAGGGGAGGGAGATTAGGGATAGTGAAGAGAAATAAGTGTAGGCGAAGTAGGAGAAGTAGTGGAAATGAAGGGGAAAGTATACAAAATGATTGGAGAGAAAGTAGGGAAGTGGTCGGAAATGAAAGTTGGGACAGTAAGAGTAGTGAGGGTTAATGAGGGGAGAGGAAGTATGGAAAGTAAGGGGAAATCAATTGAGGGGAATTAGGGGTAGTGAAGAGAAATAAGTGTAGGCGAAGTAGAAGTAGTGGAAATAAAGGGGAAGTATACAAAATGAGTAGAGGAAAAGTTGGGAAGTGATCGGAAATGAGAGGTGGAAAAGTACTGGTAGTAAGGGAAAGGAAAGTATGGTTTGTAAGGGGAAATGAAGGGAAGGTAATTAGGGATAGTGAAGAGAAATAAGTGTAGGCGACGTAGTGGAAATAAAGGAGAAGTATACAAAATGAGTAGAAGGAAAGTTGGGAAGTGATCGGAAATGAGAGGTGGGAAAGTAGGGGTAGCAAGGGAAAGGGAAGTGTGGAAAGTAAGGGGGAATGAATGGAGGGGAATCAGGGGTAGTGAAGAAAATAAGTGTAGGCGAATCAGGAGAAGTAGTGATAATAAAGGGAAAGTATACAAAATGAGTAGAGGAAAAGTTGGGAACTGATCGGATATGAGAGGTGGGAATGTAGGGGCAGTAAGGGAAAGGGAAGTATGGAAAGTAAGGGGAAATAAATGGAGGGAATTAGGGGTAGTGAAGGGAAATAAGTGTAGGCGAACTAGAAGTAGTGGAAATAAAGGGAAAGTATACAAAATGAGTAGAGGAAAAGTTGGGAAGTGATCGGAAATAAGAGGTGGGAAAATAGGGGTAGCAAGGGGAAGGGAAGTATGGAAAGTGAGGGGAAATGAAGGGAGGGGAATTAGGGGCAGTGAAGAGAAATAAGTGTAGGCGAAGTATGATGAGTAGTGGAAATAAAGGGAAAGTATACAAAATGAGTAGATGGAAAGTTGGGAAGTGATGGGAATTGAGAGGTGGGAAAGCAGGGGTAGTAAGGGTAAGGGATGTATTGAAAGTAAGGGGAAATGAAGGGAGGAGAACTAACGGTAAGGAAGAGAAATAAGTGTGGGCGAAGTAGGAGGAGTAGTGGAAATGAAGGGGAATGTACCAAATGAGTGTTGGCGAACTAAGGGAAATAAGGTGAGGGTATGGGGGAATGATGGAAGGGATATTGGGGATGAGAATTAGGGTGATCAGGGGAAGTGAGAGGAAATGTGGGAAGGGAAGTGAGGGGATGTGATGGGAAGCAGGGGAAATTAATTAGGGGATGCTGGAGAAGTGAGTGGAAGTAGGGGAAATGATTTTAAATGATGGTGTGTTGGGGAGAGGAAGTGAGGGCTCTGGAAGGAAAGTAGGGGAAGGAGATTGTTAGCTGGGGAAGTGAGGAGAGGAGGAAGTAGTGGTGGAAGAAGATGGGAAGGTAGTGGTGGAAGAAGATGGGAAAATAGTGGTGGAAGAAGATTGGAAGGTAGTGGTGGAAGATAATGGAGAAGTGGGGGCGAAAGGTGCACTTAAAATTGGGTAGTAGGGTAGGAGGAGGTTTGAACGTCTTAATTAACGTCTTAATAGGCTACGAAACCCTTTTTGGTAGACATCTGGCACCTACTTTGACTAGTTTTTCTTAATTGTTATTTGAAGCAGATTTGCGTTCATTTTCGTCATTTGTTTTTTTCTTCACTCGAAAGTTTTTACATCCTTCGTATGGATTCATCATTTCGCAAAAATTTTCTTGAAAAAAGAAACTTTTCTTTCTTCCACGAAAATTAATGACCCTAAACATTTTTCGAGTCTTTCATTCTCTTTTACAGTTCTACTATGCTTTATTCGATTTTACTGGAGAACAAGAAGCTACCTTATCAGTTATAACAGGCCAGGCTCTGAAGCTCATTAGACCTCACGATGAAAAAGGAAACAACGCGTGGTGGTTAATGGAAAATCGAAATGGTGTAAAAGGATACGTACCTCGAGATTACGTCGGCCCAAAGGAATTATTACTAAAGTAAATTTTGTACAAATTTTGTACAGACATAATTTTATCATAGGGTTTGCCATAATGTTGTGCCTCGATTTTTAAAGATTTAATATAGGGTAATGACCCCAATAGTGGGCCACCCAATGCAAAATAAATATTTAAGTAAATTGTTATAAATATTTATTCAATAACAGTTGACATCATCAAGCAAAATAATCATCCGAACACAAATTTTTTATGAACATTTATTAAATAATAAATCAAATTATTTTATACTGGGTGGCCCAATTTAGGTTGGTGGCCCACTATTAGGGGCCATCTCGATTTTCAGTTTACAGAACAATGATACCTGCGAAATGTGCACATGTTCAAAGTATTTAAAATATTTTAAACATCTTCATTAGCGTGAATAAAAAAGAATAATTTTATAAATCGCAAAGCAAAAGGTTTACAAAAATTATTATCTGCATAATTAAAAATTTTTTAAAAATATTTTGAGGTGTCTAGAGTCTTCTCAATTTTTCCAAGATTTTTGGATGTTATTCTGCACAAGATAATTATGTTTTTATATACACCTCTAATTAACTTTTATTTTTTGCCCCCCATTGATAAAAAAATATGTTTATGGCACTTGAGAACTTTCTAGGGATTAAAATCAACCTCTAAAAATTAAAAAAAATTTATTTTGCAGATAATAATTTTTTTAAACCTATTTTGAACTACTTTTAGGCATGGTATTGTTTGCGGTTTCAAAAACCATTGTTTCCGGCCGATCCTAATCTTGATTCCTAATTTTAGTTTTTTTTTTAATTATCTAGATCTAGAAGTAGTATGAATACCAAAGTATTAGAATTTTGTATTAGTTGTAGGACAAATAAGTTTTAAAAATGAAGGTCAATATATTTCTGACCTCTTTCGAAATCGACCCTTTTTTATACCTAAATTGTAACGCACAGAATGCATTAGGGTGTTTAAAAAAACATCAGCTTTCAAAAAATTACAGTGTACCTTGATATTTTTTTCTAAATCTTAAAAAAGACAACAACAAAATATATATTTTTGAAGGTCTTGAAAAAAAAGAATTTTTTTAAGGACGTTTTTAAAGGTTTCAAAATAATAATAAAAATGTTGTAAGATTCCTGGCGAAATTTACAACGATTTCTTATTTTGAAACATTAATGTTAAGAGAATATTCAAAAATGTTTCAAAGCATTTCAAAGGATTTCCAAAATTGTCAGAAAAGGCAATTTTTTAAATTTTGCATAGATTTTTGCAGACGTCGAACATAAAAATTAGAAGCTTGTTAAGAATTTTGAAACGTTTCTAGAGCATAAAAATTTTTTCTTAAGATTCCTACAAATATTTCAAATGATTTTTCATTTTGAAAAAAATTTTAAGAGAAAAGTGAAAAAGATTTCAAAATATTTCAAATGATTTCTTAAAATTTCGAAACAGAATGTAGAAAATTTTAAAGCATAATTTTGCAATTTTGCAACATTATAAAATTTTAGAAAAAAATCGTGGAATAAAAAAATTTCTTGAGGTTCCTAGGAAAATTTAAACGATTTATTATTTTGAAGAATTAAACAATATTTCCGAAATTGTCGAAAATTAATCTGGAAGACTAAAGCAATTTTTTAAAAATTTGCATGATTCTAAAAAATTTTTAGAAAAATTTGAATAGTTCTAGAAGATACTTAGAAGCTTTGAAAAAGATTTAAAAATAATGTTTAAACAAATTTTTATTTTTGAAGATTTTGAAATAAATTTTGGAAATAATCAAAAATAATGAAAAAATAATAATAATAAAAGTAAATTTTGAAATTAAGGGGCTTGAAAGGTTTAAAAATAATAATACAAATTTTGTAAGATTCCTGGGAAAATTTAAAACGATTTTCATTTTGGAAAATGAATTTTAAGAGAATATTCAGAAAGATTTAAAAACATTTCAGAGTATTTCCAAAATTATCAGAAAAGAATCTGAAAGATTCCTAGGCAATTGAAAAAAAAAATTTGTATAGATTTTTACAGACTTCGAACAAAAAATTAGAAACTCTTTAAGAGTTTTGAATCGTTTCTAGAGAATAAAAAAATGTTCTCAAGATTCCTAGGAAAATTTAAAATGATTTCTCATTTTGAAAAATGAATTTTAAGGGAAAAGTGAAAAAGATTTCAAAACATTTAAAATGATTTCCTAAAATTTCGGAACAAAATGTAGGAAATTTTGAAGTAAAATTTTTCAATTTTGGAAAATTATAAAATTTTAGAACAAAATTGTGTCTTCAAGGTAATCAAAAAATTTTCTTGACTGTCCTAGGAAAATTTAAAATGATTTTTCATTTTGAAAAATTAATTTTAAGAACAAATCTAAAAATATTTACAAAATTTTCGGAAAAGAATATGGAAGACTTTTAAGTAATTTTTCTAATTTTTCATAAATTTTTGCGGACTTCTAACTAATAACTCAGAAACTTTTCAAGAATTTTCAAAGTTTTCAAGAGGATAAAAAAGTTTCTTAAGATTCCTAGGAAAATTTAAAATGATTTTTAGTTTAAAACATTTATTTTAAGAGAATATTTAATGATATTTTTAAACATTCCAAGAGATTTTTAAAAATTTTGAAAAAGTATCTCCAAGATTTTAAGGCAATTTTGTTAATTTTGCAGTATTTTATAAAAATTTTAAGAAAAATGCAAATCATTTTAAAAGATATTTAGAAGTTTCGAAACAATTTTAGAAAGAATTTAAAATTTGAAAAGTTCTTCAAAAATTAAAAACAAAATGTATATTTTTGAAGATTTCGAATTAAAATTTTGAAGCCTTTTAAAGATTGTGAAAGGTTTCTGGATAATAAACAAATTTTCTTAAGTTATAATTAAGTTTATAATATTACAGAATTTGAAAATTCCCTAATCTAAAAAATTCAACATTTTTTAAATAACAAAAAAATAATAAAATAAATATATTTATCCAGTAAAAGTACTTTTTTTATTTAATATTTTATTATTTAAACATTTTGAAATTGTTTAGATTCGGGAATTTCCTTTTGTTGGCAAATTTACAATGTCGGATATTTTATGTCGAAAAAAATTCTGGAAGATTTTAAGGTAATTTTTTTAATTTTGAAAGATTATAAAAAATTTTAGGAATAATACGAGTCACTTTGAAAGATATTCAGGAATTTTTGATTTTTTGAAGAGACTACAAATATTTTAAACCTTTAAAGATTTTCGAAAATTTATAAAATAATATTTTTTCAAGATTTAGAACAAAAATGTCAAGGTGCACCGAATTTTTTTTTTTTATTTATATTTTTTAAATCACCCTAGTTTGATGAATTATAAGGGCAAATTTCGAACATGATTGTATCATCATTTTTTATGTTTATTACTAAGTTAAGTTTATGTATTTTGTTATGAATTAAGTTTTATCAATCTGTTTTAAAATGATATATTTTTTATATGTATTTCGAAGTTGATGTTACAAATATAAATATTTTTATGTGGCTGAAATTTTTTTAAGTGGAACATCCATAAACGTAATAAATGCGAGAATAAATATTGTAAAATGAGTATAAATATTTTATCAAAAACGCCACCTAAGATATTTTTACATAATAAAAGAAAGGACGAGTTCGTTAGCCAGCTATTTTGGATCAAAATTCAAAAAGATTGAGCATTTTGAAATTTTTTTACTTTTTTCGATAAAAAGAAAATTATCAGAGTTATAACATTTTCAAAATTAAAAAAAAAATAATGAAAATTAACATTTTAAGATTGCGCAAGAGTAATGCAAAATAAAAAATTCTATTTTTCGGTCAAACAAATTAAATTTTTGGAAACCCGACGCAAGGTAAAAAAAATAACTAAAAATAAAATAGTTAATGTTTAGTTAAATAAAATAATTCTCAACCAAAAAGGAAACGATTGTTCACAAACGTACTTCAATTAAAAAAAAATTAGTAATTTAAAAAAAATGAAGACGTAGTTTTTGTTTTAATCGTAAAACATAAAACTAAAAATAAAAAAATATAATTTTTGAAAAATGACACAAGCTATAAAAAAATAATAGACAAAATTTGCTCACTCAAAAAAGAGCTATAAGTTTGTCATCAATAATTTTTTGATAGGACGCATAGTTTTTGTTTAAATCGTAAAAAACAGGATTTACAATAAGTAAGTTCAATTTTTAGAAAAAGAACACAAGTTACGAAAAAAATTAATAAACAAAAGTTGTTCATTAAAAAAAAATCTACTTTCTTATTAATTATTTTTTGATAGGATGCGTATTTTTTGTTTAAATCGTAAAAAATAACCTTCAAAATTAACAAATTAAGTTTTTGGAAAAACGACACGAAGTGTAAAAGAATGTTAATTAACATAATGGTTTTTTTATAGGTTGCGCACTTTTTGATTTTTTTTTAAAATCCAAAATTCTAATTTTTTGACCAAAGGTTCTGGTTTTAACCACAATGAAAATGAATTGAGTTGAATTGAATTTTCAACTAAAAAGATAATATTTAAAGCAAAAGAATTAATTAAAAAAATGCATAAAAGTAGTAACAATTTCAATTAAAGAAATGAATTTTCGTCCAAAAAGAGGAATTTAAAAAGTAAAAAATTCAACTGAATATACCCAAATTTAGTAGAAAATTAATTTTTAAATTAAAAATTAAACAGTTTGGTAAAAAATGAATATACTTCGCTAAAAAATTTAATTTTTTAGTAAAAAATTATTTATTTTTTTGGTTGAAAATTCTACTGTTTGGTAAAAATTAATTTTCTTAGTTGAAGATTCATCATTTCAGTTGAAAATTCGTTTCTAACTAAAAATTTAACTATTTCATTTTTGGCTAAAAATTGATCTTTTTTGGTTAAATAATAATAATCAATAATAAATAATAATAATAATCAAATATAAAATAATACGTTAGAGAAAAAATATTTTCATTAAATAAATGTAATATTTATTATTCATTATTTTGTGTTCTATAATATTCTTAATTTCTTCTTTAATTTTTCATATTCAGGAATATAGAATACTTCGAAAATTTTCCTTTGTCCGCAATTTTACTTACAAAATTATTATATTTCGAATATTTTCTTTTTCGGGAGTTTTATTAATTTCATTAATTAATTATTAATTTTATAGGACGACTGAAAAATTCCGAAAAATAAAATTCCCGGGCTGTAAAATTTTCGAAAAAGAAACTATTTGAAACAATTAATTTCGGAAATTATAAAAATTCCGAATTTGCGAATTCCCGAAGAATGAAACTCGCTACAGAAAATTGCCGAATTATAAAATATTCGACACTGATAAGTTCCCGAAAAAATAAAATTCCCCAATTTGAATAAAATTGTTTTTCAATTAATATTATTTATTAAAAATATAGTAATTATACATTTTGATCAAAGAAGTTTTTTAAATACTCAACATATTTTTATAAATTATCATTCATATTTACAGCAACAAAATTTTTAAAAAAATTCTGAATTCAAGCTTTTTCATTAAATGTGCATAGTAGTTTTTTTGGTCAAATTATTGCTCTTTTGACAAAAATCTTCTTCTTGTATCGTTCATCTGCTTTGAGAAATATTATTATTTAAATTGTTATTTTAAATTTAAACAATAATTAAAAAAAATACATTTGAGATTCAAAATAATATACTCAAAAATTTTAATTTTTCCAGGTCATTAATTCTTTTCAAAAATAGAACGTAACGATGGAATTTAGAAAATGATTTTGAGACGTTCGAGTTTATTTAATTTTGAGTTTGTTTGTTCTTAAGATTATACAAATATAATTTTCCTAGGTTTCTTAAGAAAATTTATAAAGATTTTTGAAAATTTGAGATATTTCGAAAACGTATCTAGAAAATTTTTATTATTTTACAGAATTGGGCAAAATTTTAGGAAAAATTTGGTTCAGCTTAGAACTTGTAGTTGTTTAAACTGACTCGGATTATTCCTAAAATTTTCTTACAATTTTCCCGATTCTTTTTTGACATTTTTGGCATTATTTCCAAAATCTAAATTATTTTCGAAATTATTTCACAAATTTTAAGCATTTTTTAAATCAATTCGAATTCTTCGTAAAATTTTTGAAAAATATTTCAAAATGAAAATAATTGCTTCGGATATTTATTTAAGAATTTAAATAATGTTTTGAAACCTTTTTCAATATTTTTCAGTACTCTTAAAATTGAGTTTAAGAAAATAACTATATATTTTTCTATGAATCTGAAGAAAATTCAATTCTCTTGAATCCCTTAAAAATTCTTAAAAAGCTTTCGAATTTTTTTGAAAATCATCAACAATCTTTATTTTGCATTAAATGTTTTTAAAATCTTTTCAAAATCGAAGCTTTCCATATATGACTGATAAATTTCCAAAATTACCAGGAACTTCCAAAATAAAAAAAATTACCAGAAATTTCCAAATTCACCAAAATTTCTAAAGTTACCAATAAATTCCGAAAATACTAAAATAAGTAGAAATTTAAGAAATTACTGAAAATTTCCAAAATTCCCAATAATTTCCAAAAATGTCAAAAATTACCAAAATTAGAGTTCGGCTGTGTTATGAAAAATATCGAATGTAGCAAGGGGTAGAAAATTTTAATTTTACTTGTCTTTTTTAGTTGAAAATTTAAGTATTTCGTTTAACATTCATGTATTTGATTGAAAAATCGTATTTTTTGGTAGAAAATTAATCTTCTTTTTTGAAAATTCATCTTTCTGGTTGAAAATAAAACTACTTGGTTGAATGTTACACTCTTTTACTAAAAATTCATATATTCCAGTTGAAGATTCATCATTTTAGATAAAAATTCATCACTTTGGTAAAAATTTTTTCTTTTTGTAGAAAATTAATCTTCTTGTTTGAAAATTCATCTTTTTTGTTGAAAATTCAAGTATTCCAGATAAAGATTCATCATTTTAGTTGAAAATTCATCGCTTTGGTAGAAATTCCTTTTTGGGTAGAAAATTAATCTTCTTGTTTGAATATTCATCTTTTTTGTTGAAATTGCAAGTGTTCCACTTATATATTAAACGTTTTAGTTGGAAATTTCTCACTTTGGTAGAAATTCTTTTTTTGTGGAATATTAATCTTCTTGTTTGAAAATTCATCCTTTTTGTTGAAAATTCATCTTTTTTTCTGAAAAATCAAGTGTTCCACTTATATATTCAACGTTTTAGTTCAAAATTCATAACTTTGGTAGAAATTATTTTTTTGGTAGAAAATTAATCTTCTTGTTTGAAAATTCATCTTTTGAGTTGAAAATTCATCTTTTTTGTTGAAAATTCAAGTGTTCTATTTTATATTCAACATTTTAGTTGAAAATTCATCTTTTTGGTTGAAAATAAGACTACTTGGTTGAAAGTTACACTCTTTTGTTAAAAAATCATCTTCGTAGCTAAAAATGTATCTATTCTAGTTCAAGATTCATTATTTTAGTTGAAAATTCATCACTTTAGTTTTAGTAGACATTTTTTTTTGTGTGGAAAATTAATCTTCTTGTTTGAAAATTCATCTTTTTGGTTGAAAATTCATGTACTCCAGTTGAATATTGATCATATTAGTTGAAACTTCATCCGATTGACTAAAAATTAATTTTTTCAAATGAAAATTTAAGTTTAAATTGTCTTTTTTTAGTTAAAAATTCAACTATTTTGTTTAAAAGTCATGTATTCGAGTGAAAAATCGTATTTTTTGGTAGAAAATTAATCTTCTTGTTTGAACATTCGGCTTTTTTTGAAAATTGAAGTATTTCAGGTAAATATTCAGCATTTAAGTTGAAAATTCATCTTTTTTGTTGAAAATTCAAGTGCTCTAGTTAAATATTCAACGTTTTAGTTGGAAATTCATCTTTTTGGTTGAAAATAAAACTACTTGGTTGAAAGTTACACTCTTTTGCTAAAAATTCGTTTTGGTAGTTTAAAATTGATCTATTCCAGTTAAAGATTCATCATTTTAGTTGAAAATTCATCACTTTAGTTTTAGTAGAAATTTTGTTTGTGTGGAAAATTAATCTTTTTGGTTGAAAATTTATCTATGCCAGTTGAAGATTCATCATTTTAGTTGAAAATTCATCACGTTGGTAGAAAATTTCTTGTGCAGAAAATTAATCTTCTTATTTAGAAATTCATCTTTTTTGTTGAAAATTAATGTATTCCAGTAAAGTATTCATCATTTTAGTTGGAAATTCATCGGTTTTATTACAAATTAATGTTTTTTAACTAAAAATTTAAATTGCCTTTTTTAGTTGAAAATTTAACTATTTCGTTTAAAATTCATGAATTTCATTGAAAAATCATATTTTTTGGTAGAAAATTAATCTTCTTGTACCCTTATTTTTCTTTCCTCTTTTTTACTTTGGTACTTCAGTTTGAATGGAGAAATTTAAGAGTGTTTGGTTCAAATTTGATCATTAGATTCTTAGTGTAAAAATTTTTTTTTTCAGTATCTAAAAATTTCATATGTAAATTAAAAACTAGTATTATAAAAATTATTTTTTAAAATCCTTTTTCCTATTTACGTGAATTTCTCATATCGTTTTTAATTTTTTATACATTTTTCAGAGTACGAAGAGCTGAAAAAATGCCTCAAGGATTATGTTGTCACTAAATTTATTCCTTCGCAATATGTGAGAAATAAATTTAAGGACGGAGGAATCGCGATTATCGATCAAATTATCTGCTCCTATGCAAGGTATTTTCTTTAATTATTATATATTATCAATTATTTTATTTAATGCATCAGGATGTCTACTAGGGTGGTTCAAATTTATACCTGTAAAAATTCGACTTTCGATTTTTGGTGATAACCCCTCCCCCCATTTTGTTAGTTTTCCCGAAAAATAAATTCCATTTTTTTTCAACGTTAACCCGTGTCATGGGTTTTTGAAATTAACATGGGATTTTAAATGGGAAAAGCTCGATTTAAAAAAAAAAGAAAAAAAATACTTGTTATAAAATTTTGGGGAATTAAAGTTTAGTCACCTCTTAAGGAATATTCAAGGAATAAGTTCCATCTAATGACTTTTGATTTTGACACACCAAATCCTCTTTTATTGTGCACGCAAAATGCCCTCAAAATGCGAAATAGCAGTTTTCTATCAAATTGAAGTATAATTTAAATAATTTTAAATGTTTAAACAATTTTTTCCCCCGTTAATCGTGAAAAGTTAGTATCTTTCGGGATAAATTATACAAAGTTGATGAATGTCAAGAGTATTAGTTCTTGTTCAACATATTTGGTAATTATTTAAACAATTTTCATTTGTTTAAACAATTTTTTCTTCCAAAAATCATAAAAAGTTATTATTTTCTGGAAATAATTACACAATTAAAGAATGTTGAGAGCAATATATTTTCAAAGGATATTTGGTGATTATTTAAACAATTTTTATTTGGTTAAATAATTTTTCCCTCTGTAAAGCGAGAAAAGTTATTATTTTCTTCAATTAATGACACAATTAACGGGTATTGAGAGTATACCCCATATTGTTTAAACAATTATAATTTGTTTAAAAAATTAAAATCAACTACTCTAAGTATAATGTTTTTTTCTCTTGAAATCACCCCCGTAGATAATTGGAATCTCTGAACTGAAAATAGTTTGCATGTAGATGTCATTAATTCCAGAAAGTAATAATTTTTCACGCTTTCGAGGGGAAAAAATGGTTTAAAAAAATAAAAATTGTTTAAATAATTACAAAACATCCTTCAAAAATATATTTCTTTCAACATTCTTTAATTGTGTCATTATTTTCAAAAAATAATAACTTTTTACGATTTTAGGGAGAAAAAATGGTTTAAATGAATAAAAATGGTTTAAATAATTACCAAATAAGTTAAACAAGAACTACTACTCTTGACATTCATCAACTTTGTACGATTTATTCCGAAAGATAATAACTTTTCACGATTTAAAGGGGGAAAAAAATTGTTTAAACAATTTAAAATTATTTAAAATATACTTTAAAACTCGTCACTTATCGGTTAAAAATCATTAATGTTGAAAAAAAAATTTAAACTACCGTCTTTAGCGTCAATTTGATAGAAAACTGCTATTTTGCGTTTGTTGGGGCACAATTAAAGGGGTTTGGGTGTGTCAACATTAAAATCTATTGGGTGTAAATTATTCCTTAAATACTCCTTAAGAGGTGACAATACTTTAATTCACAAAAAATTTATAACAAGTACTTCTTTTTCCCATTTTTTTGAAAATCGAGCTTTTCCCATTAAAATCACAAAAAATCGAAAATCGAATTTTCGGACCACCCTTGTATACATATTTTGAGTCGTTGTTTTCAAAAATGCGAAATAATTGAATTGCTCCGTACTACGAAAAATTTGAGATACCTGAAGAAACCTGAAATTATCAGGAAATTTGTTCCCAGGATTTGAGTAGACATCCTGTGCATTAAAATTGATTTTTTATAGGTACTTTATTGGAACACATGAGTCAACTTTCACATTTAGAATTCAAGAAGACAGAGAAATAATTGGATTTCCTTCAAACACAACATTTAACCGACTTTGTGGGAAAGAAAAAAAATGTTCCCAAGGTGGAAAATGGGAAATTGTTTGGTAATTTTTATGAATAAAATATGTTATATGAATTCACACACACAAAAATAATTATTATCACATGAAATAAAATAAAATTGTGTAAACAGTTATTTTAAGTAAATATTTTGTAAATGATTAAATCTATATCTCACGGTTCATCTTTTTTTTTTTAATTTTAAGTTTAATTTTTCACTTTTTTAATTATGAAAACATTCAGTTTACAATGCATAATTTTAAAATCTTTTCCTGCAAAAAGTTTCCATTTTTGTTCTTCATTTTTAAAAGTATATTTTCGATTAAAAGTATGTTAAATAACTGTAAAAATAAATCAGTTAATGATTTTAAAATTTAAACTGTAGATCGACTATTAAAAGCTTAACAATAATTGATTTTATGAGGCGAATTCTGAATTTGTTAAAAATTAAACAATTTACAGAATTAAACGTTAAAATTTTTCAATAATTTCAAATGAATAGATTCACTATTAAACACTTTTATTAAATTCAAAATCCTATTCAAATATTGTTTCAGTTTTCAATATTCAATATTTACCCCATTAAATTAAAAACATAATAATCAAGAAAACGAACAATCTTTTAATATTTAACAATATTTGACTGTTTATTTAATATCAACAACTATAAATCAAATATTCAATACTGAATAATTTAAAATTCTTCAATTTTTATTTTGTAAATGAAATTGTTGAATTTTTATGTATAAATAACAATTGAACAATTAATAATTTTGCAAAATTCGAGTAAGCTTGAAAGATATTGAAAAGTTTTGAAAAGATTAAAAATAATTGAAAACTTGAAAAGATTTGAAAAAATTCCAATCAAAATGTAGATTTTTGAAGATTTTCAACAAAAAATTCACAAGATTTTTAAGCGTTTTGAAAGATTTCAAAAGAAAAAAAATGATTAAGATTCGTAGGCAAATTGAAAAGGATTTTTTATCAAGAAGAATTAATTCTATGAGAATATTTAAGACGATTTCAAAATATTTCCAAAATTGTAAAAAAAAATCTAAGATTTTAAAGCAATTTTTTTAATTTGATAGGATGTTTGAAAAATTTGAGAAAAATTTCGAATAATCTTGAAGATATTTAGAAGTTTTGAAAAAATAATTTAAAATTTGAAAATATTTTAAAAAGTGTAAAAAAAAGGTAGATTCTTGAAGATTTTGAACACAAAATTTAGAAGATTTCTAATTATTTTGAAATGTTTGAAAAAAAATAAGTCTATTAAGATTCCTAGGAAAATTGGAAATTGTTTTTTATTTTGAAAAATTAATTCCATAAGAATGTTTAAAAAGAGTTGAAAATTTTTCCAAAATAGTACAAAAAAATCTGCAAGATTTTAAAGCAGTGTTTTCAATTTGGTAGGATGTTTTTAAAATTTAAGGAAACTTTCAAATAATGTTAATGATATTTAGGAGTTTTGAAAAAATAATTAAAAATTTGAAAATATTCCAAAAAGTGTAAAAAAATGTAAAAAATATTTAAAGCCAAATTTTGATAAGTAGATAAAAATGTTTAAAAATGCAGCTTTTTGAAGATTTTGAACAAAAAATGTAGAAGTTTTTTAAGCATTTTGAAAGATTTCGAAAGAATAAACAATTTTTATCAAGATTTCTAGGAAAATTAAAAATAATTTATATTTAAAAAATTAATTTCATGAGAATATTTAAAATAATTTCAAAATATTTTCCAAATTGGAAACAAAATCTACAAGATTTGAAGCGTTTCTTTTTAAAATTTGAAGTATGTTTTAAAAATTTCAAAATTTCGGATAATTTTAAAGATATTTAGACATTTTCAAAAAATAATTTAAAACTAGAAAAGATTTCACAAAATGTTTTAAAAAAATGTAGATTTTTGAAGCTTTTTAATCAAATTTTGAAGCTTCTTAAGGATTTTGAAAGGTTCCAAGATAATAACAAAAATTTTCTTTAGATTCCTGGGAAAATGTTAAATTATTTTTATTTTGAGGAAATTATTAGAAGAAAACATTTCAAAACAAATTTTGATTTACAAATAACAATTGAAGAATTATTTAAATTTAACGACTTGAAATAAAAATAATTCAAGTTCTAATTATTTTAAAAAGTGTTCAGTTTAGAAAAGAAATTTGTAATCGTTCAATTTTTCATGTTTCTAACTTACAATTGGTTAAAATGATGTAGTTTTGAAAATTCACAAGTTTGTTGATTCCCTCTTCAATTTAGAGAATTGAAAATGATAACGTGGATTTATATATTTTTTATCTTTTAACTGAACAATTTATAAGTTTAAAATTTCGCAGTATAATTGCATTTAATTTAAAATTGTTTAACTTAAAAGTGTTAGAAGCACGTTTAAAGCTTTAATTTTAAAAGTTAGAAATTTTAAATAGTTCCACTTTTAAGTTCAGTTTTTAGAACTTGAAATCAAAAAAAAATTTATTTTAAAAATCATTTATATAAAATGACTGTCTCAATTAAAAAATTCTTAGTGAGTTTTTGGTTTTTCAATCATGCAATAAAAAAACTGGTAATTAAATTAATACATATTTTATAGAAACTCTAATTAAATGCGTTTTTACATCCTCGTATCGCAATTAATATTAAATCTATGACTCGTTCCCTTAAAATGTATATTGCAAAATTGTAACTACTTTAAATTCAAAATTATTGATTATGTTCCATTAATATTGTCAGCCTTTTGTAATTATTCGAGAATTTAATTAATTTTGTTAACTCGGTCCTGGTTCCTCGTTTTTTGGTTTTCCAATCAGTTCCTGCTCACGACGCAATTCTTGTTCTCGTCTATGTTCTTTCGTGAGCGCTTCCTTTTGTTTTGTTTTTTGCAACCGCTGTGCACGATTCTGTAAATAGAATTTATTATAAGATGAAAAGAAAAAATGGAGAAATAACTAGGGGAGCAAAAAAAGAGCATATTTTATAGACCGAATTATTTTACATTCATAAACTTATATTTAAATTTATATAAGATTTGTAATGCTTACTTTTAATTTCGAAGTTCTTTCGTGGATTGAACTCATTTCCGATTTTAAGGAAGACAACTTGCCTTGATATTTGCTTATAATCGAAAACTGCAAACATAAAAATATCAAATTGAATTTTTTCTTTTAAAAAAGTCCTAGAGGGAAATTTAGATTTAAAACTAATTTTGAAGTTTCAAACTTTAGGAAATTACTAAAATATTATTTATAACAAAGTAAATCATATATATTAGGGTTATTCATTTTATAAGGCAAAAAAAAAATTATTTTCGAAATTTGAACACGCACACTAGCCAAAAAATTCTGCAAACAAACAAAAATCCAAAATTGGATATGAATTAGAGTCCCCTATTTGCGTTTCTTTATTGATATTTTGTTGTTTTCATTTTCTCGACGTCTTGAAAATGCTTGTATAATTATCTCTTTTTTCATTAACATCATTTAACATAATTTAATTACATTTTTAAAAATTATTTTAAAGAAAATAATAATTCTATCTCACTTGTTCCACATTTTTTAAAAACAATTTGACACAAGGTATGCCAATTACAAAATACAATCATTAAATTTAAAAAAGTAACTTATTTTAGGAAAATGTGAATTCAATAAGAAAAACTTATTATTTTTCTTAAAAATTAGTTTCAAAATTTGCATTAAGTTATTTAAGATATGATAACATAAAAGGGGATAATTTTATATGTATAAAAATGTAATTCATGCATTTTCAAAAAATCAAGAAAATAAAAGCAACAAAAACTAAAAAGATACAATTTAGGCTAGTGTACCTGTTCAGATTCGAAATTATATATTTTTTTAATCACTCTAATATATATAATAATAAGAATAAAATAAGTATTATTAAAGTAATAATATAGTTTACCATCTCGTTTAAACTCGGCTCTTCTTGTACTTCGTCGATTTTTTTATTTTCAGTTTGCATCTCATGAAGTAAAATTTCTTGTTTGGTCCTAAAAAAGAAATAAAAAGAAAATGTTAACATTTTTTTTAATATTGAAAATAATCAATCTTTTTTGGAAGAGATTTCGAAATATATTTTTTACGTTAATTCTTTGAGCTCCTTTTCGAGTTGTTCCAGTGGTGGTTGATAAATACTTAAAAGACCTTGGGAAAGTTCCTCTACAGCTTTCTGTAAGTCTTCCGAAATTGCCAGCTCCTCATTTTCCCTGAAAAAAAATTAAACGGTAAACACTTTGAAAGAATATTTAAAAAATTTTAATTTTAATTTACATAGTTTGAAGCGTATATAATTAAAAAGCATTCAAAATTTATGGACGTTTTTTATCGAAAACATTCGATATTGAAAATATTCGAAATTTAAAAACACTCAAAATGTTTATAAATTCAAAATTTAAAACCTTCTTTTATGGGAAAAAATGTTAAATTTACAAATTATCGAAAATTAAAAAATATCGATAGTTAAAAGCATCTTGAATTTGAAAGCATTCCAAATTTATGAATATTTTGTATCCGAAAGCACTCAAAATGTTTAAAAATGCAAAATTTAACATCTTTTCTTATTGGAAAACATTATACATTTGAGAAGATTTTAAAATTTTTAAAATGCCAATAGTCAAAAGCATTTTGAATTTGAAAGCATTCAAAATTTATAATTGTTTTTTCCTTGAAAGAATACAAAATTTAAAACTTGCTTTATTGAAAAATGCTGTAAATTTAAAAATGTGCGAAATTTCAAAAAGGTCAATAGTTAAAAGCATTTTTAATTTAAAAACATTCAAAATTTAAAAATATTCGCGATTTAAAAAGGTTTTACATTTAAAAAGATTCAGGATTTAAAGAATGACAATATGTAGTTAAAAGCATCTTGAATTTTAAAGCATTCAAAATTTATAAACATTATTTATTCAAAAGAATACGAAACTATCAAACGTTCGATATTGAAAAAATTCGAAATTTGAAAATATTCACGATTTAAAAATAATAAAAATTTAAAGAGACTCAAAATGTTTACAAATTTGTAATTTAAAAACTTCTTTTATTGGAAAACATTCTACATTTAAAAAGGTTCGGAATATAAAAAATGCCAATCGTTAAAAGCATTTTAAATTTAAAAGCATTTAAAATTTATAAACGTTGTTTATTCGAAAGAATACAAAACACTGAAAAGTTCGATATTGAAAACATTCGAAATTTGAAAATAATAAAAATTTAAAAAGCCTCAAAATGTTTACAAATTTGTAATTTAAAAACTTCTTTCATTGGAAAACATTCTACATTTAAAACAGTTCGGAATATAAAAAATGCCAATGGTTAAAAGCATCTTAAATTTATAAACGTTGTTTATTCGAAAGAATACAAAACACTGAAAAGATCGATATTGAAAACATTCGAAATTTAAAAACACTCCAAATGTTTAAATATTCAAATTTGAACACCTTTTTTATTGGAAAACATTCTGCATTTAAAGAGATTCAAAATTGCAAAAATGTCAATATAGTTTGAAGCATCTTCAATTTGAAGAAATTCAAAATTTAGCAACGTTTTTTATTGAAAACACTTGAAATTTAAAAATACTCAAAATATTTAAAAATTACAAACTTAGAAACTTTTTTTAATCAAAAATATTATACATTTAAAAATATTCGAAATTTTTAAAATGTCAATATAGTTTAAGGTACTTGAATTTGAAAGCATTCAATATTTATGAGCGTATTTTATCCGAAAACATGAAAAACTTCAAAACGTTCGATATTCAAACAATTAGAAATTTTAAAATACATGTTTAAAAATTCAAAACCTTTTTTTATTGGAAAACATTCTACATTTAAAAAATTTCAATTGTCAAAAGCATCTTCAATTTGAAAGCATTCAAACTTTATAAAGGTTTTTTATTCGAAAGAATACAAAACTTTAAATCGTTCGATACTGAAAAAATTCGAAATTAACAACATTCGCGATTTGAAAAGGTTCGAAATTTAAAACATTTTTTTTTATTGGAAAAGTTTCTACATTTAAAGAGATGCGTAAATAGAAAAATATCAATAATTATAAGAATCTTTTCACTCAAAATGTTTAAAAGCATTTTCAATTTTAAAGCATTCACAATTCATAAACTTTTCTTATCCAAAAGAATATAAAACTTAAAAACGTTCGATGTTAAAAACATTCGAAATTCAAAAATATTCGTGATTTGAAAACGTTCGATATTTAAAAACATTCGAAATTTGAAAACCGAAAAATTCGAATGAAACTAACACTGTAAATCGCAAAAATAATCAATCCTGGTATTTTAAACCTCCCTAAACCCCTAAATACGAAGTTTGCATTTCCTTTAAATAATTTTCTGGATTTTGCCAATTTTGAGGTTAGGACTGAAAAAATTTCTCCGTCATTATAACGGTTTTATATTATTTCCAAAATGAAAGCCTCTTACTTCTACGAAAAAATATAATAAAAATGATATATTTTCCGTTTTTCTTATTTTTAAAAACAATTTCTCAATCTTTTTATAACTTTCTTTAACTTTCATGACTTTAATAAATCTGTCAAACTTTGAGGTTACCTTTCGGAGGATCGCAGTTGCGGTTGAATTTCATGGGCCACCGTAGATTCTTCAACATCGGTCATCATTTTTTTAGTTTCTTAAAATCAAAATTAGGAATTTTTGACAGAATAATTTAGACGATTCTATATTTTATTGTAAATACTACTGACAGTTAACACTTGACATATTTACGACATTTACGCCGGAAGTCATCTCTTGAAGTTTCGATATTCGATTTTCGAACTATTCGATCACCTGAAAAACTACGTGAATCATTTCCGCTTTTTAAAACGTTACTGAAAATTCAAAATCCAATTATGAATTTGTGTTTCGTTTTCGAATGTGGATTGTCGATAGTATAAATAAAATAAATAAATTAAATACAATTTTTTAAATAGCAAAAGAAGAAATATAGAAGAAACAACGAATCATGTATACTTATGTTTTAAAATTTATAGTTAATGATTTTAAAACAAAGTTTTTAATTTTTGCAGGATTTTATCGAATATTTTTAAAAATTTGAATTTTTCAAACGATATTTCAAAGTTTTGGATGTATTCAAAAGATTCAAAGATTATTTAAAATTTGAAAAGCTTTCAAGACATTTTAAACAGAATTTAGATTTTTCAAGATTTCGAAATAAAATTTTTAATAATTTCTTAAGATTTTAGAGAAAATATTAATTCATTTCTTATTTTGAATAAATATCTTTAGGAAAATATTTAAAAAGAATTTTTAAACATTTCGAATGATTTTCTAAAATTTCGAAAAAGAAATTTTACAAAAAATTCAAATAATTTTAAAAGACATTTAGAAGTTTTGAATAATTTCTGAAGATTTTAGGGAAAATTTAAATTGATTTTTGATTTTGCTTGAATAATTTCAGGAAAATATTTTAAAAGATTTGTTAAGCATTTCAAATGAGTTTCTAAAATTTCGACAAAGAAATTTAAAAAAAAAATACAAATAATATCAAAAGACATTTAGAACTTTTTAAAAAATGTCTAAAATAATTTTAAATTTGAAAAAATATATATTAAAAGTGATTGTTTATCTTAAAAAATTAATTTGAAGAGAATATTTACAAGATTTTGAAAATTATAAAAGATTTACGAAGTTTAGAAAAGTTACAAAAATAATTTTAAACCATAACTGATTTTACAATACTTGAAAAAAATTTAGATTTTAGAATATTTGGAACAAAAACCTGAGAAACTTTTTAAGAATTTTAAAAAATTTCAATCTTTTTCTTAAGATTTCTGGGAAAATTTTGAATAATTGTTCATTTTACAAAAGTTATTTCAAGACTATGTGTAAAAAGACTTCAAAGCATTCCAAAAGATTTTGAAAAATGTTAAAAAATAATCTGAAAGAGTTTCAGGAATTTTTTTTATTTTGCAGAATCTGTTCAAAGTTTTAGGAGAAATTCGAATCAGTTTATAATATATTAAGAAGTGTTTACAAAAGATTTCCGAAGTTTTGAAATTATAAAAAATAATGTTAAACTTAAGATATAAATTTTCATGAATTGACAAAAATATTTTCTTTGCATATCCTTTTAATTATTTTAGTTAATAGATACTATGAAATATAGAAATTTTGTTTTATTATTATTTTTACAATTTTTTCTAGTTAATTTAAAATCTTTAAGGGATTTTAAAAATCTGAAAACAAAAATTGTAGTTGTCGCGGTCATAATCGGCCTTTGCGATTAAATTAAATTTCGTTTTTGAAGGAATTCAAAATTTGTAAAAAAAATGGTGAAAAATGTATTTGAACAGGAACCTTTCTCTAAAAAATAGGTACTATACACACATTTGTGTGCATAGTAGAACTATCAAAAATTCAAGATTTATTAATATAAAATGTTATTATTATATTTTCAGTTAAAAAAATTAATTTTCGACCAAGAAAAAGGGAATTTTCAACAAAATAGTTCAAGTTTCAAGCAAACTGATGAATCTTTAATGATAAAAATGAATTATAAACAAAAAGTTTAATAGTTGATATTTTAACTAAAAAAATATTTTAATTTTCAATATAAAACTGTTAAATTAAACAAAAAATACGAACTACCAACAAAAGAGTTGAATTTTCAACCAAGAAAGATTTTTTAATCAATAAAGAAAAAAGATCTCATAAAAAATGCTGAGTTTTAAGACATAAAGACAAATTTAAAAAGAAAGTTTAATTTACTACCGAAAATATGCATTTTCTACTGGAATAATTGAGTTTTCGACTAAAAAATACGAGTTTTCAAACAAAATAAGTGTATTTTGAACTGAAAAAAATCAATTTTCTAACAAAAATAAATAAGCTATATTTTTAGTGAAAAAATACGTTTTCACAAAAAAAAACTAGTTTTCAACAAAACTCGTCCAATTTTGAACTAATAGTTGAATTTTCAACTCAGAAGATGAATTACTATCAACAAAATAGATGAATTTTTGCCTCAAAAGGATTCAACAAAAATAGAATAGTTTAATTTTAAGTTAGAAAAATAAGTTTCTAACCAAATAAAATAAATTTTTAATGAAATAGTTAAATTTTCAACCAAAAATAATAAGTTTCTGCAACAAAAACTTTCGACAAAAACTGGAATAGCCAAATTTTTCGTTAAAAAAATTAATTTTCAATTAAAAATAAAACTAATTTGCAACCAAAAAGATTAATTTTCTACCAAAAAAGAATAACTTTTAACAAAATACATGAATTTTCAGCGAAATATTTAAAATTTTAAAGGAATTTTCAACATAATTGTTAAATTTTCAACCAAAGAAATGAATTTTGAACTAAAAAGATGAATTAGTCACCCAGAAGTTTAAAATTCCAAACCACAAAAAAGACGAATTTTCAACAAAGTACAGGAATTTTCTAAAAACAATCAATTTTCAACCAATCAACCAAAAAAATAAATTTTTAACAAAGTAGTTCCACTTTCAACTACAGTTGATATTCCAACCAAAAAAGATTTTAATTTTAAACCAAAAACAATTAATTTCGACCAAAAACACTAATTTTCAACCAAAATAATAAAATTAACTACAACTTCAGTTAATCAAAAATTCCCTGACCTGAAGCATCCTCGAAATTTTACGATTTGTTTTTGTACCAAGCTCGGCCGTAAGATAGAATTTATGAAAAAATTATAAAAATATCCTAGAGGACTTACGTTTAAAATGAGACCAAGAACTTAAAAAAATGTTAATTATTTCCCTAGTTATTAACATTTTTCAAAAACATCAAAATTTGACATTTTTAACAATCTTGTCATGAAATTATCTTTCGTGCTATTACAGGGAAAAAATTTCGATTTACTATAAAAGTTAATAAATTAAAATAAATAATACATAACAATACCTTGTCTAACGCTCTGAATAGGAGAATAGTTTTAACGCTTTCACTAAGTCGATGCCGTTGTGTATCGCTTTTTGGATGGACCATCTGAAAAAGAGAAAAAAAAAATGATTAAAAATAGGAAAAATAAATGCGTCATTTAAAAAATAATAAAGTAGAGAACAAATAGAGCACTCGGCCTTAATAACGAAGGTCTCCTGATAAAGAGGCTCTCTTTCTCTCTTTTTTTATCTCTCTTTTGTCATTCAAATTAAACTGAGAGAGAGAGAGAGAGAGAGAGAGAGAGAGAGAGGCGCTTATCAAAAGAGCAAATATATATACATTTTTTTTGAGAGACGTATTTTTTCTCTGTAGGTGTTAGATTCACGTGACAATAGTCGATAATCGAAAAGCATTGTCTGGTTGCCAGTCAGGCATGCAGTCCCAAATGCAAACAAGAGAGAATACTGTGTGACGTGAGTGCCTTTTGTTAGGTTGGTCTTGTGTCAAGTATGCAACTCTTCTACAATAACCCATCTTAATTAAAACAGCTCTTAACAAAAAACTTTGTTAACATCGATTCCATTTTTTATTTTTTTAATAGAAGCACGAATTCTTGACTGATGATTAACAGAAAAGTAGAACAGGATTTTATTTTTTATTTTATTTATTAACAAATATTACTTATAAACAAAAATATATTACTTAGGTATTTATATTAAAATATGACCAATTTGTTGAATTTTCAACCTACAACGATAAATTTTCAACCAAATAGTCGAATTCTCAACCAAAAAAAAAACGAATTTTCAACACAGCAGAATTTTGTTATAAAAGGAATAAAAAAATTTGTAATTAAAATTTAAGAATTCTTTATTTTAAACAAAAAATATCACTTTTCTACCATAACAGATGAATTTTCAACAAAATAGTTGCATTCTTAAACAAATTGTTGAATTTTCAACCAAGAGGACCAATTTTCAACAAGAATATTAATTATCTACGAAAAAAAAATTGTCAACAATAAAAAAAAAACAAATTATCAACAAAATAGTTGAATTTTTAATCAATTTGTTGAATTTTCAACATACAAAAAGATGAATTTTCAACCAAGAGGACCAATTTTCAACAAGATATTAATTTTCTACGAAAAAAAATTGTCAACAATAAAAAAACAAATTATCAACAAAATAGTTGAATTTTTAAACAATTTGTTGAATTTTCAACCTACAACGATAAATTTTCAACCAAATAGTCGAATTCTCAATAAAAAAAAACGAATTTTCAACAAAGCACAATTTTTTTATGAGAGGAATAAAACAATTTTAAATTAAAATTTAAGAATTCTTTACTTCAACAAAAAAATATAAATTTTCTACCTTAAAAGATGAATTTTAAACAAAATAATTTAATTTTCAACAAAGTAATTAAATATTCAACAAAATAGTTGAGTTATTAACAAAATTAATGCATTTTCAACCTACGAAGACGGATTTTCAACCAAGAGCATGAAATCACTACTTTCCAACCGAGCAATTCACGCCTACCCCGAAAGGGAAACGGCTTAATGATATAATAATAATAATAAAGCTAAATTAATAATTGGTGAATTTGAAATAGATTTGGGAGGCTCAGAATTACCTGAAATCTCGTATTCCACCATTAAAATCCCAGCTAGAACTAAAAAATTGCTAAAAATACCAGTTAAAGAGACACATTTGATTGAGGGATACATTCGAAAAGTTAATGCGGGCCCTGGGATTTTTATCGGGGAGTCTCTAGTGACTAAGGTCGAGGAATACATTAAGTGCTACGCGATCAATAGCACTGCAAGCGATGTGTCAACTACCCTGCCTCCTATGGAACTGGAGGAGTGTGCAGTGGTATTGGTTGAGGGGGGGGGGGCGAGACGGCGAGTCTACTACTGGTGCGAATTTATCTGGGGATAAACTAGGAGTAACCACACTTGTAAAACACGAAATAATTACTATTGATAATCAAGTTTTCAATGTATAGCAGTATCGTCATCCTGAAATTCATAGAGGGGAAATTCGTAAGCAGGTTGCTAACCTAGTTACAGATGGAGTTGTACAACCATCAGATTCCCCTTATAACTCTCCTCTTTGGATTGTTCCAAAGAAAAGTGATCCGGAAGCACCTAAAAAGCCCCAGGAAAATAGAAGCAGTTAAAAATTGTCCTATTCCTAAACGTAAAAAGAATATTTAACAATTTTTGGGATTAAACGGGTATTACCGGCGATTCGTCCCAGATTTTGCTAAAGAGGCAAAACCATTAACTGCAATATTGAAGAAGGATGTTCCTTTTCATTGGACTGATTTGCAACAGAATGCATTTGAAATTTGAAGAGATAAAGTTTGTTCAGAGCCTTTATTACAATATCCAGATTTTACAAGACCGTTTTTACTCACAACTGATGCATCCAATTATGCATTGGGAGCGGCATCAAGTTAAGGAGAAATTAATAAAGATTTACCAATATCTTTTGGATATAGAACTTTAAATGATGCAGAAATAAATTTTAGTACAAATGAGAAGGAGCTTCTTGCTATAGTCTGGCCCGTTAGATATTTTCGCCCTTATTTATACGGACGTAAATTCGTCCTTATAACAGATCAGAGACCTTAAGTTTGGTTGCATAGATTAAAAGATCCACAATCTAGATTGGCTAGATGGAAAATTAAGCTTAGCGAGTATGATTATGAAATTCAATATAAATCTGGAAAAATAAATTATAATGCTGAAGCTTTGTCTCTGAATCTTTGCGATCTAGATCAATGTCAAGGCGGAAAAACGAATTTTTGTGGAACGTTTAGCTCGATCCGGACCCGTGACTGCAGCACGGGAGAAGAGGCTATGAATTGTGATTATCAAATTGATGATGAATAAAATATGAAGTAAATAATGAAATTAGTGAACTGATTGAAAATGTTTTTATGGTTGGTGAAATCCTTGATTCAGAAAAAGACTGCAGTGATCATAGTGATTATGATACTGCGAAAGATGAAGAAACAGCGATAGTACAGGCCCCCTCGGGTACAATGATTTGTAAGACCAGTGATGGGACCCAGTGTCACTTCGTTGCCGGGTGTCGGGATAGGGACCCCCAAGCGACGCACTACCCTGACCATCCCTATGCTACAAGCAGAGGGCGATGAGTACTCGAATCCCGGAATTGATAGGGAAGTTAGGGATTATGCCTTAAAAAATTATCGTCTCGGTGAAGAAATAAGTCTGGGGAGTGGAGGAAATCCCGTGGATGCTAGCTATAAGCGGCTACCACTGTATTCGGCAACCTACAGTTTAAAACCTGTCATGTCGGTAACTCTCACGGAAGCTAGTATCTTAGGGACCCCGAAGCCGGGCGATGTGGCGATTAAGTCGAAGCCAAGACATGCGAGCGGGATGAGGGAGGAGAGTGTCATAGATATACCTGCTCAGGGAAGAGCAGGTGGGCTATCGGCTGAGAGTGGCGTTAATGCATAAGTGATATTTTTCAATGTCAACAGAACTGTGACAATGAGTGTCATGAAAATTATAAGAATATAACAACCATGGCCTGCACTCGGGGATGCCTTTGCAGTGTTAGGTCAGAAGTTGTTGAAGGTATGATTAAGAGATTTCACGAAAAAAAAAGATTCAATTAAATGATTCTCCCGTTTTGGTGATTTTGGATGGCCAAATCAGATACAATAACGATAAAATTACAATTGGAAATGGTCATGTGGTAAATTTTCTTTCAGCAGACTGCGAATTAAGATCAAATGTAAATCAAGAAATACTCAAATCTGAATTAATAAATATCAATGATTTGGTCCAGGGTAGCCCGAAGATTGGGCAAGTAATTGTCTTTTCAAATAAGGGTCGCTATATTTTCAATGTAGTTATTAAAAATAAATTCGAGGATCAACCCTTTCTAAATATAATATCAAAAGCAATTTTGGCTCTTAAAAATGCAATAGAAACTCTAAATGTAAAATGTATTAAAATTCCAAGCTATGATACTGATCTGAATGGAGTCTCTTGAATATCCATCGAACAAATTTTAAGACGGCAATTCAAAGATTCAGAAATTTTAATTGTAATTTGTGCAGGAGAAGTAATAATTCCACCAGGGGCTGATCGTGGAAAAATTATTTAAGAATTCCGTGAGTCGGCAGCTGGGGGACATAAAGGTGTATCAAAAACTTATTGGAGAATTAGAAATAAATTTTGTTGGAAAGATATGAAAATAGATATTTTAAATTTTATTAGACTTTGCCGTAACTGTCAAGAAAGAAAATTAGCTAGAGTTAAAACGAAAATGCCAATGGAAATCAGAGAAACTCCTAAAGAACCTTTCGATAAAATTCAAATTGATATTGTCGGGCCTCTACCAAGAACTATTGAAGGAAATAAATTTAATTTAACAATCCAAGATAACTTTTACAAATTTTCTGACGCAAGTCCTATACCAAATGTGGAAGATGAAACAAAAGCAGTCGCATTTGCCGAACAATTTATTATGAGACATGGATGTCCAAGGTTCATAGGCTGATCAAGGGAGTAACTTTATGAGCGAAGTAATGAAAACTTTTTGCAAAATTTTTAAAATTGAAAAAATTAATTGGACCGCTTACCACCCCCAAACGCTGAGTTCTCTCTAAAGGAGTCATCACAGTTCAATAGAATATTTAAAACAATTTGGTACGAAACAGGATTTGGATGAATGGCTGTGGAATGCCATTTTTCATATAATTCGTCTGCATATGAGTCTACAGGATTTGTTCCCCATACTCGTGTCTACGGTAAAGAAATTAATTTACCAACTAGTTTTTCTGAAAACAAACCCCGTTCCACTTATGTTAAATATGTGCATTTCAATATTTGTATATTTCAATAATAATTGGTTGACGTTCAGAAAACTGCCGAAGAAAACCTGAATGCAGCAAAGCAAAAGTCAAAAAGATATTATGATCAAAAGTTGAAAGTTCGATAGACAGTATTATGGTCTATTCCAAATTAGGCGAATAATTGGGAGTTGCGATGCATTAATTAGAATGGGACCCAATAAAACCAAAATTGTGCATCTTAATAGGTTAAAACTGGCTACAATTCCAATGGAAACCTAAAAATCTAGATGTCTAAACCACCTAAATAAACAGTAAACAATTTTTCAAAATCTAATATTTATTTACCATAAATATAAATGTATAATTTTATAAATTGTAAATAACAATCAAGAAGATTCAATAAATCCTCAATGAATTTCAGTAAAGTATTATGCAGATAAGTAAGTAATTACGCAATAAAATATTATGTAGTCAAATCCAGTCTGAAATACAATAAAATATTAGACGATTAAAATATTATATAAATAAAATATTATGCAATTAGAATATTGAATAAATGAAATGTACCATTTTTCCTCTATAAATTTTAATTTGATTATTACATAAAATTATGAAACCGAATTAACTTTTATGAAATAAATTTTGAACTATATATATTTCTGTTAGATGAAACGATGATGCAAACTTTCAAATTTCAACTTTAAATTTCGCGCTAATCAAATAAATTATGATTTTACCATTAAGCAATGATGATAAATAAATATTAGACCTGAAATTCACCATGAATAGCAGAATAAACAGACCCTTTCCATGTTGCGCGGTCATTATATATAGGAACTGACAATATTATTAATTCTAGAAGAAATAATCTTTTCCAAAAATCTTGAATTAAATATATAAATTATTCAAATAAAGAATTTTAAAGGACAAAATGTAAAATTATAAATTGAAAAATATATATAATAATTTGACTTTATTATTGTTATTCCTGTGAAAAAAAAGGAATACTTATCTTTTGAGGACAGAAAAATCACTAAAATTGAGATCAGGTCTTTCCTTAAAAACTCAGAAAGTAATAAAATAATTATAATAAAAGCTATTTCATTAAGAAACATCTTTTAAATATAAGGCGGAAGGTGTAACGGAATGCAATTTTCGGTTTCGAAATTTCTATGGTCTCTGGCGAGAAGCTGGCAACAACTAGATAGGAATGATAGGAACCTACATTATCATGAAAGTGACCAAGAACAAGCGAAAAATTTGAATATTTGATAAATTTCGAATTTAAATCTGAAACAAAACTTTAAATTTTCTAGAACTTTAGAAAAGTCACTTGGTAGGAATTTTGGGACAACAAAAAGGTACTAAATAGATCCTTAGGAAAGTCACTCATTAGGAATTTCAGGAGAAAAATAAAGTAATAAATTAAGGTATCCGAAAGAGCGTGGGAAACATAAGCGAGGGTAGCTTGGATTCAAACAAGGGTACATGATTATTTGTCAAGGGTTTGATATGTGGCTGATGTCATCCAAAATAGGCTATCGAGCATTCTCGAGGGAAAATTAGGTCTAAAATAATGAATTTAGAGGCATAATCAGGAAATGTGGGACTGACTTTTAATGTTTGAGGTCGGTTTGCCTGGGTGCCCTGAAAACTCGGGGGCTGACTTGGGTATTGATTAGGGTTATTTTATGCGTAGGTGTTATTTGAAAGACAACTTTAAAAGGGAGAATATTCTAGAAGAATTCCTGCGTGTTTACTTCGGCTAAAATTTGATGATTTTCAAAGGGGAGAAAATTCTGGACGAATTCTTTTGTATTTGCGATGGTAAAATCCATGACTCAAGGACCGTAGTCCCATTTCGATCAATAACATCTTGTAGGAGTAGGAATTTTAAAAAAGGGGACAAAACTGACGCGGAAATTAGATTCGTCTTGAGCTCAGGCCATAGTTTATCGGTTCCGTTTTGCCTCTGCGTAAATCCTTTGCGGAACTTATAATTTATTGTGAGCAGTTTGAGACCAATCTGAGAATTATGGTTTAATATTAAATAACTTCCTTTTAATTGTGAGAGTGCGTGACCTAATTTTAATTGAACTGAACAAACTATTATTAAAGGATAATAATTTTGTTACGAATTTATGAGTGTTTTAATTTTCGAGAGAAGAAGCTATCCCAATTTCAGGCAAACGTTTCTACGTTTTAAGGCAGTAACGAACGACAATGTAACTAAATTATGAAATAATAAAATATTAACATTCAAATTTGGTGGCGTTCGAGGAAATTCGACATCTCTACAGCAGAGGGCCGGGACAGGCCTAGGACGTAACATATTTCTTTGCTGGATTCCTAAAAATCGTTCGTGATTCGTTATGATCAGAACACTTTCATTGCAGACCAATGGGATTAAGCCTTGTAACGCAGTCTATAGCAGACATGCCCAACTGGGGGAAACTCCCTTCGGGACCACATGTTCCGTTTTCACCAATTATTCTCCTGGAGAGCGGGAGTGGTGGTAGGCGCTTGCGAGAATCTCTACTCTGTGACGTACGCTGCACAGTAGATACGAAATATCTGTTGGGGTGCTTGGGGGCGACTGAGTTTTCAACATAAAATTATAATAGTAACTAAAGTCTTAATTATTTTATTGCAGTATGTTTACGTTTCTTTTCAATAAATGTAGTTGAAAATAGAAGTTCACATAGTGTTTCTTTATTGTACATTATTGAATATGTTAATGTCACCACTTTTTACATTGTATGTACAATATACACAAATGATGGCTGATGCTTTTTGCAGTGTAACAATCTATTAACATTTTGCACAACGAAGAAAGGTCAGTTATAGATTTGAAATATAGTTAAATATTATATGTATTAAATATAATATACAAAAGTAAAGTTAAGCCTACTATGTTGATATGTTCAAGTTTAAGACTTTAAGGTTTAAGTTCGCGTTTACAGTTTTCACCGTCCAAGTACCTGCATATTGTCGGTACAGGTAATTTTGAGGCAGGATATTTTGTTTAACTGCAGTCAGGTGCATCTTACGGTAGGAATTTTATAAAAAAAAGGGAAAGTTTTACAGGTAAGAGAGGGTAACAAATATGTTGAAAGTTTGCAGACGTCAGTTTGCAAGAAGTTTTCGTTGGGATTAGTGCCATTCGAAGAATTCTGTTGTAAATACTTTTAATGTGCAGAAACAAAATGTAAGAATAGTGAACTACATTATTCATATTTAGAAAAGTTTAAGTGGAAGGCGCGATGGAAGGTAATTATAACATTTTCATTTGAAATACATCAGTGATAAATAAGTATTTAAAATGGCTAATCTACAAAGTATCATGTGAAATCTCATTTTCAAATGCTGATTAATCTTCATTGAAATTTTTAAACAAGTCTGTTCAAATTAATTGTTTATGATATTTCGATGTAACACTCGACGCTTTTTAAATATTTTTCTCAGTACCACAAATATTCTTCTTGCAAACTGACGTCTGCAAACATCCTGCCTCAAAATTACCTGTTCCGACAATATACAGGTACCTGGACGGTGAAAACTGTAAACGCGAACCTAAACCTTAAAGTTTCAAACTTAAACATATCAACGTAGTAGGCTTAACGTTACTTTTAAATATTATATTCAATACATATAATATTTAATTAAACATATCAGAATTTATTGATACTGAATAGGATTGAGATTTCTTAACTATATTTCAAATCTATAACTTACATTTCTACGTTCTGCACAATGTTAATAGATTGTTATACTGCAAAAAGCATCAGCCAACATTTGTGTATATTTTACATACAATGTAAAAAACAGTGACATTGAAATATTCAGTAATGTACAGCAAAGAAAAAATTTGTGAACTTCTCTTTTCAATTACATACATTGAAAAACAATGTAAACATACTGCAATAAAATGATTAAGACTTTAGTTACTATTAAAATTTTCTGTTGAAAACTCAATCGCCTTGAAGCACCCCAACAGATATTTCGTATCTACGGTGTAGTGTACGTTACAGAATAGAGATTCTCGTAACGCGCCTACCACCACTCCCGCTCTCCAGGAGAATAAGTGGTAGAAACGGAACATGTAGTCCCGAAGGAAATTTCCCCAGGTTGGACATGTCTGATTTAATGCATGCCGGCTCGCTGTCTTAATTTTGAACTGTAGCTGTGAAATGCGCTCGCGAGTCTTACTAAGACGTACTGCAATATCATTACTTCTATTGTCGGTAATAAGCAGGGAGACCGCCTTCTCGTAAACTACACTGTTCATAGTCCAGAGATTAACATCTTCGGGGAGCAAATCGGGGAGAGCAGTATTGGCTTCAGCTAATTTGTCCATCCTGAGAAAAACCTTTTGGTGGATTTTTTATCTCTTAGTTCTCATGTTGGCATCATCGGCTATATGCAAAGGTGACCTTGCTGGAACGCGTGGTATATTCGCTGGAGGTTGTTGCTTTTTTTCTTGCTGATGAAGAGCTTTATATACCTTTCGGCGTAAAAAGGATACCTGATCTCTTAAATATAAAGGCGTTGTATGAGCATATTCCTAACGTTCATGTAACCTCAGCATGTATCCTTTTCGAGTCGGTGAGCTTCCTTGCCAACAGGTAAGAATGCCCCTCCTGAGTTGGTTCGACCATTTAAAACAATGTTCTCGTGTTTATCCGGGGCTATTGTAATATTCATTTATATAAAACCCCGGCTAAAACAGATGCCTAACCACGAATCTTCCTCGCTGCTAAAGTATCTTGTAAGTCCTGTAGTATGAGTATTTTTGCCGCTGGACGACTCTACTTCACTGAGGAAGTACGTGTGAAAATTTTACTTCACTAAATTGGGTTTAGAATCACTAAATGAATTTAATTACACCCAGTAATAACACTTGGCTGAATATGACTTTATTATAAGTGCTCGAATTAGCCTGGACGTTTGGCCAGGGGAGAAGAAAACTGCAGAAAACATCTTCTGGATCCAGCCGGTTTTTTGACTATCGAGTTTGAATGTAGATATTCTATGTGCCCGGACCACCGTTTGTACAAAGTCACCCTTGGCATCAAACCTCCTGCTCGACATTAGTTAAACGCAGTGAATACACAAAAAATAGTCGTACATAGCAAACGGTCACCAATCTGAGTGCTAGCCGCTCTTGAAATGGTTTAAAGTTCGCGACTCTTGTCGAGTCGAGATCCACCGCGTTGTTATGCAACATCGCGTGTTATGTGAGCTGCTGCATTTTATGATGCGTGAGACGTTTGAGTAGGGTGACTTTTCGCGCGGGACCCTTAGATGCGTAAATGGATTCAAGTATCATTCATATCTCACGCAGTGTGGTGCATCCTTTGATTTGCCTTAATTCCGAAGGACTTATTGTGGGTTATCGTGGGTTGTGATGTATCTTTAGAAATGTACGTCCAAGTATCATTTTTGATAAACGGGGCTTCGGCTTCAATCCTCCATGTATTGTAGTTGCTGCATGACGTTATGGGTTTTATACATTTTTAGTTCAATTTTCGCGCTCTGAATCTATCCAGCCCTAAATGTTATTTGATATTCATAAACGAAGCACAGTGCGTCCTTCCACCAACCAGTCCCGGATAGGTGCTTCTGATCCCAAATATGAGGTAAAAATTCGGGTCAGATGCTGGTGAGTAGTAGAAAGCTTCTTTCTTTAGAAGTTCTTAGTACCATCTGGTCCGGCTTCGTCAGTCAATAACGGAGACTCTTCTCCAGATTTTCTGATGTGGCATAGCACATTGTAGCGGGTGGTGTTATCTGTGTCTTGTTTCAGTGAATGTAGCAACCTCGTAAATCTCCCTCCAACAAGTTCTGACTTCTTTTAGTTTCGGCAGATTTTCAACAGTAGCTAGTGGTTCGAGGAAAACGTGAGACGGATCAGAAAGACGTGGTTGATTTTCTCTGACTCATCTCTCCTTCTGCTCTCAGCTGCGCCTAGCTTTAGATGGTAGAAACCGTATTTTTTCCACACCGGCGTAGAAAAGTCGATTTTTAATGCATGCAAAGTCTGTTTAAAATATCTTTTCATAGCAGGATTGTAGACCGACGTTTTTAATAAAGTATGTTAAATATAAATTTAAAAAAGTGTATTCAACTCATGTCGAAGATCAAGCAATGGTTCACTATTGCACGGGTTTCAGCACTTGTTGCACAATGTATTATTGAGATCCATGTGCTGTCAGATAGTTAGCAGCTTCAACTTTTTAAGTGTGTTATGTCGGGTCCTTAATTCGCAGTCGAAGCACAGGGTCCTAGGAGTTAATTCTTTGCTATATGTTATGTAATCAAACACACTAAATGCGCGATGCTCTATTTTCAGGCAGAGTAAATGTATGCACCTTTTAGCCTTATGATTCACCGTCCTTTTGAAACCTCCGGTTCGCATCAGCTGTAGCTTTCGCTGTTTCATACTCTGCAGAATTAAAAGTCCACAATTCAAACTTTCCCGAGAGATCATTACGAATAGCGTCATCTACTTAGGCTAGGTGTCCGGGCTCAAGTGGGACCTGGAGTTAATGTTCCTTCATTTCCTGAAGTTGATGTGCTACTTCTGTTAGTTGTCTTTGTGCTGCGGTTGGTCTGAGTATCACTGCTCTGTAGAGCAGGCACTCCGCGTATATATCATGTTCTCATGAGGTGATCGACACGATTTGGCAACTGATAATTGCAAAAAGTGCGATAGCTCTGATTATTTCTCGCACTGCAAAGCATACAATCGTGCCATATAACCTGTAGCTCGGGTAAGACACTGGCATCGTAGCAGTCAAGCAAATCATCCCTCACTCGATTTTTCCACTCAAAACGTGCAAGTTCTCGCCGAATCGTCCTATTATTTTTACCTGGATTAGATTCTCTAATTCGGGGTTAGTCGACATTACCGTTTGATCCGTTATCAGGAGCTCTGCGCATTCGCGGGTTTTTAATCGTATGACCAACATTAGACCTCATTGTTCTCTCACAAGTAGCTAGAATAAGAGGTCATCTGCTATAAGATAGGGCTATTCACATTGGGAGGTCACCCGGTATCTCAGGGCATCCTGGAGAACACCACAATCCGGTTGCCAGTTACCCATTAGAACTGTCCTTCACACCTTGACTTGGGGGCTGACTGTGGGGTAGGGTGGGTCGAAAATAAATACTTTTGGAATTCGAAATCGCTACAGCGCGGAAGAGTAGCGCATTGGGGTCCTAAAAAAGTATAATTAATTTGGAATCAATCGTCACGCAGCTTGGTTACCCGCGCTAAAAAAAATGGTTTCAAAAATTTCTCGTTTGCAGAGTTTTTCTATTCTATTGAGTTTCAATTTTTTTTTACATACCTGAAGGTAAGAAAAGTCTTCTCAATTTTTTTCGGATTTTAATCTATCATTTTCTGAAAGATAAGTACTATTTAATTTACCATTGTTTTCGGAAATTTTTTTTAACGCCTTTGCAAATAGCAGGAGAAATATTTGAGTTACATGAAAACTTTTTAGTGGCAAAAATGCATTAGAAAAAAAATCATCAAGCCCCAGGAATCGAAATTCATAAACTACCGAAATCAAAATTTTAAAAATGCGCTGTATTGCCAATTTCAATTCCTGGGTCTTGGTGATTTTTTTCTATTGCATTTTTGTCACTAAAAAGTTTGCATGTACCTCAAAGAATTCTCCTCCTATGTGCAAAGGCGTTAAAAAAATTTCCATAAACAATCCGCTACTTTTCCGAGCTGTAGCGATTTCGAATTCCAAAAGTATTTATTTTTGACCCACCCTTTTGCACATACACTTACCCTTAAACATATCGTTTTTACATAACAATGGTTTAATAATATAAGAACAAGTGCCATCGTTAACAAAAAATCAGATATATTATTATTGATGCCCAAACCAAATATTTTAATCCTTTACTCCCAGAAATGTTATATTAATAAATATATTTCTTATTCATTGATAATATTGTAGGGGTGGATGACACGTAATTTAGGGGTTATTTAGAATAACACTGATGATTTTTAATAGAATTTACAACTCACGCTCATATTGTAATACAGCATCAATTGGAACAATTTTGTGTAAAAACAATAAACAAAAAACAATGTTATCTCTTAAAACACTAGAAGACTCAAAAATGTAGAAGGGGTGATTTCAATCCCTAAATGTGAACGTTTGCCCAAATTTTTTTTTTCAGTCTGTGATCCTCTTCTCGCCTGCGAAGTAACAAAAAATCGGCGCCGGGCACCAACCTAACCTCCCTTGTTAGTTGCGAATCTACATTGTGAACTTAGGTTAAGTATTTTTCTTGAATAAACAAACATTAAAGGTTATTACAATTTGAGATTCAGTTAAATCCATTCTTTTAGTTAAGCACTAGTTAGTAAGATTAGGTAGTACTTTAGTTTGTTCAAATAATAGAAAAATTTAAATCATTAGTTACTTAAATCAATGATAGATGGTGCTGCCACGCCTCCACAAGAGTGTTAAGGTCCTCTTTCGAGAAAGCAAAGAGTTGAAGCACAAGAGCATAAGCTCTTTTATGCATATCACTATTTTTGGATGCACGTCCAGGCACTCAAGGAGCTTAATAAGTAGCCTGTCTCCGTATACTCATGTATTTGACGCGCTGATTACGAATATGATAGTGAAAATTGGCGCAAATTGGATTTTCATGTTAAAAAATGATAAAAACCATTAAAATCATGGCTTTTTGAATCACAGAGTGCCTTTCCGCCCCCACGCAGCGTTGGAAAAGGAGAAGGGGTACGAATTTACATTATTTTTGTAAAAAGTCACAGGGGTATTCTCCCGCCCCCACGAAGCGCTGGAGAAGAGGTAGGGGTACGATCTTATAATATTTTTGGGACCAGCCACAGGAGTGCCCTCCCGCCCCCCACGCGACGTTGGAAAAGGCGTAGGGGTACAACCTTACATTATTTATGCAAAAAGTCACAGGAGTGCCTTCCCGCCTCCCACGAAGCACTGGAAAAGGGGTAGGGGTACGATCTTATAATGTTTTTGTGACTAGACACAGGGGTGCCTTCCCGCCCCCTCACGCGGCATTGGAAAAGGGGTAGGGGTACGACCTTACCTTATTTTTGTAAAAAGTCACAGGGGTGTCTTCCCGCCCCCACACGGCGTTGGAAAAGGGGTAGGGGTATGACCTCACATTATTTTTGTAAAAAGTCACAGGAGTGCCTTCCCGCCCCCACGAAGCGCTGGAAAAGGGGTAGCGGTACAATCTTATAATATTTTTGTGACCAGTCACAGTGGTGCCTTCCCACCCCCACGCGGCGTTAGAAAGGTGTAGGGATACGATCTTATATTATTTTTGTAAAAAGTCACAGGGCTGCCTTCCCGCCCCCACGCAGGAGTAGAGCTACTCCCACTGACAGGAAGAGGTCGGCGTGGGAGTAGCGCTATCCCCACTCCGAGGAATGACACAGAGTGGGAGTAGCCCTACCCCCACTAGGAGGAAGAGCGCAGCGTGGAAGTACCGCTACCCACACTCCGACGAACGACTCAGAACGAAAGCACAGCTCCAGCGAGGAATTAGAAAAGCTAAAAAGGCAGCATAGATTCTCCATACATAATCTACAAGCGTTCTTTACTTGTCGCTGACGTCTGAATCAAAGAAAATTATGGATAGAAAATACAAAATTTTTAAATTGAGCATAATTTTCCAAAGTCGAGAAAAAAATCCTCGATTGGCTACGCGAAATGGAGCTCATTCCACGCGAAAGGTACTGCTCTAAACACAAAAAGATATTTCGTTCCTTAGAAACGTACCTCACGTGTGGTAAATTTTTTTGCGAACAAAAGGGCAAGTACCGACACAGTTTTACGATAGCAGAAGATACATGGTTTGAAAGATGCCACATTTCTGCAGCAGCTTGTATGCTAATAACATACAGCTTTGCAATGAATTACAATTTTAGTCAAACTATTCGAGAGAGCAGTATTATTGAAGATCAAGAAGTATCTACGGAAAATGTCTCAGATCGTTTTTCTTACTATAGAGAAGTTTGTATGAATGCTCTTGATCAAGCATTTGATGAGGAAGGTCAAATTGGAGGTTTTGGCGAAATTATCGAAATCGACGAATGTAAGATCGGTCGTCGAAGGTACGAAAGAGGGCGTGTTGTTGAAGGTTCATGGATCTTAGGAATGATTCACCGGTGCATGCACATAATTATCGCTTGGAAATTTGCCCTGATAAAAAAAGGGATAAAAACACATTGATAGCTCTAATACAAAAGCATGTAGCTTCCGGCACTGAAATCCACACCGATTGCTGGAAGGGCTACGTGGATTTAGATAACTACGGTTATGTGCATAAAACTGTCAATCATTCCGAAGAATTTGTGGACAGCAGTACCGGGGCACACACGCGAAACGTTGAATCATCCTGGCGTTGGATGCGTCGATTTTTATCCCGAGGTGGAATTAAGAAAAACAATTCAGCCGATCACCTTTGCGAACTTTTGTGGCGGCGTCGCGTCAAGAAACTAGACGCTGATTGTTTCCTTCAGTTAATTGAAGACATAAAACTGTGCTACCCTGGTAAAATTAAATGAACATTTTGTTTATCAAAAAACTCAAAAATTAAAAAGAAAACATTAAAAACATTTAAAAACTAAAAAAATATACAAAATCACAAAATCTAAAAAAAAATGCTCTTCAAAATACTCCAGCCTTCTCGTGGTGAAGAGCGTGAGTTGGCAACCAGCCAAAAACTAATGGATGTATGCATTTATATATTTCATGTATTTTTTAACATGAAAATCGATTTACTACTGATTTTATGAAAAACTGTCATTCCAATAAAAAAATTCTTGTCACAAAATATATGTATTTCGATGAAATGTACAACTTTTGTGAAGGAAATTTTTTTTAATTTTGCATATTAGCTGTGCTAAACCCAAAAACCCATTATTGTTATGGTGTTTTGATGATTTCACCATGAAAATAAAATTTGCTCCAATTTTCACTATCATATTCATAATCAGCGCGTCAAAATACATAAGCATCAAGCCGAAGCTAATGGATGTATGTATTTTATTAATGTATGTATATTATTTATGACTTATGTATTTTATTAATTTTTTAACATGAAAATCGATTTACTACTGATTTTCTGGGAAACTATCATTCCTATAAAAAAATTCTTGAACCATAAAATGTGTATTTCGAGGAGATCTGCAACTTTTATTGAAAACATTTTTTTTTTAATTTTGAATAATTACTGAGATAATTGCAAAAAACCATGATTTTTATGAGTTTTTTATGGTTTTCAACATGAAAATCCAATTTGCGCCAATTGTCACTATCATATTCGTAATCAGCGCGTTAAAATACATAAGTATACGGAGCCCGAAGAAAATCGGAGGTCCACCCTTTTCGGAAATTCACCCGATCAAGGGCGTCTGAATTTACTACTATGTTTTTAGTATGTGAAGTATAACTGCACTCTATTGAATTAATAGGGTTGAGTTCCCGACCAAAGATGAATATGCGGCCAGACGAATGAAATGAAAAAATGCTTTAGATAACCGAACCAATTATTCTCCGCACCTTTAGGGCCTGTTCGTGCCATAGCCATCAGTCTGAGCAAACACTGTTTTTGGTACCGAGTATTGTTCATCCTAGAAATTTTTATAATAGAATTCAGTGTCTCATTCATTACTTTACACAATAATGGCAACCTTCCCGCCTCCAGACGCACATAATAGTTTGTTGTATAAGATGGAAGTTGCATAAATCTCATATAATAAGCTGACTGTACTTTTTCTAGGTCATCCAGACAGACTTGACCCCAAACCTGAACACCATACAAATGCGCACTAGCAATACAGTAATTCAAGAATCTGAATTTTAATAATAACTGAATTTCATTTTTAACTTAAATTAAGTAAGTCAATTAATTTCAACTATAAATTGGTCTTAAATACCGTGTCTCTGTCTGAAATATGAAGTAATACAATGAACAACTGAAACTTCATGTGCTTTCTGTGAAAAAGTGAACAATTTAAAAAAAAGTATTCTTTTACGTTGAAAAGTCGACTGTTTCCTTGAGCATAAATCCATCTGGTTTGGTTAAAAATATTCTACTTTGTTCAAAATTTAACAATTTTGTTAATAACTATTTTGTTGAGATATCATTATTGTTATGAATAAATTATTTTCTCAACAAAATTGACATATGTGCACTGTTATATATCATAATGTATTGCTCAGAAAAATCTGAAACTTGTACATTGTCTACATCGCTGTAAGATGCCTTGAACGCAAAAAAAAAATATTCCGATACAACAAATTCATGTTTAACAAAGTAGTACAAAATTCAACCCACAAGTTGTGAAGAAGAATTTTTGACAAAGTACAAGATTGTTTAACCGAATATATTGAAATTTTTCGAGAAAAAACACGAATTTTAAACAAAAGAAATGAATTTTAAACCAATCTGTTGAATTTTTAGGCAAGAAGATTATTTATTTTTTACAATGAAAGACGACTTTTTAACAAAATATATGAATTAAAAATTATTCTAATTATCATGATGATTGCAAACGGTTTATCCTACGAAACCAGTGCAAGAGGCACAAAAGTTTAATTTTTGTTTAGCGAGCTGAAAGTGCTGTTATAAATTTGTGTTGTTAATACAGAATGAAATTGTTTTAAAAAAAATTGTTTACAAAAAAATTGACCAAGATTTCGAAAACCGAACCAAGATATTTGATCACAGGGGACAATTGTATACAATTTCCTTCATGATGCGTAAATGTAACATTTCCGAATAAATGTAATGATAAGCTGCTCGTAAGAAATGCAGTATTTGCCTAAAAGTAACATCGTGAAGTAAAGCATTAGTCGCAAAACTATTTACAGTCCCAGTTTTAAACAAAATCACGTACAAGTGTACATAGAATACATCCAAATTAGCTAAAAGAAGGACATTTGGTAGAAAGAATTAGCAGCATTTCCTATTTATTTCAACAAATACACGTGCCATAATTTTTTTCACGAGGAAAAGATGCGCAGTTACATTTCATATTTGAATATATGTTTGACAAATTAAAATTTGAAACCTTTTTGTACAAGCTTTCAGGTCCAACAAATTCTATAACCGGTTATTGCAGAGAGTACCTGAGTTGTGCAAACTCAAACATGGAATGTTTGTGTACAATGCGAATAAATCTGTTATTTTTCGGAGGAAATTGAGCGACACAGATTATTTATATCTTGCATGTTTGTATAATCTGCCTTTTTACACAGAGAGCTTGTATATTGTCATTTAATGTAACAAGGTACTACTTTCGGACTAAGTTGCCGAAAATTGTATAGTTAAAAGTTAATTTAATGATATTATCCACCCCGAACCACATACACCCACTCATTTGTGTAGGGGCCCCTACTTTTCGTATACGGTGTGTTCGCCCCTGAATGCATGAGTGTTCGTCACAGTGGGTGTTTCATTACCTGCAGACTTGAGTCATAATGGGTGGTAGTTTTTCCTTTTCTCGCCTGGAGCGCGCAAAGAAAACCCCAAGAAAAATAACTTCCTTACCCACTCTCTGCTTCGCTAAATAGCAGAACACATTACTACAGCGATGCAGTCGACGAACACTTATTTCTTTTAATTTTTGCATGAAAAATAGATTTTTTTTAGGAAAAATCGAGCTGTACCGAGAGTCTCTATACTCTTTAGAGCCTGTTTACAAAAAAAAAAGACAAAATGGCTTCACCGCTTGGCCTGAATCCTATTTTTGTGATATATGGAATTTATATTTATATGCAAAATAATAATACATTTTGCAAACATAATTTTTACAAAATATCAGCATTTTCGTGATATAATTTATTCCCTATTTTTCTCCTATTTTTGTGAGAAAAAAAAAACATATTTCCCTTTTTATTTTTAAATTACATTTTGCACTATGACAAAACCTGAACTTCGATATAAACTCTAATCTGAACTGTCAATTTAAAATGTTCTAGGTAAAACTGCAGAAAAGATTGATCCCCTTCGATTTTTTTTAAACTCACATATTATATGTGGGCGTCCGCATGAAAAAGGCCTTTATGGCCGGTTCTAGTTAAGGAGATATTCAGCACTCGCCAAGGTTAGATGCGTTTTTCTCGAAAAACGATTTTTCAAGTTTTAACCTTCCGGTAATTTATCCGGCTTTATGCCCCTATACGTAACTCCATACCAGCCATAAGGGCCTTTTCATGCGAACGCCCACATATGTATTTTTTCACACTGAACATGAATCTGACCGAAAAAAGTGTCGCTCTCTTACCGTTTTTGAGATATCAAGCTTTTTGTTTGACATATGTTCAATCATCTTCGATTTTTTTCAAAATCACTTATTTTATGTATTTTTTCACGCTGAACACGAATCCAACAGAAAAAAGTGCGCCGCGTGAGTGGCGGAAGGGATGTGGCCCTGGACCTGAGTATGAGGGTGGAAAAACAAAATAGGGTTTAACTAGTTGTCATTCTCAATTATTTGAAAGTACATTTTTCCTTGCTTCAAATCTATAAAAAAAAATTAAGTGTGAAGATAATAATTTATTCTGAATAACATCATACGAAACTTGGGAAAATCCCGCAAACTTGATTTACGGTAGTCAGGAAATTGCGAATCATAATATGTGACGTTCCACAAGGAAAAGGCCGAAAGGGGACATTTTTGGGGAAATTCACAACATTTTAAGCCCAGGTCGAATCCTTTAGGTTTGAAAAACAAGTCGCTGCGGCATTTTTACAGTTGAAACTTTGAAAAACTGATTTTCGAGCGAAAAACGCATTTAAAATTGGGGAGTGTCATTAACGCACGAGTTAATTTTTTTCAAACATAAAAATTACTCACTTTCGGCCACTTCCGGGACATAAATATAATGCCACAAGATAGAATGTAGACTGAACTTTTATCTCCCATAAAAACTCTAAAATCGATACTTTTGACCTCTCAACTACACCAATGGTCAGAGAGCGACACTTTTTTCGGCTAAATCTGTTTTTAGCGTGAAAAAATACATCAGATATGTGAGTTTAAAAAAAGACTGCGTCTAGTCGTCCCGGAAATTTGGAGGAGCTGGAAAAGGGAATGGACTAGTCGTCCAGAAATTTTGCGACGACCAGCCAAGCTTATGAAAAACATTTGACTACTTATCCCGAATTTTCGGACGATGAGACACTTCGTTTAAAAATATCGAAGGGGATCGACCTTCTCGGTAGTTTGACTTTACTACAGTTTTTGATTTTTTTTTTTTATAATATTCAAAAGAAATGAATTTCCATGACTGATTGTCTAATATCTATATTATTTGATTAAAAGAACAACGCATTTGAGTTCAGTTTAAAACATCTTGCATATATACATGACTTTTTAATCCAAATGCAATATAGTGAACAGGCAAAATGAGGATAAAAAGGCTGCTTATGTACCTCAGTGAGCGGTCTACCACGGTCGTCAGCAAACACTACTCGCTTTTTCCGTTTATTTATGACATCGTTACTGCTCTTCAACAATCCATCTAAGTTCAGCGACCCTGAGGAAATACAAGGCCGTATTCGAGGTGGTACTGATCTATTGGTCATCGGCGACGTCGTGACCATCAGGGAACTGTACAACAGAGGACTGTACACTGGGGGACTATGCCCTAAAATCAGCTCAGCTGGCATGGCTGCTACCGAACACATTTAGATCTGAAAAACACAATTACATTCATCAAAATATCTGTTTCTTGTCCGAGCAGTCTGAGAACAAAATAATTCTATAATGGGCAGTAGTTTTTTTTTACAATTTTCTTGAATAACTCGTAACAATATATGTAAGAATCTATATATGTAACGATTCGATGATCTAGAAACATATTCACAGATAAATTTATTTGTACTTCTTTACATTGTATAACAATTTCTACACGGTGACAAATGGAAGTGAAAAATTGGGTCTTAAGTGCTGGTAGTCGAGGTATTCATTACTGAACTGGCGTTGTAAAAAAAATTCGAGATTGAAATTAGGTTATTGATTCAAGTGCAGTCGTGGTATTAACTTCCTGAGGCAACTAAAAAGATTACAGCTAGTCGACGGTCTGACTCCTCTAGCGCACTGTACGGAGTCCAGTTCAGAATAGGAATCGATCCTATACTCGCAGCAGTAAAGAACGATCGATGAAAAAGGATTCACAAGGACACAGAGCGGCGGCTGTTGGCGGGTCGATATAGTCACTTTTCATTTTATAAATTTACATTCATTCATATATTATACATATGTATATTCAATAAGTTTAAAACATTAAATTATGAACATTTATTTACTGAAACAGAAAAAGTCGAGTTAGATGAAAAAACGTAGTTGCAGAGAATTGAACCCGGGTCTCCAACGCAGCAATCAGCTTATCTCTGCAATCTGGTATTCTGGATGCTAGAAAGTATAATACTTTATGCTTTATATTCTTTTTTGAGAAAACGCACTTTTTGGAAGAGACTTTAGTTTTTCATTTGTGCAGCGGTTGACGCACTTAAAATGTAGTTAGTAACGTACGAAGTGTATACAATAACTTTTGAGTATTAAAAGATAAGGTTTTAGGCAGGAGAGATATAAATTTTTAATGATCAGTGTGTAGTTTCACATTCCTTCCCATGTCTTTTGCATCTATTCCTGAAATTTGGTAATCATTAAACAATTCGGGTACTGGATATCGAACTCTTCAATTTGATTTTTCTCCGTTTAATCTGACCTATTTTATAACTTTTTCCTAGATTAATCTATTATGATATACAGATATAGAAATTTTATTTTGAATGTAAACTCTTTGATGCTATAGCAAACTGTACTAAACTATATTATTTGCAAAATGTACATATATTTTTTTTCATATTCTCGTCACATGTTTATTACAGAATGACGCGACAACTGTGCCACAAACATGCATGTACACACAAAACGGTACTTTCTAAATTTCCTGGAGTGAAACTTCACCCCGTTGGAGTGAGATTTCACTCGTCAGCTTAGTCAGAAGTGAGCCTGTCCATTCAGAGTGAGTCATCACCTTTCGAAAGAGTGAAAATTCACCCTTTAACTTAGAGTGACATTTAGCCTTAAGAGAGTGGAAAGTCAATCCAGTAGAGTGAATTCAGCCACTGCAATTTGGATTGAATTCATTCACTCTACTACTTAGGGTGAATTATCTGACTCGATGGAAGTGACTCAATCAGTCGGAAACGGAGTGGAATGCCCACTCTTTTGTTAGAGTGATTGACTGTATCACTCCAAAAGAGCGGTTCAATATTCCCGATTTAGGGTGAAATTTCACTCCGTATGGACTGAATTATTATAATATATTATAATATAATTATCATTAACTAATGTGGATAATAAAAGGTTATTGAACGAGAAAATAAGATTCATAGGTATTATGTCTAAAATACTATTTATTAAACTGAATTGCTAAATTTGAGATCTTTTAAATGTAGTTTATAAAAAAATATTTCACATTTAACAAAACTCTACTCCCCCAAAACTTGTATAAGTTGTTCAGTCTCATGCGCACCGTCATGTACACTCATCAGTTCGCTCTTAAGCGAAGCGCAGCATCCCTTCGGCACATCAAGTTCCATTACGCAGTTTGTTACAAAATCATAGAAGTTCAATAGATCTTCTGCGTGATGGAGGTCGAAACAGAAGTGCAGCTTCAGCAAAATATCGAAGGCTTTCAAAGGATTCTTTGGGACAGAGAATAATTTCGAATCTACTCTGATGAAGAAGGTCCCATTGTTCCTGCTGCCACCTTCAGGAACACAGACTAAAAAGGGTTGCGTTACGCTTTTTGCCTTTGTCGCCGATAGTATGTTCTCGCCAGGCTGCAAACAGAAATTTATTTCAATTGTATATTTGGTTTTCATCTGCTTTTTACTGCAAAAAATATTCTGAAAGAGTTAAGGTAAATTAATACTTACAGGAATAAACCTAATTAAGCTCTGAGAAGGGATAGTCTTCTTTTCTTCCTTCAAGGATTTACTTTGATCCTTCGAACTTCTTTTAGCGTAATTTGGTCTTGGTAGTAGTTGTGGCAATAGCAAGAAAGCCTTGAATTCGTCTGTAAAAAAATGGGGTTAAAATTTCAAACAGTAAAGCGAAACTTTATCATAAATGAAAAATGTACAAAACTGCATTTTATAGTAATTTGTGCTACTTACCACTTAGATCATCAACGTCTTTCAATAGATCTGGCTTATTGTTCTCAATGTGTCTCATTATTTTTGGCACATACAGTCCCGCAAATTTTCCTAAAAATGTATCTCCTGCAGGATATAGAGATAAAAATTCTCGTTCAATCTGGAACAAATAATTAAAAGACCATAAATTTAAAGAAATGATCTACTTTCAAACATATATGCTTTAAAAGATACGCACCAATTCACCGGCATAATCCATAAATTTTGGTATTTTTCCAATATGGCCGTAGTCGTCAACAAAGTGGCGGCACCTTCGGAAGAATTAAAAATTTCATTTTGACGATTAGGACGAGTTTCGTCCATTAGTTTGAATATTTTGTCCTCATTCTGCCCATTCGTCGTTTTGTACATCAGTTCAAAGATCTGCAAGATAAATGTCAATATTAAGTAACTTTAATACTTCAAATAGTCCAATCGTTAAAAGAATTATGGTAACCTTTTCCTCGAAATCGTCAGAATCAAGCACTTGTCCTTCAATTCGTTGAACGGGCTTTGATTTTTTCATCTGTGTTTTTACAGCAGTCGAAGCCCTCCTTTTCCTACTGGGAGACAATGAAGTTCTCACCGTTTTTAAACGGTATTCTAAATATCCAGTGTTTGATTTCCGATCATAAAAATGTTCCTGAAAAAACGAATTTTGATGTATTTATCGTGATTTTAGAAATACAGCTAATTCAAAACGAGAAATGGTAATTTTAAGCAAATAATGTATACGTACATGGCCTTTTTCGTAACAGTCAGAATGCAGTTTCGGAAAAGCTTTCACTGTAGCTCTAGCAGCTTCCTCTTTGATGCAGGACGTTGGGAAACTAGAAATTAAAATACCCACAGATTACAAAATGTAGTTGCTGAAGTTAGAGTTAGGTTTTCATAAACGGAACTTACTTTCCAAAAATATCAGTTAATTCAGCGCAAACTATTCGCACCAATAATTGACGACTCTTGCGGCAAGTTCCGCCAAGTAGTTTTTCCATTAAATTATTTGGACGTCCATTGCGTCGAACTTCCTTTTCATCGCGCTTTCTAACCCATTCTTTTATCAGATTTTCATTAATAATGGTTGCTCGATTCTGTGGCATAAAATATATCATACATTTTTATATAACAGTGAGAAGAATGATAGATTGAACAATCTTCTTGATATAAATTAATTTGAATTCCTGTTTTGTGCCCACAATATTCAATGTGTAAATTTTTTTAATTCGCTACATACCATTCTTTTCAAACTTTAAAGTTTTTTGTCAAAAAGAGGGATTTTAAATTCACTCCTATGCTGGTACTGGCACTGGCATTGTTGAAGTCCTGTTTATCAGTATATGCGTTGTTACTGCTGTGAATCATATTAGATGTATCGGTATTTGACTGCTCCACCGCTGATTGTACATCCTGTCATAAAGGTAATGTAAGTTATAAAGGACGTATGTACTATATGTATCACGATCATATAAAAATTGCATCAAAAAATACTTTGAAAAAAAAGTATACATTGAAATTGGACTAATACAAAAATATTGAATTACCTCTTCACTGGTCGAATCTTTTATTGCATCAGACGATGAAGCTGCAGAATTTATGATCTGTAGTATTTTTTTGCGTTGACCGATTTTAATATTCAAATCCTTCAAATCTTGTTCTGTTATATCCACAAGTGTCAATCCTGTTACCTCTCCATCTACAAGATAATATAATGTACGTTATACATATAAAAACACTTGCAACCCACAAAATGAATGCTAGATTGCAAGGTACATCAGCGTAACTAACGCAAAATTAGTCGAACTTAGTAAATATATACACTTAGAAGCTATAATGTATATTGCTTAGCAAGACCATTTACCATGCAACTCAGCAGGGAAGTATCTAGAAAGCTTGAAATGTTGTTTTCGAACCGGCGACTTCTCTTGAACATATAAATGAACATCTTTCAATCTGCAATATCAGAAGAATGTGAAGATGCTTAAGTTGGAATATACATTTTTTTCTTGAAATCTGTCAGTCGCCGGCCCTACGGTAGTTTTTAGATGCGAGAAGAGCAATAAATAGAATACGCATTCAAACCTACATTCTTCAGATCGTTTTTTTCACTCTCCGCTGATCAATAGTTGCAATTCATACTGGATAATGATGATGTTAAAGGGAAAAGCAATACTTTTACGACTATAGTAAATATACGAAGGAAACGATTACTCTTGCTCCGTGTACCTACTGAATAATGTAATGCTAATGAATCTACAAATATACTAAGTTTGTAACACGAGTGGAGATAAAGTTAAAAAAAAAATTCTCTTTTACATAAACACGTGTCGAAGTACCACGTATGATTCATAAGATCTATAGTCATTCCATACAGCAAATGGTTTATAATCGCACAGATTTTCCGTCAGTATGAGTCTATGTGCAGATCCTTCGTCGACACAATATGCATTTAGTGTACTTTCTAATTTTAGAACCGGCCATTCCTTACACCAGAGGTAAACACTTTCATTTTCTAAAATGACAATTTCTTCAATTTTGCCAAACACAGGGTCGCCTTTTGGTGTTTCAATACCAGGAGTAGCCCGGCCGGGGCATGCACGTAATGTTATTTTTTGGTCATGTCTATTTTTACTAATTTGCCCCTGAAACCAGGTACCCGCTGTGCAGGGGTTCAGTACTTGACAGAAAAATTTGAACTTGATATAAAACCGATATATATATATTTACGTGACACGGTTTAACTAAATTTACTTCCTTTATTTGGTAAACAGCTTATTTGTTGAAAACATAGTCAATATTTGTACAAATTTCAAATATAATACGAGAATCATATAAGCCAATCAAATGTTTGGATTGCCGCCTATCTAAAATGGAGATTACCCTCGCGTCAATTGATTCTCGATCGGCCGGAACTCCGCGTATTTTTCAGGCTTTTTTGACAGCGTGGTCAATAGTGTTATTAAGTTTTAAGTTTTTAACTATAAGAATGTCTACATCGCTGGAAAAAGTTAGTGAATTGCTATCGTCTTGGGGGCTATCCGATGATTTAATCCTGCTCTTTAAAGGTAAGTTCGTCTTTTCACAATTTTGCGACATGAAGAGAATAGTTTTCTAGGTTAGGTTTTCATATTCAGTCTTTCATTTCGAGTTATGTTTTTTGAGTCACCAAAGCTTGAAAAGCAGTTTATTAAATATGAGTGCATTTATATTTTGAAGCTAAAATGAATAATTCTTATTTTGTGCTTGTCAGATATCCATATTGACGAATACGTTCTTTAACGACTAATTCAAAGTCGCGTAGATTTAATTTCTGATGGAAAGCCGTTAGGACAAAAGATCAGATTCGAGGATCACTTTAAAGAATATGTACAAGGATTGACAGACTTGGAGTCATCGAGAAAGGTGAAAATTATTATGTTAGAAGTATGGAGTGATTTATAGTCTTTTATATAGCAAGGGTGTCTACTTGACCGGGAAACTGGGAATTTTTTCACTCGGAAATAACTGGAAATTTGATTCAGTGACCGAGATTTTTCATTCGATTGTACTAAAATAAATATTAAAAGTGTTTTGATATTTCACTATTCTCAGTGTTGAGTCACGAAACGAACAATGGAAAAGACTTTACTGTCGACAATGATTATATAAGAAGTGATGCTACTTGCAATTTTTTGTATAATTTGAAATTAAGAGTATATATATTTTTTAAATCAAAGGGAGAAAGATTTACGTTTTAAAATGAAAATATAAAAACTGAAATTATGATTTGGAACAGGGAATTTTGGAAGAGATATCTGTAATTTTTAATTTGAAAGGGGAATTTTGTAAAATAACAGTCTCTGAATAGGGAATTTTTGAAAATAATTCTGACTTGAAGAGGACATTTTCGAGAAAAATGATATAATCTTGATTTCGGAGAGGAAATTTTCCGAAGCAATTATATGTAATTCTGAACTGGATCAGATAATTTTAGAAACAAATTTAAAATTCATATCAGGAACCAGGAATTTTCCAAATGAATTAGAATTCTGACTTTAAAGAGGAAATTTTCTAAAAGAATTATGATTCTGATTTGGATCAGAGAATTTTCGAAAAGAACTACAGTTTTGACATAAAACAGAAATTTTCCCAAAAGAATTAAGTATGAGTTAGTACATGGAAATTTTGAAAATAAGTATAATTACCAGACCGGCGAAATGAAAAATTGACAAGGAGAAAACAAAAAATTAAAAATCATCCGTCTGGTAGACTTTTGGATAGAAATTTGTTTCCTAATCATAATTCTGTGTATTCTCAAGAACAAAATTATGTGTACAATTTTGCTATTTTTATAAAATCTTGAGACGACTAAACATTTGAACTGTTGGATGTTTAACTTCAGAGTAATTAATTCGTATCAAACAGAGAATTAATTTTTCTCAAGTCTCGTGGGAAAATTTTAAATGATTTTTTATTTTGGAAAACTAATTTTAGCAGAATGTTTAAAAAGATTTTGAAACAAATTTTAGTGAATGAATAACAATTGAGCAATTGTTGCTTTAGAACAAATTTGAGTAAGTGTAAGAGATATTCAGAAGTTTGGAAAGATTAAAAAATAATTGAAAACTTAAAAAGATTGTAGAAGATTTAAAACAAAATGTAGATTTTTAAACATTTTGAGCACAAAATTAAGAAGCTTTTTAAACAGTTCGAAAAGTTTCAGAAGAAAGAAAACAATTTATTAAGGCTCCCAGGAAAATTGAAAACGATTTTTCATTTTGAAAAATTGATTTAAATAGAATATTTAAAAGATTTCAAAAGCTTTTTAAAAATGTAAAAAAAATATCTGGAAGATTTTAAGGCAATTTTTTTTTTAATTTTGCACGATTCATTAAAAGTATAAGGTAAAATTCGAATCAGTTAAAAAAATATTTAGAAGTTTTGAAGAGAAATTTCAAAATAACTTAAAATTTGAAAAGATTCTAAAAAATATTTTAAAAAATGTAGATTTTTAAAGATTTTGAAATAAAATTTGGAACGTTTCTAAGGATTTGGAAAGGTTTCAAGATGATAAAAAGATTCATGGGAAAATTTAAAGTGATTTGTGTTAAAAGCTTCTATTTTATACGGTAAATTATTGAGCGTTTGAATTAACAAGTTCTTAAGTTTTAATTTTGAAAGTTTAAAATTCAAAAGAGTTCCACTTTAAATGTTTTAGGATATTAATGCAGTGAAGGCCTTTTCCGGGTTTGCACTACATTAATATTCTAAAATACCGGAAAATATTGAAACATTCAAATGTTTTAATTTGAAGTTCAGTTTTTATAAATTCAAACGAAAAATAGTTAACTTCAAGAGTTCACTTCGAATCTAAATTTTAATGATCGTGACAAATTTTTGTGAGCCGGGAAATGACTGGGAATTTTTTTCCTCTATTAAAACTTTTTTTTTTGTTTCCAAAAATCTCATTGTCTAAAATGTTCAACTTTTTGGAAATCACCCTTACATACTGTTTAAATTTATAAACTTCACAAATTATTTACATATAGTTTTCATTAAAATTAAGTGGCAAAAATGAGCTTAATTTATATAAGTAGTTTTCGAAAATAAGCTATATTAACATTTAATAGAAATTGTGAAGGCCGTAGTGCTGAATAGAACGGAATTAGATCGTTCCAAAGCGCGAGAAACTCCCTGTCGTCCTAAAAGCAAAACCAAAGAAAGGGCTGTTTTGGAAGGAGGGCAGGTAAATTTTTTCTCAAACAAAAGTGCAAAGTATTGAATAAATAATTTATAAACACCAAAGCAACAAATTTTATTTTCAGAAATCAAGAAAACTTTTAGGGGCAACTGGTACAGGCCAAGCTCTTCTAAAGAAAGTAAAAATCGATGATCACGATCTTAGCAAAATATCGGAGGCCATTATGGATTACTTACTTTCTATTTCGAAAAGGTATTCATAATTTATTTTAACTGTTTTTTAGAAGCTACCTTGCTCTTCAGTCAATAAACTAATTTATCACTAATATTCTATTGTAGAATCTATAGAGAAACATTTGAATTTTAGGCCGTCGAAATCTGTAGCGTGTATAAGTATGAAGATCCAAATGTGTATTATGTTCCTGCGAAAGCAGCAATTTCGAAAACTGCCCGGGGAAAGCTGTATAACACATACACTAGAATTAGAAGATTTCTAAAAAAGCAAACTATTGCTAATGAAGTGCAACCTGAAGAGCAGCAAAATTCACCAGAAGAAATAACTGTTGTGACGTTAAATAAATTACGCACCATTACACCGGAAAGTCCACAACTCTTAAAATTATGGACAGGAACATTTGATTCAAGAGATCGTGGATTAACAATTGAACCATACATGAGCACCTATCCTGTGTTAAAAACAAATATTGGTATTGAATTTGTTAGTTTTTACCTTTATTTATTTACTTCTCTTATTTTCTCTTTTTTACCTGTATTTATTTACTATAAATTCTTTTTGCTTGCAGATGCAAAGCGATTTCGATTTGATTGCGAAAGAAAAATATACTCCATTTGTGGTAAATTAGCCTGATGGAGCAAAAAGAGTTGTTTACTTTGCTATTGAGAACAGAATTTGCGAAGCAGTAACCACTGATTCTGAAGGTATTATATATTTACTTCATTTAAAATTTTGCGAAAGATCGGAAGAATTTAATTGAAAGGCTGTGTTGTATATGACGATATTACTGATGAACTGAATGCAAAGCTTGAACGTATGCTTAATGCTTGCATTCGGTTCATCTATAATATCCCAAAAAGCAAACAGATTACCCAGTATAGAGAAAGAGCAGGACTTCTTAACGTTGCCAAAAGAAGACAATTTTTATGGGTAACCTGCTTTATAGCCTATTCAGTAATGAAGCTCCGCATTATCTTCTTAATCTCTTCCATTTTATTGACAAAAATCGACCAACACATTCTAAACTCCGTGAAAGGAAAACAGTCCTAAAAATTCAGCCACACCGCACGTGTAAAATGCAAAGATCTTTCGTTATTCGAAGTGTTCGCCTTTGGAATAAACTACCAATAAGCTTTAAGAATGCACTTTCACAATTTAACTTTAGAAAAATCCTTTTTGGTTACTTATTTAAAACTTCAAATCCTACCCTTGAAATTACACATTGGTAACACTTAAATTTGTGTCTGTTAAATACCCATTCTTTATTTTAATCGTTATATCGATCACCGTCACTTTTTGATTGTAACATGTTCCACCTGTTCCTTATAGGGCTATCTAGCCCTAGGAACTTTTCATATACAAATACATAACACCTGGCGGAACTTTCACTGTCATCACACGCTCAACAAGTTAAAGCTACTGACCTTCAGGCAGCATATTGTTGACAGAATACGAGTGCTATCTAACGCTAAGAGAAGTCTAGAGCGGAGAGAGAGGTGGGTCAAAAAAATCAACAGTTTTTGTCTGACCCATCGCGACTCTTCCATGACCCTCCAGTTACTGTCGTCCACCCGCCCAAACCAGAGAAGGTAGAGGCTTTTTGGAGAGAAGTCTACGAAGTCCAGCATCCAGTGAAAGAAAACTCAAAGAATATAAATAGCTTCAAGGAGCTGTGCAGTGCCCTCATAACGCCTGAAGAGGAATGCCAACATATCACTCACGAGGAGGTGAAAAAAGTATTGAGAGGCATGAAGAACTATTCCGCTCCGGGACCATATGGTATCAAGATCTTCTGGTGGAAGAAGTTTCCTTCAACCCACCAGCATCTGGCCCGCATTTTCACTTCATATCTAAGGTTGGAAGAGCCTATTCCGTACTGGTTGGTGGAATGGCGCACAGTGATCCTGCCCAAGACGGGTAACTAAGCTGAACCTAAGAATTACAGGCCAATTACTTGTCTGAACACACTGTATAAGACCTTCATAGCTATTCTAAATGATAGGATTGCTCAGATAATTGGACCTGTGTGGCGAGAGATGTACGAGCAACGTGGCTCAAGGAAACGCGTAGCAGGATGTCGGGAGAACCTGCTCATCGATAAATGTGTCTCTAAAGACGCAGCATTCTATCAGCGTTACCTATTGATGGCCTGGATTGATTACCGGAAAGCTTTGGATTTCACCTCCCATAGACTTATCATCTGTCTGTTGGAAAGCTTGAAGGTTCATCCACACATCGTGAAGTGCATAGAGAGATTAATGCCGCTTTGGAAAACCAGATTTACTATCTCATCTGGAAAACATCGTGTGATAACTAACAGTGTCACCTTTCAGAGAGGTGTGTTTTAGAGCAACACCATGAGCCATCTCCTCTTTTGCCTCACATTATGCCACTATCTCTCGCACTTCGCCATTCCGAATGGTACCTCTGCCGCAAACCTGAAAATCGAAAGCATAAGGTCACTCATGTATTTTACATGGATGATCTTAAGATCTATGCTACAAGTAAAGAGAAACTACATCTAGCTCTAGACACTGTTAAAGATTGCATCTCAAATACGGGAATGGAATTCGGGTTAGAGGAATGGGCCAAGGTTTATTTGAAGAAAGGAAAACTTAATGGCATCCCCGCAGACCCTGAGCTCGTCAACAGAAGCGCTATACGATACCTTGGCGCTGGAGAGACCTGTACATACCTGGGCGTGCCATAGAGCCGCATTCAGGACATAACATATATGAAGGGTACTCTCCGATGCAGATAAAAACGTCTCATCTGGTGGATATGGTCTTCCGAACTGTCGGCGAGGAACAAAGTGTCTGCGACGAACATGCTTGCCGTCCCAGTAGTACTCTATTCATTTGAAGTGGTTCCATGGACGAAGGAAGAGCTCAGATCCCTCGATATCGGGTCCCGAAAAGTTATGCACATGAAAAAAAGCATGCACCTTAAGTCTTCTCTTCCGCGACTATACATCTCACGCCGTCAAGGTGGTCGCTGAATACTGAATCTTGAATGTCTTCATAACAGGATTATTCTGGGTAAAGCACATATAATCACAAATAGACAAGACTCTCTTCTTAAAATTGTCAGGAAGCACGAAGAAGGGGCGAAGGGACGTTTCTGTACAAAGCAGCGGAGGAGGCTGCTGAAACACTCGGCCTTGACTTCAATATCAGGGGTGAGCAAAATGCAGCAACCTGTCAATGGCCTGAATTGACTACCGGAAAGCTTTCGATTCAACCTCTCATAGACTTATCATCTGTCTGTTGTAAAGCTTGAAGGTGCATCCACACATAGTGGGATGCATAGAGAGATTGATACTTCTTTGGAAAACTAGATTTACTATCTCATCTGGAAATTATCCTGTGACAACGAACAACGTCACCTACTAGAGGGGCGTCTTTCAAGTATATACCATGAGCTCTTTGCTTTTTTGCATTACACTTCTGCTTCTATCTCTCGCACTACGAAATTCTTCTGGAAACCTCTGTGGCGACACTGACCAGCGCGGGCATGAGGTCACTCATCTAAAAGTTACACTCTCCTCTTCACTAGGGTGGCCCAAAAATGCATACATTGGAAAAAAATTTTCGAATGTTAATGCATAACGCCCGGAAATTTGTCCGGATTCACAAAAAAATAAATCCATTTTTGTTTTGAAAAAAATGATATTTAGAGGTGGCGCAATGCTAATAAAGTTTAACACGTATTTCCCATAAGAAAAAAGACGTTGTTGTCATAGAATATGGATAAATTATTACTTTTTACATATCACCCCCATAAGTCTGTTTTATAGAGTCCCAAAAAACACCATAAATAAAAAAATCAGTTTTGCGAGTCTTTGGCGCTAATTATGATTTTTTTTGCGTTTTTCTTGAAGCCAATTGTTTTTATTACAAAGAATACTACTTGATCATAATAATTAGATGTTTGCATACATTTTACAAACGATTTATTATCGTTTTCAGCAATTTTCCCTTAGAATAGAGTTAGAAAGTCTCGGTTTTTTCAAAAATATTCCACTCTTTGTCCAATTTTTAATTAAAATGAGGTAATTCTTGATTAATCTTAACAAATATATTTGTTTCAACAGTTTATTTTCATTGTTAATAATATGTATTTTCTTAGAATAATGCTGAAAATGGTAGTTTCTTTCTGAAATTTTAAACAATTTGTCTACTTTTAACTTGGAGTGAATGAATAATTAATGCAATTTAGCAACAATAATTATATAAATAGATCTTTATTGTTTATAACTATCTTCTTCTTGAACAACGCTAAATAGTTGCGGTTTCTTCTGAAATTTTTAACTTTTTACACACTTTTTACTTAGTAAATTATTAAATATAGCAAGTTACTGAACATAGTTGTTTAAAAAATTATTATTCATAACTATGTTTTCTAAGGTAAGTACTAAAAGATTACTGTTTTTCCTAAACTCTTAAACTTGTTGTCCAGTTTTCACTTATTGAGGTCATAATTAATGCAAATTAACAGACATGCTTATTTAGAATAAGCAATATGCTAGAAAGATTTTTTTTCTGAAATCTTTAGTTTCGCTTTGACTTTTTAGTTGTGAACAAGTAATGAGTAAAGCTCAACAAGAATCATTTTTTAAATAGTATTGTATTTACTCTTAGATAAGTGCTAAAAAGTTGCGGTTTTTTCTGAACTCTTAAACTTTTTGTCCAATTGTCACTTATTGAGGTAACGATTAATACAAGCTAACAAACATGCTTTTTTGAACAATTGATTATTTTTATAACTATCTTCTCTTAGAGTAATTCAAGAAAGTTTTTTTTTCTGAAATATTTAGTTTAGCTTTGACTTTTTAGTTATGGACAAATAATAAGTAAAGCTCAACAAAAATCATTTTTTGAATACTATTGTATTTTTTATGTGAATTATGTTTGCTCTTTTCCCAGTGTTGAAAGAAAATTAATTTAAATAAAAAGGCTATCATAAACAAGAGACAAAAACAAAGAATGGAATAATTAAGAGTTGGTGAAAGGACTAGGTCTGTAAATGACTTGTAAAAGTTTATTGCAAAGCGTAAAAGAAAAATTTGATGATAATTTACATATTATGTTGTAGGTATGTATTATAACATATTATGTATATTATGATCGACATGACGAGTTTTCTTCAAGGGAAGTAGGGGGGGGGAGGGGGCTGCTATTAAAATATGTGCAATTCTAAATTTTGTTTATGCTTTACAATAATCTTCTTGTTATAATTAAAAAGAAAACTTTTAAAAGTCATTTACAGACCTAGACTTCTCACCTACTACAAATTATTCCATTCTTTGTTTTTGTCTCATGTGTGAGATAGCTTTTTAGTTTGAATTAATTTTTTTTAATATTGGGAAAAGAGCAAAAATAATTAACTTAAAAAAATACAACCCTATTCAAAAAGTGATTCTCGTTGAGGTTCACTTATTATTTGTTCATAGCCAAAAAGTCAAAGTGAAACTAAAGATTTTAGAAAAAAAGCAGCTTTCTGGCATTATTCTAAAAGAAAATAGTTATAAACAGTAATCAATTATTTAAAAAACTTTGTTTCTTAACTTGCTATATTTATAAATTCACTGAGTAAAAAATTGATAAAAAGTTAAAAATTTCATAAGAAAACGCAACTATCTAGCACTATTAAAGAATATGAGAGTTATATAAACAGTAACAATTTGTTTGAATAATTATTTCTGCTAAATTAAATTAATTATGAACTAACTCCAAGTAAAAAGTAGACAAATAGTTGAAAATTTCAGAAAAACGCGTGACTTTCTAGCATTATTCGAATTGAATATTATTAAGAATAATAATCAATTGTTTGAACAATTGATTTTGTCAACTACAATTAATTATTTACCTCGCTCTAATTGAAAATTGGACAAAAAGTAAAAAAAATTTGTCCAAATAATAATTAGAATAATTATTCTAAAAGAATATTATCAACAATATTAATAAATTTTTCAAACAATTTATGTAAACATCTAATTATCATCAAAAGGTATTATTCTATGCATTAAAAACAATTTGCATTTAAAAAACCACAGAAAAATCATAATTCGCGCCAAGGACTCGCAAAACCCATATTTCCACTTATGGGGTTTTTTCTTATATCTATAAAAGAGATTTAAGGGGGTAATATTCAGAGAGAAATATTTTATTTGTATTATATGGATAATTCTGAAGAGAAATATTGAGTTTTAACTTGATTTACCTAATATTGACAATTCCGAATGAAATTTACAAGAACGTCTATTTTTTCTTACGGAAAATACGTGTTAAACTTCATGGGGCTTGCGCCACCTCCTAATATCATTTTTTTTTTTTTTAACAAAAAAAGTCGGTTTTTTGTGGACCACCCTACTCTTCACTTCATAAGCTAAGAATCATATCGAATCCGCACATTGAGAGATGGGTGGTTGCGTCCAGGCTGTCCAGGTCTATTCTGCTTCCTCATCAGTTAATTAATAGCCGTTGCAAATACGTCCAATCCAGTTGATAAAGAATCCCTCTCTTGTACACTATTTGACCATCATAATTTAAAACTCAGTCTGTTGGTGGCAATATAAATTGATTCTGCGAGAAAATAAAAAGGGATAGCCCTAGTGTCTTTGAAATCTAAGCAGACAAAACATCTACAAAAAATTGTTGATACAAGCATTTTGGCAAAATTTTTGTTTCATGTCAAAAGTTTTCATTATTACTATAGGTTATATGATGGAAAAAAAGTTTTAGATGCAGAAATGGAAGGAAATAGATGGGAAGTGAATTTATTGAAACATATGTTGGAAAAATATCAGTTATTGTGTAACCAACATGTGACACGCATGTACACTGTCTGAAATATCTTGAAAATTCAACCATTTTTCTACCACTAAGGAATTAAAATCAAATTTGTCGACGAAAATGTAAGATAATTTATTTAAGCTTGATTGGAAAATCAACAACTTGGACGAATGACCTGTCAACGTGTCACCGTTTACGTGACGTCAATGCTGTCAACTCGGCCACGTTCTTGCTCTGTGATTTGTAGACTTTTTCCACACTTGGAATCAAAAATCTTGCTAAAATGCCTACAATGATATATGTTTCAACTGTTTCAAAGTGAAAGACAAATTTGAATTAAATATTATAAAAACAAAAACAATTTTTGAATATTGTCGACATCTGGATTCCGGAAGTAAGATATTCTAATATGAGATTTATTTGGTATTATATTATATTCTACTTATTGATTTCAATATCTCAAAAAAAATCCATTTTTTTCCCCCACGACACTTCATAAAAAATAATTCCCTTTCCCTAAATTTCGTGAGTAAGCAACTTCTTATGTTTGTTTTGATATTCTTTAATAGCCTAGAATATAAAATACATAATTAAGTAGATACTTAATCCCCAAAATATGCCAAAATTAAAGAAAAAAAGTACAAAACAAAGAAATCTGGAGATTAAGTAATTAATGCAAGAAAAGCGAAATAGTGAAGATTTTAAAAGAACAGGAACAAGAACAAGAAAAAAAAAAGAATAAAAAACGAAAAAGGGAGGATGCATCATTTGCTGATGAGGAAAGTTTTCAATGAAAGCAACCGAAAGGAAAGAGAATAAACTATGAACAATTTTAAGAAGAAGAAAAGGAGTTTGTAACAAAAGAAAGAATAGACGAAACATATAAAGCTTGAGTAAATGAGCAAAAAAAGAAATCAATAGCAAAAAAGAGAGCGAACGAAAAATATAAAACTAAAGAAAGCATTTTTAGGTTGAAAATTCAACTGTTTTGTAGAAGCACTTTTTGTTAGAAAGGTCTATATCGTAAAAATACTATTGTCAAGTAGAAATGTAATTTAGAGTCAGAACACTCATAATGTTTTCAGTAGAAACAGTACTTTCCAGTGGGACATATATAAATTAGAAAATATTTTTCGTTCGACTCTCGAAATTTTAGCTTTCATTAATTCTAGACTTTTCACTTCGAAATGGTTATTTATTATACTAACATCTTTTATATACTATTTATAACTCCATCCTTCTCACCTCGCATTTTGAATCCATTATTTCCTATTGCCTGATTGCCTTTTGAATGACTAGAAATTACTTTATTTATTAGATTTGAAATTTAAACATGAAATCCGCTGCTAACTTTTTATTTAGTTAAAACTATTAATTTGTGGTGGAAAAATTGTCATTAATTTTGCAAATACAGATCTTAAATTATCTACTAGAATTTAATTTCATTAAATAAAAAAATAGACATTCATTGCCGTTCATTCTTTAATATCAAAAGGACGACTTCAAAGATTTTAAAGGAATTCAAGAGATTTCTAGAAACCCGAAAGCATTTTTAAATATTTTTAGGATTTTCGAAGTATTTAAAAATATTTGAAGTGATTTCAGGAGATTTTATGTTATTTCTGAAGATTTAAAGGGAGACTCGAACGATTTTCTTAAGAATTTTCAATGAGATTTAAAATATTTTAATAGATACTACAAAACTTTTGAAGGCTTCAAGCAGTTTCCAAAATTTCAAAGGGATTTCATGAGATTTCTAGAGACCCAAAAATATTTAAAAATGTTTTAGGATCATTTGTAGGGATTGAAGAAGATTTTGAAATATTTCAATAGGACTCCAGAGATTTTAAGTAATGCCAACAGGTTTAATAAATTATCAGACATTTCAAGTGATTTCAACGGATTTTAACAAAATTTGTGGATTTCCACGGCTTTCAAAAACTTGCCATTGATTATGATGGATTTCAAAAATGTTTGAAGTTTTTAAAAGTATTTGAAATTTTTTAACGGGATTTTATATGGTTTCAGAAAAAATTATCAGATTTCATGAGCTGTTAGGATGTTTCAAGGCATTTTAAGAAATTTTGGAATGTTTAAAAGGTTTCAAAAATTTTCAAATGTGGTCATGCCCTTATTTGATACTAAGCTATAAGCATCTCAAGATAAAAAGTTATTTGTTTGTATTTTTGTTTTTATTGTGTTTGTGGCCAGTGAACCGTTAATAGCCATTTTGTGCTATATTGCCATATTTTAAGTATTAGAACTTATAAGAAAAGAAATTATGATTAAATTTTAAACACTTTTTTTAAATATTAAATTTTTAACAGTTATATGTTTAAAAGATAAATGTTATATTTTTGAAAATTGAAAAAAATGAATTTTCGGTAGTTGAATTTAAAACAATTGAAAATTCAATTTTCAAGTTTCTTTGATTTCCCACCATTGAAAATTCAATTTTCAATTTTCTTAGATTTTCAAATGTTGAAAATTCAATTTTTTCAAAAGAAAAATACTGAAGTAATCTAAAATTCTTTAAAGCTTCTAAATCTCGTTCAAATTATGATGATTTTCGTTTAAAATATCAATTTAGGATGTAAAATGCCAACCTTACTTGAAGTTGTTAAGAAATTATGAATCTTCTTTGAAATCTAATGATTTTTTAACAAAATAAAAATTTCCGAAAAAAACACTAACAGAATTCAAAATTATCCAAGCTTGTAAGTTTTAATATTTTATCCAAAAATAATCTGATTTGCATCTATTGATTATAGTTTTAAAGTACAAACTTTATGTGAAACACGCAAAAATAACCTACATTTTTTAAAAAATTGTAAATCTTTGTTAAAATTGAATTATTTTCACTTAGAATAACCGATATCATGTGAAAAACTTCAACATAACCTTAAATTATTCCAAAATTGTACATGTTCTTTGAAATCTATATGCAAAGCCACTGGCTTAACCTAAAATTGTACAAAAATATGTCATTCTTTTTGAAATCTAATGATTTTTTACTAGAAATACCGATTTCGTGTGTGAAACGCCAACAATTAAAATTTTTGCGAACGAAAAACACTAAATTAATCTAAAATTATTAAAACATCTGAATCTTGTTCCAATTATAATGATTTTTGTTTGTAAATACGAATTTTCGACGTAAAACGCCAACGTAACCTAAATTTGTTCAAAAATTATGGAGCATCAAAAATAATCACTGAATGTAAATGTAATGATTCTTGTTCAAAAATACCAATTTTTGGTGTAAACTTCTCATGGATCCAAGAATTGTTAAAAAATTAGGAACTTTTAAAATTAACTGATTTTTGCTTGAAAATGTCAATTACCGATGACAAATGCTTAAAAAAACGAAAAACGTAAACTAGTGAACAAGTTTTAAACCGTGAAATCTAATAATTTTTTATAAAAAACACCCATTTCCGGTGTAAAGCACAAATATTTCTCAATTCACATGAGGTTTTCTATGATTTTTAGATTTCATTTTCAAAATTTTAAAATAAGGATATGAAAAAACTTCAAGTAATGGAAATCTAATCAGGTTTTGAACAACAATAATTGCTCGATTTTCAAGACACATCGTTACACTACTTTTGCTTACTCATAGAGAAATGTTTGTAATGGCCTACATTTTCAAATCTACTTTTTTTACATATTTCGATATAATTCGGCTCCAGGAACTCGAAATTGCAATATTTAATTTTCAAAAAATTTCCGTGTGTGCTTGTGTGTGATAATCATGAAATTTTGACGATTTGATTTGATTTTCAGGTCTGATAAGATTTTGTCAAATGACCTATTGAACAACCTTTCATCACCTCTTATAATCTAGAAACACCTATTCATAATTTTTCAAAATATATTGTTTTTCTTGTTTATATGAGGAAAACTTTTTTTATAAAAGGAATACAATAGAACTATGATATATTTGTTTGCATTTTCGTGACGCGTCGATTGACCTATTGACGATCCTTCGATGACCTTTCATAAGCAATGATCAATAGCAACTTATAAAGTATATAAAAATGGGTTACATTGTTTATATGAGCAAACTTTTACTTAAATTTGAAATGTAATGCCACTGTCAGTTAAAAAGTTGTTTGTTATGAAAGAACGCATTTATTGACCTGTAGATGGTCTCTCTGATCTTCTAAAAATAAGATTCTCGGAAACATAAGAAACCTAAGTTCGAGAAATATTCAAAGTATTATTTTTTTATTTCATTAGAGAAAAACCTTGGTCTGTGAGGAAGAAAATTTATTTGATAACCATAGTAAATACACCCATAGTACTTGGCAACGTTATTTTCAGATGCGAATTAGCCCTTTTTAGTGCAATACATCTTGTTACTTAAAATACGGAAATATTTAATAATGGCGCTCATAGCGTGCGTGCTTCTTTGCTAGCTATTGTAAAGGTTTGAAAGACTTTTTTGAGTCTAAGGAGTGTTTTTCTGCCGTTGTGTCTACGCGCATCACACGTTTCGCGCGTCTGACACTTGTGAAAATTTGTGTCCGTGATACATCACAAGTCGGGCGTGTACTTTAGGTTCTCCTGTAGACAAATGTCTTGACCGTATTGCATTCGGCAAAATCAGCCTCAGCGCAAAAATATCGCGCAATAAATGTCCAGTCGAAAGGCGAGACCGCGGTTAAAAATAACTAACAAGCGATAAACAAATCTTTATTCCGGCATTCGACTAAAAAGTCCATCAAATGGGTAGAACAGTTAAAACCAGGAAAGTGACTGTCGACGAATAGTCGTCAAACAAACTAAAATGCAAAAATAGGATATTTATACAGGGGTTTTACCGGTACCCTTCTAATGAACGACACTGTGCAATAACAATGCTTTTATTAAAATTTTTATTCATTTAATAATACTTTTTGTTGTCACCTATGGAAAATTCATATTGACACTTTAAATGTTAGTGATGTCGTTAATTTGAAAGTCCGGTGAAAGTTAAAATAAAAGGTATTTCCGAGGGTATTTCTTGTCTTTTAGTACTTTCAGAGGTTAGTTAATTATTTTCAGGAACATAATTAAATAAATATTATTCTTAAACTCAAATGGATGTTATTATATCTGTAATATTCTTATCGTACCTCCAAAACCGGTGAACAAAAAACGTATCTATCAGTGAACGACACCTAACAGAAGAAAGAATTCAGTGAATTGTACGTACTATTATTATTGATATTCATGTTCTTATGACTAATGTTTGTTTTCTTTGTTCCTAGTAAATCGATTTTTATAAATACTAAAAGTTCAGTATCTATTTAATCAATTTTGAATTTTCGAACCTCAAAAGTCAATCACCGACACCCCAAAATAAATTTGACAATGTCCTGAAATGGACAAATATTGAAGGTATTTCTTTTCGATGAAAACTTACTCTTTTCTCAAAAATACCCATAGGTATATGAAATGAGGTTTTTTATTGTCTAAAGTAACTAAGTTACATAATATTTCTTACGAATAACTTTCTGAATTCTCTTAAATTCAAAATGAACACAGGTGTCGTACACTAAATGTAATGTTTCGTTAACTATAAATGCGGTGTGGTTCACTGAATTTGAATAAATTATTTTAAAATAAATATAACAAGAGTTTGGCAAATAATAATTATATTACTGGATACTGTCTGAAAATATGAAGGATTTGCCTTTTCACATAAATTCATCTTCGTTACCAGATACTAAAAAAAATTAATATTCTTCTTTTTCTGAAAACTTTTTCTTATGATACAGGTAATACCCCTGTTTACCCTACTAGAAAACAAACACGTACGCAGTTTTTTTTCTCTCACGAAAGTTTTAAATCTTGCTTTTCTTCTGAAATATTTTCGGTGATACCTCACTATTATTTTTAGACCAAAAAGATACAAATCGCTAGACCTTTTCAAATTTTAGAACGAGTGGAAAGAGATTTTTTCATCTTATATAGTTTAGGAGATACAGCTTTCAGAATTTATATTTTTCTGAAAAATTTCCGTAAGAAAATTTAGTTTCAGTGTTTGTGAAATGAAGCTTTTACTGTGCACTGCAGACAAAAATATTCAGGATGTGGATTAAAGCAGACTTCATTTCTAGCAAAACTAAAAAAAAATAAAAGTTATATCTCTCATATGCCCAAAGTTATAGCGTTTTGAAAAATACTCACTTTTGCGAAAATTCTTTAAAAAGTACGTTTTTTTAAATCTCGCGATTCTACTGCATCTTGCATTAATAGTTGTTGTTATAATAATCAGATATATACATATATTTATATTTAATATACAGTGAAACCGGGATTTTGTTCCCCTGGTTTGTGTTCTTCCGAGAATTGACGCCGCGCCGTGGGGATACGTGAGAGGTATTGCGGGGGGATGTGCAGTGTGCACTCAGGCGTGACAAAACAGAGAGACAAACAGGAGAGAGATAAAACAGGAGAGAGACAAAATAGTTCCGAGACTCTGGATTTAATGTCAAGGTCAGTCCCAAAACCGGCACTAAATCCCGATTCGACTGTATATCAGCTTTTCTGATTTGTATGTTGCTTAAAGTCCATTCCGCGAGCACCTCCACAACGAAATTTGAACATATACTTCAATAAACAGATTTTTGAGTCGAGGTGCGGGCAGCCAGCATCTTTACTACTGAGAATTAAGAAAAAAATTGTAATCAACCGCGCCAGAATTTTAGACTTTTTAGGCATCTCAAAAGCTACAAAAATTAATTTTCAAAAAACAAACCCTGTCTCCTGAAAACTACATTTAAAATAAATTATGCACTAAGCCTAAATGTAAGCCTAATCAGAATTTTGCTCTTTTTTGTGCTTTTTTTTGGGCACAAATACCGATTTTCTAGGCCAACTACTACTCAAATATTCTTCGAATTTTAAATAGTTTCATTGTATACACATTATTTAAAAAATTTATTTATGCTTAAAGCCTTAAATTATTTATAAAGTTTCAATTAAAATTAATTCAATTATTATATATTACTAACTGAAATAATTGTTTAAATATTAAGGATTACGAATTGGAAATTCAAATACACACTATTTTACTCGAAATTCTTGAAGGTAAATAATTAGAAAAATAAGGATATTTCGTTTTTTAGATCACTATGCTGGAATCTTTAATTGAAAAAGTGTTTGAGTCAAATACTTTTACTTAAACATTTTTTTGGCTGATTTAGTTAGAGGCAGCTGAAGTGGGATTAATTAAATATGTTAGGGGTAGGTTGTTTAATATTACTGTGGCGATGGTCAATGTTCTAGGGGTAGTTCTTAGTTATTTTAAAATTATTATTGCTGTGATGGGGATATGAACTGGAGTGTTGGGGACGTGTGCGGGGTAACTAGTTCTAATTTGAAATTTGTTCAGCTCTTTTAGTTGACGGCAGCTGAGGTGGGATAAGTATATGAATTAGAGATTTATAATTTATGTTGTTTTAGATTATGATATCTGAGACGGGGTTCGTTTAGTGTTCTAGGTGTAGTTCTCGGGGGTTGATAAATATATTATTCCGGCGACGAGGATGTTAACTAGTCTTGGCAATGTGTCTATGGTAATTATTTTAACTTTCAAGTTGATTTGGCTGTTTTGATTGGAAGCATGTTAGGAAGATTTCGTTAATTTACTAGAGGTATATTTTTAAGATTGCTCATGATAAGGATATGATCTAGAGTCTTAGGAAAGTTTCTAGATTGCCTATTTTCAATTAAAATTTTGTTTGCTATTTTAGTTAAAGACAGCTGAGATGGGTTTCGCTAAGTTTGCTAAATGTGAATATAACCACGGCCATGGCGATATTAACTAGAAGGGGTCTAGGGTGATTACTTTTTATTTTAAATTGTCTTGAGAAATAGTCTGGGTTGACTATTTAAAGTTTGAATTTTTATTATTATCATTATTATATTATATTTATTATATTTATTTTATTAAATTATTTTTTAGTTGTGGGCGTCTGAGACAGGATTCATTAAATATGCTAGAGGCAGTTTTTTGGGTTTGCTTAATAAATCACATAAATCGTTAATTTGCTGCTTCAATTTTTTCTTTTTGTTTAATATTTATATTTTTAATTCGTGTTATGGGTTGTTTTGGGACAATTAATTTTGTTATTTGTAGTAATCTAAACACGAGCTTAGACCTATGATACACTTTTTCTTGTACTTATTCCCTAAATTTTTCTTTGGGGGTACTTTTTTAGTGTTAGGGCTGATTCTGTAAAATAATTTTTGAGTGTTTTTGAGTACAGAAAAAAAGTCCAAAATTCTGATATGCCTGCATTTAGACTCAGTGCATAATTTATTTTAAGGGTAGTTCTTAGGAGATAGGGGTTGCTTTCGAGAATTAATTTTTGCCGTTTTGGGCAGCCCAACAGTAGCTCAAAATTCTCACACGATTGTTTTTTTTAATATTTCAAATTTGCTATAGTGCAGGTCTGGGATGATAGCACCTCCACCCAAAATTCGGTTTTTTGAGAAAAATAGAAGAGCCGAAACATCGGCATCGATGCCCAAAAATAGACCTGCATTATATCATAAAGAAAATTTCGAAATTCTGTTTTGAAAGTGCTATAGGGAAACGGATTTTTAAACTCCGGACGTATGAGAGATATAACACTTAATTTTTTAAATATTTTTTATTAATTAAATCTGCTTCGACCAATTTCATGAATACTTTTATATACAGTGCACAACTGCACGCGAAAAAATTTATTTCACAAAAATGAAAACTAAATATTTGTTGAACGATTTTTCAGAAAAATATAAATTTCGAAGGCTGTATATTAAGTTGGTTCTTATTTATTCTTGGTGGCTTTTTTCGAATTTCTTTCATCTGACCCTCCTATTTTGTTCGAATGACCAAAAAAATGATCTTCACCAAATTTAAGCGAAATCGGTTAATAATAACATGTGGCCGAAAACACTCAAAGACTATCATGCAATTAACATGAGGAAAAGTACCGTAAAATCTCGAATGCAGGTAATTTTTGTATATTTAATCGAAATCCTTTGACTCTGTATAATTATGATCTTTAGACTACAATGAAAAAATATATGTACACGCAAAAATTTTTTTTGTCAAAATTTCGAAAATGGCGGACCCCTAAATTTGAAACGAAAATACAATTTCCACAATTCATAACAAAATTTCCTCAAATTATTACAATAGGCAGGTTTCTTTATTAGAAAGCACGTGATGACAATAAAAACTCAACATTTTGAAAAAATTCAAGGTGGCCGCCCAAATTTTTTTTATAAACTCATTATTTCTTTGTTTCTCGATGACAACTTTTCAGGTGTCAATTAAAAGGCTACGTTATTTTTAAGAAACATATTTCGTAATGCATGAAAGTCAAAGTTTCGAAAAATTCAAAATAGCGCCTTATGAAGTTATCAAAAACTCGTATTTTCTATATGAGGCGCCATTTTTACCTTAGTGAATATTTCGAGATCTACTTCCAACCGTACAGTTCGTAACAATGCAATTGATTTTTCTTCAAAATTTGAAGAGCTTTGAACGGAAAGCTTAAAAAATACAAGTTTTTAAATATTTCATGAGGCGCCATTCTGAATATCTACAAATTTTGACTTTCATGCATTACGAAATATGATTCCTTACAATAATGTAGCCTTCTAATTGACACCTGAAATGTTGTCATCGAGAAACAAAGAAATAATGAGTTTAAAACAAAAATTGGGCAGCCATCTTGAATTTGTTCAAATTTTTGAGTTGTCATTGTCATTCCATGCTTTCTAATAAATAAATATGCCTTTTGTAAGAATTTGACAAGATTTTGTTATTAATTGTGGAAGTTGTAATTCTAGTTCAAATTTAGGGGTCCGCCATTTTGCAAATTTAAAAAAAAATTTGTTTGTTTAGATATATTTTTCCAATCGTAGTTTAAAGATCATAATTGTACAGTACCAAAGGATTCCGATTAAACATAAGAAAATTACCTGCATTTGAAATTTTATGGAAATTTTCCCCATTTGGTAATTCCAAAAAAATAGGGGGGGGGGTGAGACCAAGAAGAATACAAAATCGAAAAATAAGGACCACCCTACTGTATATATCCTAAACTATATGAGATAAAAAAAAGTCTTTATTTTTACGGAGAATTAAGTGCACTTCAATTTCTGTTGAGACAAAATTAAAGTATCATGTTCTGAAGAGAACAAATATTTTTGAAACTAAGAAAAACTGCACTTTTTCAAAATTTCGTCCATAATTTTAATGGGTCCCGAATGTTCAAAGATATTTAACGTTTAGATACTTTTTTCTATGCCAAATGACAGAGTTTAGTTTATAAAAGCACCACTTTGGAATACATTTACGAAAAGTTACATGATTACCTGAAAATAAAAATAAAAAATGTAAGTTTATTTAACAATTCGTCAAGCGATTTTCTTCTTTTTGATCTGAAAATAATCGTGAGGCATCACTCAAATGATTTCAGAAGGAAAAAGAGAGGTGCAAGCCTTTTGGGTTAAACTCAATATAGGGTGTCTAAAAAGTCCCGGGACGGTTGGATATTTCCTCAGGTAAAATATTTTTCAAAAAAGTGAAGGTCATTCCTAAAGTAAATTTCAACGGGGAATTCAATGGTGACCTTCATTTTGATCTCGAAGTTGACCTACGTGGCTTTTTGAAAGTCAACTTTGTTTTTTTAAATAGAAACCACCTTTTTCACACCTGCAATCGATAGAGCGGAAAATTCTACGTTCAGATACGTTCCCAAGTCATAGTTTAATTGTAACTTTCGAAGTCAATTAGAGGTTATTTGAAATAAACAAAGTTTTCCAAGAGGTCAGTGCAATTCCTTAAGTATTTTTCACCGGGGAATTCAATGATGACATTCATTTTGACCTTGAAGTTGACCTTCATGGCTTTTTGAAGGTCGAATTTGTTTTTTCTTTAAATTGAAACCCCCTTTTTCACATCTGCAATCGATAGAACGAAAAATACTACGTTCAAGTACGTACCCAAGTCATAGGTAAATTGTAATGTTCCAGGTCAGCCAAAGGTTATTTGAAATTAACAAAATTTTCCAAGAAGTCAGTGTCATTCGTGAAGTAAATTTCAACGAGAAATTCGTTAGTGAGCTCTGTATTGATCTGGGCTACAGCGCTTTGAATATTGTAAAATCATATACGAAACTTTTCATTAAACTTCCAGGAGTTCTGGTCAGAGTTCTGTTCCTCTCCAAGGATTTACATCAAAAAGTCTCATACCGTTTTTCGATACCTAAGTCAATACCTAAGGCGATACCATAAGTGCTATACGGTTTTTCTATCTCCATACGAATATTACAAATCTAAACTAAATTTACGTATTACGAGTACATACTTACTATCTTTCGCTGATGGATTATTATGGTGCAAGCTAAACTTTCGGAACGAACGAGGGTATCTGTATTGATGATGCGTGGTTGGGGAGATCGAGTTCGATCTTATGATCAAGTTCGTTTTCTTTTTAATCGCACTTTTCGTAATAGAGAAGGGTTAAGTCCTGTCTCAAAATCAACAATTGAAAGAACTGTAAAGCGCTTTATGAATCATGGATCTATCAAGGACCTTCAGAGAACTGGTCGGCTAAAATCTGCAGGATTTGAGGAGATGCAAATGGACATAGCCCAAGCTTTTGTTGGAAACCCACACCTTAGTTTACGTCGAGCTAGTGATGAGCGTGACGTTGCTCCTGAGACAGTGCGAAATATTTTAAAAAGAATTAAATATTTTGGTTAAAAAAAAAATACTTTTTCTAAATTCATTTATTTGATTGAAGATTCAGAATTACAGTTTGAAAAGTCATCTATTTGTGTAAAAATTGAACTACTTTGCTGAAAATTCGTCTTTTTGTCTTAAAAATTCAACAATTATTTAGAAAAATCAACTATTTGGTAGAAAATTAAACTGTTTTGTAGCAAAATAATTTTTAAAAAAATTTAATTAATTTTTTGAATGCAATTAAATTATTCCATTTTTGGTTGAAAAGTGATTCTTTTTGGGTGAAAAATTCAAGTACTTGGTTGAAAATTTATGTGGTTTGTTGAAAATTAATCACTTTTTGGTCGAAATTGAAACTTTTTGGTGAAGAATTAATTTGCTTCTTTCAAAAATTTAATCATTTTGTTAAAAATTCGTATTTTTTAATAGAAAATCAATATTTATGATGAAAAAATCGACTTTTTGGTTGCACATTAACTTTTTCTAGTTAAAAATTCAAGTATTTTGTTGAAAAATCGTATTTTTTAGGGAAATTCAACTATTTTTATTTTAAATTAGAATATTTTTTTGGTTAATATATATACTCTATTACATTGCTTGTCAAAAATTCATATTTTTAAGTGAAAAATTCAACATTTTAGTTCAAAAATAAAATACTTTTTTCTAAATTCATTCATTTGGTTGAAGGTTCAGAATTTTAGTTAAAAATTCATCTATTCGGGTTAAAATTGAGCTACTTTGTTAAAATTTATTTTTTTTTTGTCTTGAAAATTCAAAAATTTTTTAGAACATTCAACTATATGGTAGAAAATTCAACTGTTATGTAACAAAATAGTTTTTTAAAAAATTTTGATAATTTTTTTGACTGAAAATGTAACTCTTCCATTTTTGGTTAAAAAATGATATTTTTTAGGTAAAAAATTCAAGTACTTGGTTGAAAATTGATGTAGTTTGTTGAAAATTCATCTTTTTGTTCGAAATTTAAATTTCATTAGAGTTCATTTGTTTTGTTGAGAATTTCATTATTTTGTTGAAAAATCGTACTTTTAATAGAAAATTAATATTTATGATTAAAAATTCAACTTTTTGGTTAAAAATTAATTTTTTCTAGTTAAAAATTCAAGTATTTTGTTGAAAAATCGTATTTTTTAGGGAAATTCAACTATTTTTAATTAAAATATTTTTCTGGTTAATATATATATTAACTATTACATTTTTGGTTAAAAATTCATATTTCTAAGTTAAAAATTAAACATTTTAATTAACAAATAAAATACTTTTTTCTAAATGCATTCATTTGGTTGAAGGTTCAGAATTTTAGTTGATAATTCATCTATTTGGGTAAAAATTTAACTACTTTGTTAAAAAATCGTTTTTTGGTTTTGAAAATTCCACAATTTTTTTGAACTTTCAACTATGTGATAAAAAAATCATCTGTTATGTGACAAAATAGTTTTAAAACAAAAATTTAATTTATTTTTTTGATTAAAAATTTAACTATTCCATTTTTTGTTAAAAAATGATATTTTTTAGGTAAAAAATTCAAGTACTTGGTTGAAAATTGATGTAGTTTGTTGAAAATTCGTCTTTTTGTTCTAAATTTAAACTTCTTGGTGAGAAGTTCATTTGTTTTGTTGAAAATATAATTATTTTGTTAAAATATCGTACTTTTAATAGAAAATTAATATTTATGATTAAAAATGCAACTGTTTGATTGAAAATTAATTTTTTCTAGTTAAAAACTCAAGTATTTTGTTGAAAAATCGTCTTTTTTAGTGAAATCCAACTATTTTTTATTTTAAATTTAAATATTTTTGCGGTTAATATATCAACTACTACATTTTTGGTTGAAAATCCATATTTTTAGATTAAAAATTAAACTTTTTAGGTTAAAAATTAAACTTTTTAGGTTAAAAATTAAACTTTTTGGTTGAAAGTTGAAAAACTTTCTTCAAAAATCATTTTTTTTATTGAAGGTTCAGTATTTTTAGTTGAAAATTCATCTATCTGGATAAAAAATTGAACTACTTTGTTAAGAATTCGTCTTTTTGTCTTGAACATTCAACAATATTTTAGAAAATTCAACTATATGGTAGAAAAGTTACATAATTTTTGTTGAAAATTCATCTATTTGGTTAAAAAATTGAACTACTTTGTTTAAAATTCTTCATTTGTCTTAAAAATTCAACAATATTTTAGGAAATTCAACTATATGGTAGAAAATTTACGTAATTTGTTAAAAATTCGTCTTTTTTGTAAAAATGTAATCTTCTTGGTGAAAAATTCATTTGTTTGATTGGAAATTTACTTATTTGGTTAAAAATTCGTTTTTTTTGTGAAATGTTAATCCTCTTGGTTGAAAATTTCCGAGAAACTCCCCGATTCTGTCCTTTATCTTAGGATAATTTCAGAATTCTCAACTTTGAATGACTATTAGACCTTGAAAATAAATTAATAAAAAATCTGCAATACCACACTCTCCGCACTCACCACACTCACCACACTTACCGCACTCACCACACTCACGGCAAGAGCCCTTGCCTATGCTACTTTCTGCGCACAAAAAACTATTTGGTTGAAAATTAACTTGTTAAATAATTAAATAATAAGTATAAAATTAAGGGAACTAAAAGGGTAGATTTAAAAAAATCAGTTTCCTTTAATTTAATATTATTTTATTTTGTTATTTTTTATTATTATTATTATTATTACTATTTTCTATGTCTGGCTGTTTTTGCATCGAAAGTCACGCCTGTGTCTTCGCTTTCAAAGAGCCCCTTAAGAAATAAGAACCAATTCTATTTGCGGAAACTGCCGGTAACTCAGTAACGACGAAAGAAAGTTTCGTCGGCACAAAGTGCGATGCTTCCGGTGTTATTTCTGAGGCCTGTACCGCATGCGGCTTGGCTAATGCGTTTATCTTTTCCGCCTTATAAGATTTATAATATTTTCCTGATAAGTTACCGTCAGTACTAATAGTTTGTAATCAACTTTGATTAAAGTCATCATCAGAGAACTTTAAGTGGAGAAGTAGTTTATAAGTTTTAGAAAAAATATTCCAACTAGTACAGTTCCGAAGATATATTGCTGGCAAATAACATTCTAATTTTCGAGCAATTGAAAAATTTTGAGCACAAAAAATTTTGGTCCTTCGAGCCGGATCTTTCACACTGACACTGCGTGAATATGGCTTTTAGTGGATGTTGTCAGTTCGTTCTTTTGAATTTTCTGGACTTTTGTTACTCACAATTACCTAATGAGTAATTTTATTTCAAGATAAACTCTATTTCTGAGTTTTTTTAAAGATTATTTTAATTGTAAATGTTCTATATTGGGAAATAATTCTGTTCTTAACATTTTTCTACCATGCTATAATTTGTAAACGTTTTCAGACTTTTAAGGAGATAAGAAAATGAAATTATAGATAAAAGTTAGAATATCTTGATTTACAGGTAAAAAAAATTATCGGTACCGGTAACCAAAAAATTTGACACGAAATAACAGTTTTTGAAGACTTCCAAGTTTTTCTAAGAATTCTGAAAGGTTTTAAAAGACTAAAACAAATTTCTTAAGATTTCAGGGGACATTTTAAATAATGGTTTATTTTCCAAAATGAATTTAAGATTTCAAAGATTTGCAATGATTTTTTAAAATGTTAGAAAAGAATTTAGAAGATTTTGAACCAAAATTTTTCAGGAGACTTTTGAAGATTTTGAATGAAAAATTTAGAAGCATTTGAAGATTTTTGAATGGTTTCAAGAGAATGACAAAATTTTCTTACTTCTGGGAAAATTTCGAATGATTTTTTATTTTTAAAAATTGATTATTAACAAAAATTTAAAAAGATCTCAAAACTTTGCAAAATATTTCTAAAAGTATCGAAAACAAAATTAAGAGGATTTACAAATTTTAGACAAATTTCAGGAAAAAAATTTTTAGGCAAAATTCGAAACATTTTAAAAACCTAAGCAAATTATATTTATATAACCTTGCACGCAAATATACAACTAAACCTAAAAAATGAGTAGTTATTAAAAATTTTTATTTTGTATCCAAAATTATAATTTGTTTGAAAGTTTTTTTCTTTCTTGTCTGAAAAATATTTTTTGGTTGAACATTCAACTATTTTGTTAGAAATTCGCTTTTTTGGTTTCAAAATTTATCTTTTTTAGTAAAAATTTCGTCTTTTTTGGTTAAAATATTTTTTTGGTTGAAATATCAAATATTACATTTTTGTTGTTGCTGAAAATTCACCTTTTTGGTTGAAAATATAAATATATTTTTGAAAAATCATCTCTTTTGGTTGAAAATAAACTTTTTTGCTGAAATTTCGATTAGACGTATCTGAAATATTCAAAAATATTTTCGAATTTTTTCAAGAATTTTAAGAAAAATTATATTTATATAACCTTAAAAATAAATATACTTAAAAAAAATAGTTGTATACATTTTAAAAATATCTGATTTGAAAAAAAAATTGTTGGAATTTAATACAATCTAGTCTCAAGGTGTATCCATTTTAAGTATTTTTTACTGAGATCCGGCTTGAAGGACCAAAATAAAAATTTAAAAGACTTCGAAAAAAATTGAAATTTCAAATGATTTTTTATTTTGAAAAATAAAATGTAAGACTTTAAATCATTTTATTTCGTATTAAAAATTACTTTTCCCCTCAAATGGAAAAACTCTACGCATGCGTAGCGCGCAATTAATTATACCCGTCAGAGTAAAAAATAATACTTAAAATATTTATACAGCTTTAAAAAATATCTGATTTAAAATAAAATTTGTCCGAATACCAGTTTAAAGCTGTAACAATTTTAAGTATTTTTACTGAGATCCGATTCGAAGGACCAAATCAAAAATTTCAAAAACTTTGAAAAAAATTGAAATTTTAAATGATTTGTTATTTTGCATTAAAAATGAATTTTCCCCTCTGATGAAAAAAATATCTTATTTGAAGTAAAATTTGTCTGAATGTAATCCAAGCCAGTTTTAAGGTGCAACAATTTCAAGCATTTTTTACTGAGACCCGGCTCGAAGGACCAAAATCAAAATTTCAAAAACTTAAAAAAATTGAAATTTTGAATAATTTTTTATCGTGTATTGAAGTAAAATTTGAATTTAATCCAAACCAGTTTGAAGGAGTAACAATTTTAAGTATTTTTCACTGTGATGCGGCTCAAAGGACCAAAATAATTTAAAATAAAGTAAGGTGACTGATTCGATGATTTAAATGGTTTCTCTCAGAGTGAAATTCTTATCTTCATACTCGTGAGTTAATCTGAGTTGTAAGTGGTTAAAATGTGCATTCATGTATGCATTAGCATGCATGACCTTCGAACAGAGCCTGCACAACGTTGAAACAAGAATTCATGTGAAAGTGGATAAGGAACAAGCCTATAAAACTATCGCCTTGTCACATTAATATGTAAAGATCAACACGGTAAAAAAGAACATCTAAAACTGTTACACCTTAAATTCAGAAGTGTACTTAAATTCAGTGATGAACTGAAATTCAGCAAAAAAATTGTCTGACTTTAAGAAGGTCAAAATGAATTTCGGAATTTAATGATAACTTTCCTTAAATTCAAAAGAACTTTCCTTAAATTCAGGTTCCTTTTTACTGAATTTCAGCTCATTGATGTGGAATCTTAAAATATCCTAAAATAATTCGAATTATTGAAATATATAAAATATTCCATGGAATTTTTTGGAATACCCTGGGGTATTTCAATCAAAATTTTTTTTAAATATCCAAAGATATTTCAAATTATAAAAATATATTGAATATTCTTTGGAATTTTTTGAAATACCCTAAAATATTTCAATAATTACTTTTTAAAAATACGATAAAATCTTAAAAATCCTTTGAAATTCCTCTGAAAATTTTCAAAATCTATTAAAACTTCCTTGGAACTTTTTGAAATATCCTGAAATATTTAAAAGTACTGAAAAGTATTAAAAATTACTCGGAATATTTTGATATACCCTAATATATTTCAATAAGAACTTTTTAAAAATACACTTAAATCTTTAAAATCCTTTCAAATTCCTTAAAATTATAAAAATCTGTTAAACATTTCTTGGAATCTTTTAAAATACCTTACAATATTTCAAAATAATTCAAGAAAATTCAGAAATATGTATATACTTGAATTCAACAATGATTAACCCATAGGTTAATTTATTGAATGAAAAGTGATCAAAGTTATCTTTTCTTTCAAAAAACGTCACTTGAAGATAAGAATTTCACTTCGAGTGGAACAATTTAAATCATCGAATCAGTCACCTAACTTTATTTTAAATTATTTTTATTTTGGTCCTTCGAGCCGGATCCCAGACAAAAATACTTAAAATTGTTACACCTTCAAACTGGTTTGGAATAAATTTAAATTTTACTTCAAATCGGATATTTTTTAAAGGTTTATCAATACTTGAAGTATTATTTTTTGCTGTGACGGGTATCATCAATTGCGCGCTACTCATGCGTACAGTTTTTCCATTTGAGGGGTAAAGTAATTTTTAATACCAAATAAAATAATTGAAATGATTCAAAATCTTGAAACTGGTTTGGATTAAATTCCAACAAATTTTCCTTCAAACAGTAAATTTTAATAAAAAATAAAAATTTCGGATAAATTTTATTTTATTTTTTTTATTTTTAAGGTCATATAAATATAATTTTCCTTAATATTCTTGGAAAAATTCGAAAATATTTTTGAACATTTCAGATACGTCTAATCGAGATTTCAACAGAAAAGTTTATTTTCGACCAAAAAAGGATGAATTTTCAATAAAATAGTTATATTTTCAACCAAAAAGGTGAATTTTCGGTCAAGAAGATTAATTTTCTGTCAAAAAAATGAATTTTTAACAAAGTAGTTCAGCTTTTCACCAAGTAGATGAATTTCTACCAAAAAAGTTGAATTTTCAATTAAAAAAGATTTTTCAGTCAATAAGGAAAAAAACTTTCAAACAAATTATAATTTTTGATGAAAAATAAAAATTTTGAATAACTATTTACTTTTTAGGTGTATTTGTATATTTGCGTTACAGGTTATATAAATATAATTTTCTTCAGTTTTTAAAATGATTTAAAACATGATTCAAAATTTCAATTTTTTTTCAAAGTTTTTCAAATTTTTAGTTTGGTCCTTCGAGCCGGATCTCAGTAAAATATTCTTAAAATTGTGAAAAATTGTAAAATTGAAACCGGTTTGGATTAAATTCAGACAAATTTTACTTCAAATCAGCTATTTTTTTAAAGTGTAGCAATATTCAGGTATCATGTTTTACTATGACGGTATCGTCAATCGCACGCAAAAATCATTTCAAATTTCATTTTTGGTCAAAGTCTTTAAAAATTTTCATTTTGGTCCTTCGAGCCGGATCTTGATACTTTGTCTCAAAAAAGTGACTATAGTGACTTTATCATAAAAAGTGACTAAAAGTGACTATTATAATATATAAAGTGATTTTTCTTGACAGTTATATAAAGTGATTTTTCTTGACAGTTGTATAAAGTGATTTTTCTTGACAGTTACTTAAAGTGCTTCTTAGCAGAAGAAATTCCTTGACTTTTGCCATTTTTTAAAAATCCCTGTTTTTTCCTGACCAACGAAATTTCCTGATTTTTTCCTGATTTCCAGGCTTTCACTGACCTTCGGCCACGCTGTATTTTATAAAAATAATATCACTGACAATATTTTTTTATCATGTAACTGTAATAATCCAGTGATATTTCACTTGACAGTATGCTCTCTTGAAATGAACCAGTGAAATCTCACTGATTTCTAGTATAATCAAACTGTTTAAAACAGTCAGAAGTGTCTCGTTGACATTAAGTAAAATTTCACTGGTTTATTCCGTGGAATTCCTTCACTGGTTTAATCAGTTAGGTGACTAGTATACTCAATAACGCTGTTTTAACTGAGTCACTTACTGGTTCACCCAGTCAAAATTGGACCATCACTGGTTTACCAGTGATAACTCAAAGTACTGATTCAACCAGTGACAATTTCGCTAGTTCAACCAGTGCAATTCCGTTACTGGTTTAGTCAGTGAGGTTCACTGGTTTATTCAGTGAGGATCACTGTTTTATTCAGTGAGGGTCACTGTTTTATTCAGTGAGGGTCACTGGTTACTCAGTACCGGTAGTCATCTGGTCACGCGCTTACCAAACTACTGGAGGTTCCTGAATGGACCGCGAGTAGCGCTGTATCACTGGTTGAATCTATCATTTTGCATGACTGGTATATTCAGTAACGCTGTTTTAACTGAGTCACTTACTGGTTCCCCAGTCAACATTGAAACATCACTGGTTTACCAGTGTTAATTCAAAATACTGATTCCACAAGTAACAATTTTTCTAGTTCAACCAGTGCAATTCCGTCGCTGGTTTATTCAGTAAGGTTCACTGGTTTATTCAGTGAGGATCACTGTTTTATTCAGTGAAGGTCACTGGTTACTCAGTACCAAAGGACTGGAGGTTCATGTCTTGGCCGCGTGAAGCGCTATATCACTGGTTGAATCTATCATTTGGCGTGACTGGTATATTCAGTAACACTGTTTTAACAGAATCGCCTACTGCTTCACCCAGTCAAAATCTACACATCACTGGTTTACCAGTGACGACTCAAAATACTAATTCAACCAGTGACTATTTCGCTGGTTCAACCAGTGCAATTCCGTCACTGGTTCAGTCAGTAAGGTTCACTGGTCCAGTCAGTAAGGTTCACTGGTTCATTCAGTAAGGTTCACTGGTTCATTCAGTTAGATTCACTGATATCTTCAGTAAAGCTCTTTTAGTTAAGTCACTTACTGTTTCAACCAGTAAAAATCGGAAAATCACTGGTTTCGCAGTGATTACTCGAATTTTATAAAAAGACTGAAGGAAGATTTCGAGAAGAAAGGTTATGACTCAAAATGATTCAGTGGGATTTTGTCAAAATGAAATGAAGATAAACAACCCGTTTGATGAGTTTTGCAAGCGATCTTGAAAGTCAAGTCGAAATCTTGGCATCGGACGTGTGAAGCTGATTCAGAATTTTAAACAAAAAGCTCTTGGAACGACCCGAGAAAATCCGTTATTTTCGTCCCGGGATTCATCTCATAAAAGTGTCAGACACAAAACACGTCACTCTCGTGTCTAAAACATTCGAGTTAGAATGATGACACCGTGCGTCAAAATATCGTTGCAAAACAACTAAGGAATTTTATTTCGAAAGCTATTTTTATTTTTTATAATTATTACTCTTCTGCTTTGCAGGAGAATTAATTCAATTTTTTAATTATTACGGTTTTTATTAAATTTTTTTTAACATTTACTTTTACATTATATTTCACTTTTAATGTGGTGAAACTGGGAGTGATAGATTATGCAGATCATTGCGACAATTTCATACATAGTAGTCATTAACTTGGCAGAAAGACATGCAATTTGCGCATTTTTGGCAATCCCGCCAAAGGAGGAAGTTCAAATTTTTAATGTTGAATATTGTAAAAACAAAATACATTTATTGATATAAAAATCCACTGAGATGATACAGTTTACTCAATATAAAAAACAATAAGAAATTCGTGTATATAATGCTGTTTCTCTGAATAATTTTAATAATTTCTTCTCTTTTTTGCAATTTTTTTTATTTAAAAATCAAACTATTTTCTTGAATAATTTAAAATTATTATCATTAAATTATAATATATAAATTACAGCTGTATAAATTGACAATTTGGATCCGTGCACTGTAATAATAATCTTACATTTTATAATGATATGATATTTTTATATTATTTATAAATTTAAAAAAAAGGTAAATAATAAATGATTAATTAAATTGAAATTAAAATAAATTAAAATTTTAATTCTATATAATTGATTATTATATAAACTTCTTTTTAAAAAAAATATAAAATATAATAATAATGAATTATTATTAATAATAGTAATATAGTTCAATTAAAAAAAAATTGGATCACACTTACATGGATCCAATTAAAACAGTATAAATATAAATTATAATTATTATTATTATTCAAAATTATATAATAAAATTGGTATATTTTGTTACAAATTCGTCTTTTTATAGAAAATTCAAATTATTATTATTATTAAAATTGTTACAGTAAACATTATAGTACTGAACATTCGTCTTCTTAGTTTGAAAGTTTGGAAGTATGTATTTTGTTGAAAAATCTTTTTTTTTTTAATAGAATATCAATTCTTTTTTAGTTAAAAATGCAATTTTTTGATTGAAAAATAATTTGTTTTTAGTAGAAGATTTAAGTATTTTGTTGCAAATTCATCTTTTTGGGTTGAAAATTCAACCTCCTGGTTAACAGTTGAACTATTTTATTAAAAGTTAAGTTTTTTGGTTGAAGATTCACAATTTTAGTTGAAGATTCATATTTTTGCTTGTTAGAAATTAATTTTTTTAATCTAAAATTTAAGTATTTTATTGACAATGCAACGGATTTATTAAATATTAACTTTTTTGTTGAAAAATCAAGTTTTTTTAAGAAAATTTGTATTTTTGGCTCTAAAATTCAACAATTTAATATAAATTTAACTATTTGGTTAATAATTGATGCATTTTCTTTAAAATTTGTCTTTTTTGTATTAAATTATTTTTTGGTAAAAAATGAAAGAATTTGGTTGAAAATTATTCTGTTTTAGTAGAAAAGTTAAGTACTTTGTTAAAAATTATTTTTTGTTGGTTGAATCCAGCTTAAAGATTCAGTTGAAGATTCATAATTTTAGTTAAAAATTCGGCTTTTTTGTTTGTTAGAAATTATGTTTTTTAACTGAAAATTTAACTATTTGGTTGAAAATGTTTGCATTTTGTTGAAAAATCGTTTTTTTTTTAGAAAATCAATTTTTTTGTTTAAAAATGCACTGTTTGGTTGAAAATTCATCTGTTTTAGTAGAGGATTCAAGTAATTTGTTAAAAATTTGTTTCTGTTGGATAAATCCAGATGTTTTCGATTATTAATTAAATTCTTCTCTTTGTTTGAAACATCATCTATTACATTTTTTTAGATTTATAATTTTTGCTGAAAATGAGTTCTTTTTTTGTTCAAAATTAATTTTTTAGTTGAAAATTGAAGTATTTTGTTGGAAATTGTAACTGATTTGTTGAAAATTAATTTTCTTATTCAAAATTCAAGAGTGTAATAAAAAATTTACCTATGATGTTTAAAATTGGTGTATTTTGTTAAAAATTCGTGTTTTTTATAGAGAATCATTTTCTTTTTTTTGTTAAAAAATTAATCTGCCTTGGTTGAGATTTCCAGTATTTTGTTAAAAATTCATTTTTTTGTTTTGTTAAATCCAACTTTTTCAAATTTTAAATTAAAATCTTTTTTTTAAATATAAGCTAATATGTTTTTTGTTTCTGTTCAAAATTCAACTAATTTATAAAAAATTAGACTTTTGTTAAACATTCATATCCTCGAATCAAAATTTCAATTTCTTGTGGAATATTCATACTTTTGACTCAAAAATTACACCCTTTGATAGAAAATTGAACTATTTGGCACAAAATTAAACTTTTTTGTAGAAAATTAGTTTTTTTTTTATTACGAATTATTTCTGAATGAAAATTTAACTACTTCATTTTTGGTTAATAACTATTTTGTTTAAAATTTATGTAATTTATTAAAAAATTCGTCTTTTTTATGGAAAATAAATTTTTTTTGTCAATACTACAACTGTTTAAAAAAAATTAATCTGCCTTGGTTGAGGTTTCCAGTATTTTGTTAAAAATTCGTTGTTTTTTGTTGTTGTTAAATCTAACTTTTTCAAATTTCAAATTAAAATCTTTTTTTCAAATATAAGCTATTACGTTTTTTGTTGCTGTTAAAAATTCAACTAATTTGTAAAAAATTAGATTTTTGTTGAAAATTCATGTTCTCGAATTAAAATTTTAATAGCAAATTGAACTATTTGGTACAAAATTAAACTGATTTGTAGAAAATTATTTTCTTTTATAAAAATTAATTCTCCTCAATGAAAATTTAACTACTTCATTTTTGGTTAATAGCTATTTGGTTGAAAAAATTTTAGATGAAAATTCAACTATTTGGTTAAAATTTATGTAGTTTGTCAAAAATTGGTCTTGTTATGAAAAATTAATCTTCTGTGCTAAAAATTTAGCTATTTGGTTGAAAATATAATTGTTTTGATTCAATTAAACTATTTTTTATTTCAAATAAAAATATTATTTGGTTTTTTATATCATTTATTACATTTTTTGTTGAAAATTCATATTCTTGGTTCAATTCGACTGTTTTTGATTTGATAATATAATTTTTGTATTGTTATAAAAACTATTATATTTATTGTTGATAATTAATCTTTTTTTATTAAAAATTCATATATTTGTTTAAAAGTTGATCTTTTTTGTTAAAAATTAACAATTTTGTTAAATATTCATCCTCTTGAATTGAAAATTCAACTGTCTTCTGAATAATTTGTCTTTATAGGTAGAAACTTTAACTATATGAATAAAAATTAAACTATTTTGTTGATGATTGATTTTTTTGAAATTCAACGATTATATTGAAAATTCAGTTTGTTATGTCAATAAATCAACTAGGTGGTTGAAAATGCAACTATATTGTTGAAAATTGTCCTTTTAAATTGAAAATGCAATTATCTTCTCAAAAATTCGTCTTTTTGGCTTTTATTTTTTTCGAAATAGTAGCAAAATAGTGCCATCGCTCAAAAAAGTTTATAACGAGCGGAAAACTTAAATTTCTAATTATACCCATAAAATTTGAACACCGGGCACGTGAAAACTTTATTGCGCTTCAGATGTAGTTTTATGCATGAACGAAATTTTCCTCACTTTTCATGCGACCATATATTTTACTACTTCCGCGAATATTTATATAACTTTGTCGACCAAATATTTTCCAAAGATTTAATAGGATGTTCTAGTTTGTTGATTGATGAAGGCAAAATTTAACCTTCAAGTTGAATGGTGACACGTTTATATGAATGAGCTTAACTATGATGTGTTCATTCATATAGAAAAATATCTCTTGTCTTGCGCAATACTGTCATTTTATCACAGATTCCCAGAATTATTTTTCTATTGTCATTAATTTATTATTGTACTTCTTGTGATTGTTTGTAAATTATGGAGAGTTTTTAATTTTCAAGTGGAAAAGAAAAAACTAAAGTATATAATATAATGAAAAAAATTTAAACTTATTATTCGCTAATAATAATTATTTGCCCTATGAAACCGATCAGTATTTTATTTTATAGGCATCGGTAGAGTATACTGCGTATGTGTACCAAATTTCAAACATTTTCAATAATATTTGGCTGAGTTATGGCGATTTATATTTTAAAAAATAATTTAGTTTAGGGAGAAAATTATTTCAATTTTATGAATTTTATTATTTTAAGTGTTCATCGAAACAAAGAACTTTAAACAGAAAAAAGTCCCTCTTGTCATTTTCTGCAAACTTGTATTTTAAAAGTTTGTAATGAAAAGCGTTCATAATTGAACAATTTCACTTTGAATTAAAGTAATTTTATCATGGATTTCCAGAATTATTTCCCTATTGTAATTAATTTAATATTGTACCTTTTGTGATTGTTTCTAAATTATGGAGAATTTTTTATTTTCAATTGGAAAAGAAAAATAAGTATTAACTTAATAAATATAACAAAATAATTTGTCATAACTCTGCGAAATATTATTTAAATCGTTTGAAATTTGGTAGACACACGCAGTATACTCTATTGATGCCTAGATTGTGAAGAAATTTTTTTTTACTTATTATTCGTTAATAATTATTATTTGCAAAATGAAACCGATCGGTATTTCATTTCTTAGGCATCGGTAGAGTATACTGCGTGTGTGCACCAAATTTAAAACATTTTCAATAATATTTGGCTGAGTTATGACGATTTAGGTTTTAAAAAATAATTGAATTTGGGGAAAAAATTATTTCAATTTTTAGAATTTTATTATTAAAAAGGTTCATCGAAACAAAGAACTTCAAATAGAAAAAAGTTCGCTCGTGTCATTTTCTGCAAACTTGTATTTTTAAATTTTTAATGAAAAACGTTCATAATTAAACAATTTTACTTTGAATTAAAGAATCTCGAAGTTTAATGATTTGAGATTAAAATTTCAAAAATAGGTAATTTCAATATGTTCAAAATTGAGTAATTTCAGATTAAAATTTTGAATACTGGATCATTTAAAATTCATTTTTTAAATCTTCAACTAAAAGTCGGACAATTTCAGGATATTACATTGAAAATGAAAATTTAAAAAACAAATGTCAAACAAAAAGTTTAATAGTTTGGAACATTTTCAAATAAAAAAAAAATTAAATTTTCAAAGATGGTAATTTTAATTGAAAATTAATCTTTCAGACTAGAGAATTGAAGTAATTTCTTGAAAATTCATTTTTTTTAATCTAGCTGTTTTTAATTTTAAATTAAAATCTCTTTCGGTTGAAATATCAATATCGTTGAAAATTCAACTGATTTGTTGAAAAATAAATATTTTAGATCATTTTTAAATAAAAAATAATGGGTAGTTCTAAAATCTTCTCATTTTTAGGACATGAGTTTTTGCTGTAAAAAATCCATTTTTTTTGTTAAAAATGCAATTTTTTGATTGAAAATCAATCTGTTATGGTAAAGGATTTAAGTAATTTTTTGAAAATTCCATTTTGTTGGTTAAATTCAACTGTTTTTAATTTTTAACTAAAATCTTCTTTGTTGAAATATCAACTATTACATTTTTCGTTTAAATTAAATTTTCTACTGAAAATTTAAACACTTTTTTGTGAATTCAACTGTTTTTTTCAAAAATAAATATTTTTGATAATTTTAAATACAAAATATTTGAATTTTCAATGCCTCGTTCTAAAACCTTCTCATTTTTAAGACTTGATTTTTTTCGTGAAAAATCCATTTTTTTCTGTTAAAAATGCAAATTTTTAATTGAAAATTAATCTATTATAATTGTGGATTCATGTAATTGTGTGGAAATTTTTTTTGTTGGTTATATCCAGCTG